>JAZHFQ010000488.1:0-251796 GCA_038387885.1 Spodoptera picta
AATAGAATGCATAAAATTTAACACCCGGCTCGCTTAAGTACTATGCTACGGTAGCGGCGGCGGCGACGCTACCCCCACTCCGAAATGTCGATGATTCGAGCCAGCGCTCGACCAGTCGTCGCGTCGGCGTCGGTGCGAACGGTCGTTCATCGTTATCAAGTCTGTCGCGCGTGAGTGTTATCAAGAAGTAGGTAAGTAGAAATGCGTACCCGAGAGATCGTCTTGAAATTGATATTTGACGTTGGCTGTCGTAGATTATCATGTCCAAATATCCAAACCCAAGAGGAGTTTGAGAGCTGATGCTGAAATTGCTATTGCTAAATACTATTGATATATCCGACTGCAGAAATACACAAGGAATTGGATGTAGCGCACATATAGGTATTTGGTCTCGATATCAAAATCAAACGGTAACATTCTTAACACTGAATTACCAGAACCCATTACGAACTCCAGAACAAAACCCCCAAGGTGCCTACGTGGCACCGCGCACGCCGCACCCGTACCGTCAGTCGCTCAGGACGCTCCGTTGAATTTGTTGTCACTCTAGCACCAGTTTTGTGTGCACCACATTCATTCATTTCACCTATCTCGCCGCGAACAGCACTGATGAAAATAAAAAGAGAGAAGAAAAGCTTTCAATTGTTATTAATTTTATCTTGGGAATGTGCAAGAGTTACTTTACTTTGCGTTGCTGGCGGGCCCCAGTCATACACTAATTTTATTTTACCCAGGTGTTATTTCGACAAGCCACACTTTATTCGAGGAGCCCAGGAGGGTCGTGATGGCCTGGAGGTTTAAGACGCTCGCTTCTCATGCATGAGGGTGCGGGTTCGAAATCTACTAACGGCAAGTACCAATGTGACTTTTTCCGAGTTATATGTACTTTCTAAGATTATTTAGACACCACTGACAAACGGTGAAGGAAAAACATCGTGAGGAAACCTGGACTTATAATTTCTAATTATAAGTTTGAAATCGCCAACCCGCATTGAGCAAGCGTGGTGATTAACGCTCTAACCTTCTCCGTGTGAGAAGAGGCTTTGCTCAGCAGTGGGCATTTATAGGCTGTTGATGATGATGATGATGAGGAGGCGAACCGAACACCGGGTGGGATCGTCCGATACTCGGATGAAGTTGCGCCTGAAACAAATAATAATTATTATTATTATCTCTTTCAAAAACGTCTCATAATAACGTAGTGTTCGGGACGAGGGAATGGAGGAAGGGGGAAGGGTCAATGTTGAGTTTTTTGTTTTTGACTATACATCTGTTAAACAGAAACTGTGTACGAATTATATTTTGGCCCTGAAAAGGGCCTTTTTTTCGGAGAATACGAGGTACATCAGTACTGTTTAAAAGTACCGGCGTATGTCCTCGACCACTTGACGTCGAGGCACAGCCTTTTCGTCTTCTCGCGTACTTCTCTTATGTGCGCGACGAGTTCGTCGTGCGACTGTGTCACCACAGTCGACACGCGACGCTCTTCCGGCTGCTCATCAGCCAACTCGGCACCTCCGTGAGCAAAGCGGTGAGTTAGATCCTTCGGTCCAGATATGAGTATATCCATCGCCGCCTCGTACGCCAGATCCAATTGCTTCTGCATGTCTACAGTCGCGAATATCAGCTGGAAAGGGGGCACTGGTGACTTGGTGGAACCACTGGCGATGGATAGTTTGATGCCTTTTCGTATCTTCTCACTCGAACTCTTCCTCTTGGGCTTCGAAATTGCACGCAGTGCGGTCTCCGCGTGGCCAGATTTTCGGTTGTCGCCGTAAGCCATGTCGATTGTGATGGTGACTCGGTGTATTCCAAAAATAGAATGCATAAAATTTAACACCCGGCTCGCTTAAGTACTATGCTACGGTAGCGGCGGCGGCGACGCTACCCCCACTCCGAAATGTCGATGATTCGAGCCAGCGCTCGACCAGTCGTCGCGTCGGCGTCGGTGCGAACGGTCGTTCATCGTTATCAAGTCTGTCGCGAGTGTTATCAAGAAGTAGGTAAGTAGAAATGCGTACCCGAGAGATCGTCTTGAAATTGATATTTGACGTTGGCTGTCGTAGATTATCATGTCCAAATATCCAAACCCAAGAGGAGTTTGAGAGCTGATGCTGAAATTGCTATTGCTAAATACTATTGATATATCCGACTGCAGAAATACACAAGGAATTGGATGTAGCGCACATATAGGTATTTGGTCTCGATATCAAAATCAAACGGTAACATTCTTAACACTGAACCTCCCAAGCCTTACAACACACGACATTCATCAGTACGCCATCAATTACTCTCTGTTGTCTGCGGCTATCGTTGCGCTGTTGCTGGCGGTTGGGAGGAAGCGCTGGAGCCACTGTTTCAAAAAAAACCCAACCACGGTGGTGCAGCATGAGGATATTGAGTTACAAGTCATCCGCCAAGTCAACCATCAACAAAGGGAGACAGGCGGCACATTATCGTCGAGCAACAGCAGCAGCGAGGAACCTCGACCGGTTAGATTTCCGCGGAGCGTCGACTCTGGAACTAGGAACATAGCTTTCAATCTTGACTAACTTTTTGCGATTTATCTTACTATTATACTCTACGATTATTTTGCTTTGTACTGGCATTTCCTTCTCTCATTTGTTGTGACCTTTTGGAGTTGCCAAGATGTACAGTCTTCAACGGTACATACCTCTAGATATTTTGCTGACATTAAGATCGGTACGATCGCGCGATATTGCTTAGGTATATAATCACATATCAAGTAATTATCGAGGAGAGTGTGTTTTTACTAACAACGAAGTAAACACCTAATGAGAAAAGAATTGCCAACTGTGCTATACTCTACTACACTTGGGTGCAATAAACTTTATAGTTACATTATCCGAGTGATCTTTTCTCTGCACACTCCAACATCAACTACAAGTGTACGAACTGTACAAGTCTTCTCTGCGTCTCCGGCAGGGCCGCGAGGTCGCGCGATCCAGGCCGATGCCTGTCTCGGCGGATGCGCTCGCTGCCTGCTACAACAGGCGAAGGGTTGGATTAGTCGGGCTCCTTGCGGGGCCCGATGCGGTGTCGAGTCCAGTGGTTTGCCCCGCCATGGGCCGCGCTCTAGCCGGGCAAGCCCGGCGAGCAGCAAGCTGTTGGTGGGGCATGGTCGTGTCCAGTGGGGGCGCCGCTAGGGGCCGCGTTCGAGCTGGGGGGAGCCCGGCGAGCGGCGGGTTGGTAGCGGCGCGCGGTCGTGTCCGGTGGGGGCGGAGACTCTACCGACCCGCCGGCGGGCGGGCGGGAGTCTCACGCGGTGTCCGATGGGTCGGTCGGCGCGACCAGGTCTCTTGGGAGGCCGAAGCCGTCGGGGGGGCGGCGGTGGTAGGGCGCCAGCTCCCGGAGGTGGTCGTGCCGCGACCGATAGGAGCGCTCGAAGAGTGTGGTGCTCAGGCGCTGCACGAATGCTTCGACGCTCTCTACGCCGAGGTCTCTGGCGATTTTCGCGTTCCGTACGAAGCGCGGGGCCTGTACGATGGTGCGCAGCGACTGCTGCGCACCATCGTACAGGCCCGCATCACCGGGCGCAAGAGGTAACGCGCGGTGCGCGCCTGAGCAACAGCCTGCTGCACGTGGGGCGTCATTGAGAGCGAGCGGTCGATGGTCACGCCGAGGTATTTAACGCTCGGTGCCCACCGGACCTGCTCTCCCATGAGTGTCATGGGTGTCGGCTTCATGATCCCCACGGCGAGCGCTTGAGTCTTGGCCACGTTCACAGCCAGTCTCCACTTCTCCAGCCATTCAGGGAGTGCATCTAGGGCGCGCTGTAGTTTAACTACTGCGTGCCTCGGGTTTAGTGATGTCGTGTAGTAGGCTGCGTCGTCGGCGTACAGCGCTAGTTTGACGCCGCTCGCGACGGGGATGTCGTCCGTGTACACGCAGTAGCACACAGGTGAGATGCAGCTTCCCTGGGGCACGCCGGCACAGATGTTCCGCTCGGTCGACAGAGTGCCTTCCACTGCCACTTGGAAGGTTCTGCCGTGCAGGAAGGGGGCCACGATCTTAACTAGTCGTCGAGGAGTAGTAGTTGTGGCCAGCTTGCTGAGCAGGCATGCCAGACGCGGTCGAACGCTTGTTGCGCGCGGCCGCCAGGTCGTGCAGTACCCTCGCGACTTGCAGGGTGGTGGAGTGTTCAGCCCTGAAGCCGAACTGTTCGCCGCGTGGCTGGAGATGTGGGCGCAAGTGCAACAGCAGCAGCTTCTCGAAGAGCTTCGAGACAGCATCCAGGAGCGTGATGGGGCGATAGCTCCCCGGCAGCAGTGTGTTCTTCCACTGTTTGGGCAGCATGATTACTCTGCCGAGCTTCCACTTGGCAGGAAAGTGTCCGGTGCGGAGGATGCCGTTGAATAGCCGCGTCAACGTCGCGATTCCTCGTGGCGGCAGGCGGCGGAGGGCTTCGTTGGGTACTCCGTCCGGGCCGGGTGCCTTGCGTAGTGGGGCTCGTAGAGCCATACGCCGCACCATGCCAGGGGAGAGCACGACTGGGTCCTCTTCGGGGGAGATCGGCTGCTCCAGGTACTGTGCTACCTGAAGTTCGATGGCTGCTGTGTGTTGCACGTTGCGGGCTGGGTTGGGCTGGAACTGGCTCTCCAGGGAGTCGGCGAAGAGCTCCGCTCGGTCTTCGGCTCGGTAGCGGGGTGTACCGTCGCCGGCCAGGAGGGGTCTTATCGGAGCTGGCTTCCCGGAGAGACTGCGGCACAATCTGTGTATGCCCGACCAGTCGTCGCTCACGTGCTCGATGGCGCGTTGCCAGGATTCGGCCGTGTGATTTGCCACGGCGGACGAGATTCTGGCGGTCAGAGCGTTGAGCGAGCTCTTCATTGTCGGGCATCGGGTCCTTTGCCATTGCCTGCGGAGTCTCCTCTTCCTCTCGACCATGGCGAGTATGGCGGCTGGGAGGGGAGATGGCCTCCTCGGTGACGACACGTTTGCTATCTGGGACTCGGCTAGTGCGGTCTGGGTGGCCGCGGTGAAGTCGGCGGCGAGTCGGTCGACGTCGGCGGGCGTGTCGATCCGGTATGACGGCGAGTTTAGCGCCATGTGCGCGGCGAATGCGCGCCAGTCCCGCCGTGGGCGAGGGGTAAGAGGTCGCAGGTGCTGTGGGATGTCCTCGATAGTCAGACTCACTGGCTGGTGGTCTGACCGGAGATGGTCGTCCAGGACGTCACAGCTGACCGTCGCGGTGATGCCGCGTAGGATGGCCAGGTCAATGACGTCGGGCGTGAGTTGCCGGTCGTGCGGGTAGTGCGTCGGGGCTTCCGGCCCGAGCACGACGTAGTTGTGGAGCTCTGCATCGTCGAGCAGGCGGCTGCCTTCACGTGTGTTGGCGTTCGCGGTAGTGCGGCGGTCTGTAGAACGCGAACACCCGGGTCGGCTGGTGGTTGATGCAGATCTCCACGCCCAGCGCGTAGGACGCGCGCAGCGTTGGCACTGGCAGTAGCTGGTGGACGACTTTTCTCCTGACCAGGATTGCCAGTCCCCTGTAGGCAATCCCTGACGGCGAGATGTGATCCTCCCGGTAGATGTGGAAGCCAGCCATCTTCAGCTTGTCTACCGGTCTAAGGTGTGTCTCGTTGATCAGGGCTATATCAGCTTGCCGCTGGTCTAGCAGCAGCTTCAATAGCCTGGTCTTCTCGGGGGACATCCCATTGGCGTTCCAATGAATGATCCTAAGGTGCCGGTGGTCCATCGCAGATCAGGGACTTGATCGCGTCTAGGAGCAGCGGCACTGGATCGCTCTGCTCTTGAATGAGCGCCGTCACAATCCCCTGCAGGATGCGGACGACGGTGTTGATGGTGATCGGCGGGGGTGAAGATGCTTTTGGCGCAGTTGGCGCAGTCGGTCGGTTCGCCTTAGTCGCGGCGGTGACGGGCGCCTTGGTCGCGGGGGCAGGGGGCGCCTTTGCTTTAGCAGCGGCGCGGGCGACGGCGACGGCGGTTGTGGGGACGGGGGCAGAGGCGGTATTGGCGGCGGGGGGCCTTCTTCGTCTTCCTGCGCCTTCGCCTTGCACGGCGTTTAGCGCCCGGCTCGTTTGCCGCGGCCATTAGGGTGCCAGGGGCGTTTGGTTCGCCCCTTGGCTGTGTTGCGGCTGGCTTGTTTGCTGTGGTGGTGATGGTGGTGCGCGCCACCGTGCCCGCCCTGGGGTTGCGCGTTTCGCGGCGGAACAGACGTGTTGTTCGCCGTGTGCGCTCCGCCGCAGTTCGCGCACGTCGGCGGCTCCTCCCTCGGGCGGGGGCACTCACTGGCCGGGGGTTACTCGCCGCACCGCACGCATGCCATAGGCCGGTGGCAGTTGTGCGACGAGTGCGGTGGCATTGCGCGGGGCCCTTCTTGCCCCGCCATGCCTCGATTTTGATCCCGGGCATGCAGAGCAACTCCGTCACTGCGTAGATGCCCGGGGTGGTGTTTTTCGCGCGCGCGATCTGGGCGTAATACAGGCACCCAGGTCGTCCCTGGCGCGCACGGATTGGGCGGACGTATTCGGCCTTATAGCCGGCATCCCGCAGGGCCTCTTGTATCGCCTCCGGTGGGGTGTCCACAGGCAACCCTCCGATGGCCACCTTTAGGCTCCGCTCCGCCGGGAGGGAGTATGAGAACCAGGCGACTCCCTGGGTCCTCTCCAGGTCGGCTAGGTACGCCTGGATCGCTCTGTATTCTTCGTCGGAGCGGGGTGTGAAGCGCACGCCTTGGCCAAAAGGGCGGGCGTTGGGCGCGTGGCCTATCCGCCTCCTCAGCGCCGCGAAGTCAACCCAGTTGGGGAGCTTCTCCACGATGAGGTGCGGGTATCTTGTCTTCGGGGCGGGGGCGCTCTGTGGTCCGGGCGCGGGGGCGCTGGTGTTGTTGGTGGCGGCGTTCGTTGTGGTTGGTGTGGCGGTGTGGCCCGCCGCTGGGGCGGGGGCGCGTGTGACAACGGGGTTAGGCGCAGCGGCGGCCGCGTAGGACGTCCGACGTCTGAAAAAATCCGGCAGTTGGGACTCGAGGTGGCGCTCCACAAGTCCGAGGCCATGTGTTTTCATGGCCGCGGGAACGCGCCACCTCCGGGTGGGTCCCAAATAATGGCGGGAGGGGTTACCATCGGCGTCGAGACGACGATGAAGTACCTGGGACTCGTCCTCGACAGTCGGTGGAACTTCGTGGAGCACTTCCGACGTTTGGCTCCAAAGTTGGCGAGGGCGGGGGCTGCGTTTAAGCGCATCCTCCCCAACCTCGGGGGGCCAAACGCCTCCTGCCGGAGGTTATACGAAGGGGTCGTGCGGTCCATGGCCCTCTACGGCGCCCCTGTTTGGGCGCCGAACTTGTTGCGGCGTCCTGCTCGGACGCTGCTCATGTCACAGAGGGTCATGGCGATCCGAATGATCCGCGGATACCGCACGATCTCCGGGGAGTCGGCGAATCTCCTTGCCGGATTACCGCCGTGGGATCTGGAGGCGAAGGTGCTCGCGCGCGTGTATAACATGCGCGCGGAGGCACGTCGCCGGGGCGAAACTCCGCTGCCGCGCCAGATAAATGCGTGGCGGGATGAGCTCCGGCGCGATCTCATGGCGGAATGGCAGCAACGACTGTCGCAACCGGGGGCTGGGCTCGCTGCCATTGCAGCGGTAAGTCCCCTCTTTGAGGAGTGGCTTGAGAGACGCTACGGCGTCCTCACCTACCGCCTGACGCAGGTCCTCACCGGACATGGAAGTTTCGGGAGGTACCTGTGTCTGATGGGGCGGGAGGAAACGCCCGGGTGTCATCACTGCGAGGACACGGTGGAACACACAGTGGGAGAATGCCCTGCGTGGGCTGAGCACCGCCGTGCCCTCAGGGAAGTGATCGGCGATGGCGACCTCTCGCGTCCGGGCCTAGTGCAGGCCATGATGCGGAGCGAGGGGGATTGGGATGCCGTCTCCTCCTTTTGCGAAGCAGTCATGCTAGCTAAGGAGGAGGCGGGACGCGTGAGGCAGCGAAGCGCTGCCTCCTCGCAACCCAGCCATCGCGAAGGACACACCGGGCGTCGGGGATCGCGAGACGATCTCCGGCCACCGTAAGCGCGGGCCTGCGGACGGCGAGCATGGGTGGCTCCCCGTCCGACCAAAAACAGACCCGAGCGTACGGCGCGTCGCGTTCCGCGCACGCCTTAAAGAGCCATCAGACCACCACAGATGGGGCCCAATAGGGCCGATGCCGATTCGGAGTCGCGGAGAACCTAACGGGTAACCGGGGCTCCGGCTCGACGTGCAGGAGAAGGAACGGGGTGGTTTTTAGTCAGTAAGAGTCTGACACTCCCTTCCGCCTAGCCCAGGCGGAACCAGTCTATTCGAAGATTTTCCCCCCTTAAAAAAAAAAAAATGTTTGGGACGAGGGAATGGAGGAAGGGGGTAGGGTTAATGTTGAGTTTTTTGTTTTTGACTATACATCTGTTAAACAGAAACTGTACGAATTATATTTTGGCCCCGAAAAGGGCCTTTTTTTCGGAGAATACGAGGTACATCAGTACTGTTTAAAAGTACCGGCGTATGTCCTCGACCACTTGACGTCGAGGCACAGCCTTTTCGTCTTCTCGCGTACTTCTCTTATGTGCGCGACGAGTTCGTCGTGCGACTGTGTCACCACAGTCGACACGCGCCGCTCTGCCGGCTGCTCATCAGCCAACTCGGCACCTCCGTGAGCAAAGCGGTGAGTTAGATCCTTCGGTCCAGACATGAGTATATCCATCGCCGCCTCGTACGCCAGATCCAATTGCTTCTGCATGTCTACAGTCGCGAATAGCAGCTGGAAAGGGGGCACTGGTGACTTGGTGGAACCACTGGCGATGGATCGTTTGATGCCTTTTCGTATCTTCTCACTCGAACTTTTCCTCTTGGGCTTCGAAATTGCACGCAGTGCGGTCTCCGCGTGGCCAGATTTTCGGTTTTCGCCGTAAGCCATGTCGATTGTGATGGTGACTCGGTGTATTCCAAAAATAGAATGCTAAAAATTTAACACCCGGCTCGCTTAAGTACTATGCTACGGTAGGGGCGGCGGCGACGCTACCCCCACTCCAAAACGTCGATGATTCGAGCCAGCGCTCGACCAGTCGTCGCGTCGGCGTCGGTGCGAACGGTCGTTCATCGTTATCAAGTCTGTCGCGAGTGTTATCAAGAAGTAGGTAAGTAGAAATGCGTACCCGAGAGATCGTCTTGAAATTGATATTTGACGTTGGCTGTCGTAGATTATCATGTCCAAATATCCAAACCCAAGAGGAGTTTGAGAGCTGATGCTGAAATTGCTATTGCTAAATACTATTGATATATCCGACTGCAGAAATACACAAGGAATTGGATGTAGCGCACATATAGGTATTTGGTCTCGATATCAAAATCAAACGGTAACATTCTTAACACTGAATTACCAGAACCCATTACGAACTCCAGAACAAAACCCCCAAGGTGCCTACGTGGCACCGCGCACGCCGCACCCGTACCGTCAGTCGCTCAGGACGCTCCGTTGAATTTGTTGTCACTCTAGCACCAGTTTTGTGTGCACCACATTCATTCATGTTACCTATCTCGCCGCGAACAGCACTGATGAAAATAAAAAGAGAGAAGAAAAGCTTTAAATTGTTATTAACTTTATCTTGGGAATGTGCAAGAGTTACTTTATTTTGCGTTGCTGGCGGGCCCCAGTCATACACTAATTTTACCCAGGTGTTATTTCGACAAGCCACACTTTATTCGAGGAGCCCAGGGGGCGAACCGAACACCGGGTGGGAGCGTCCGATACTCGGATGAAGTGGCGCCTGAAACAAATTATAATTATTATTATTATCTCTTTCAAAAACGTCTCATAATAACGTAGTGTTCGGGACGAGGGAATGGAGGAAGGGGGAAGGGTCAATGTTGAGTTTTTTGTTTTTGACTATACATCTGTTAAACAGAAACTGTGTACGAATTATATTTTGGCCCTGAAAAGGGCCTTTTTTTCGGAGAATACGAGGTACATCAGTACTGTTTAAAAGTACCGGCGTATGTCCTCGACCACTTGACGTCGAGGCACAGCCTTTTCGTCTTCTCGCGTACTTCTCTTATGTGCGCGACGAGTTCGTCGTGCGACTGTTTCACCACAGTCGACACGCGCCGCTCTTCCGGCTGCTCATCTGCCAACTCGGCACCTCCGTGAGCAAAGCGGTGAGTAATATCCATCGGTTCAGCCATGATTATATCCATCGTCCCCTCGTACGCCAGATTCAATTGCATCTGCATGTCTGCGAATATCAGCTGTAAAGGGGGGGCACTGGTGACTTGGTGAAACCACTGGCGATGGATCGTTTGATGCCTTTTCGTATCTTCTCACTAGAACTCTTCCTCTTGGGCTTCGAAATTGCGCGCAGTGCGGTCTCCGAGTGGCCAGATTTTCGGTTGTCGCCGTAACGTAAGCCATGTCGATTGTGTTGATGACAATGGTTTCTATGATAAAATGACAACCTTTTTGACCCATTTCCTTTGTTTGGCAATTTATTTTTATGTAGCGGGTACTTGCAAGTTTGTTTAAGGTTTGTCGATAAAATTTATCATATTGCCTCTGACTTGAATTTTTTCCAATGTTTTCAGTGCAATTGTACGTCATTATACCCAGAACCCTCCATAAATCCGGCATCCAATAGTAATTTTTCTGTGTATTGACGACAAATTTCACCATTTATAACGGGTACTGGAAAACAATACAACTGGCATCAATGCACTTGACTAGCGAGCATGTCATGGCACTTAATGCCACTGTACAATGTAACACCCACTTTTCACTATTTATGTTATGAGTCCCATGTAATAGGGGGTGGTGAGCCTATTGCCATATACCGGGCACATTTCCAGAATCCGTGCTACTCCTGAGGTTTTGACCCGGGAATCGAACCCGAGACCCCTTGCCCGGCAGTCGCACTTGCGACCACTCGGCCAATGAGGCAGTGACATTTTCTATATTATGAGAATATTAAAATTATTTAATACATACCTACGTATTAAATATTTTTTAAAACTAAACTCGTTCAAACTAAATAGGGCCCACCCTGTTTCTATGCTTTTATCAAAAAGCATTTATCTGTTTCTCGTTTTTAAAAACAGAAATGTTTAGATAAGGTATTTGGGCATTGTTTATACTTATCAAGTCTCAAAAATTATGATTTTTTTTTTGGAAATACCCACAAAATACACTTTTGCACCAAAATAACCAGAATGTAGAGGAGGAATTAATCCTTTTTATTTTTTTGTCAGGCTATATTCCACAAGCACTATTTGAGTCTATTTCGCTTTTAATTTGGTGGGTGATCATTATTTGGGTAGCCACTCCCAACAAACTTTAAGGTTGTTTATGTGTTCCTGTCGATTGTTTATTTGAATTTAAGTCTAAATTATTCCTTGTTGATCCAGTATATTTCAATAGTTTGTTGACTGCGTATGACTGACAAGACACGGCAAAACTCTAATATTGGGGTATTACTGGTAAGTAATAGCTTGTTGGTCGAATTGGTTGTTTATAAACGAGAATTTATTTACATTAACACAAAATCATCACCAACTTTTTTAGATATGAAATGCCATGAGGTTGAATTACTCAATTAATGTAACTACCACCTGGTAAATAACCCTTATTCAGACTGATCAGCTCTCTTTAGCTATATAGCTATACTTTAGGATATTTGCAAGTTAATTCACCTAGAAAGTGAATTCCACTTGCAAGTATCCATATTGTTTATACTGTTTCATCACACTAGTAAGTATCCATCTAATTAAAAATACTGATAAACTTGGCCTATCTTTCATCCCTGAAGACTTAAGAGTCCACCAGTATTCATGACTCAATTCAAATATTTGATACGGTGAGCTCTGGTCAGTTTGGGTATAAAATAACATAACTTGGAATATTAGGCATCTTTTTAGAATATGTAATAATAATTTATTTATTTAAATTTACAATTGTTTAAGATTGGTTGGATCAATGGCATATGTACAGCAGAATGCAGTCTTGGATTTTGTAAGGCTTGGGCGGTCACGAAACCAAACAGTATAATAAGTATAGGGGATCACGAAACGCTCATAACGTTCAAAAAACCTCATATACTTACTGGTCATTTATAAGCAACTTGAGGGCTAGTTATGTATTTTTTAAGAATTGCACAGTTGAACACAGACTCGGGAATTTCTCAATAGCACTTTCACAAGTTTCAGTTTCCTCCTCGCGATACAATATCATTAACTACTACAATTCTAGAAGTAGCGGACTAGCGGTGTCCTTGTCCAAAACCCAAAACACATTGAAAATTAGCCATAGCTAGGGTTGCCACCCGTACTTTATAATAAAGTATTGTACGTTATTCAAGGTACTCTATAGTTTATACGAATAATAAAGTACACGGAAATACTTTAATAATTTCATTTCTAAGTCGTAAGTACCTATTTTTAGGTAAACTTATCGATTCGATATCTATATTTATCGATTTATTTTGAATCGATTTAGTAGTAGACAATTTCTAATAAAGTATTTCAATACAAGTGTTGAGTAAAGATACTAATTTATTACAAACTGCAAAAAGCAATAAAAAATATATTCTTAAATATAGGTAAAAAAAAAATTTATATACCAAAAAAAAGGTGGCAACCTTAGCCATAGCATTCACAAAATCACAATGCGCTGATCGCTTGCTATCAGGTGATCTGTCTGCTCGTTTGCCATCTATTCCATAAAAAAAAACAATGAACACGCAAACTAAACAAAACTATTACAACAAGCAACTTTTAACGATTACTCTTACCTTACCTTACTTTATATTCACACCATAAACTTAAATAGGTACTAAATAACTTGACATTTCATCTTTTTACTATGACATTTCTTTTTTTTAAAAGTACAAAATTATGATTTAATAATAACTAAATGAAAATATATACAACTTAAAATATAAATAACTATGACATTTCTTAACTTTAATCTTTTGACATCGTACACTGATTTATAAATCTATGACATCGTACCTATATTTTGTTAATGCGACTATTTTATTTTCTGTAATCAATTTAATAAGTACATTGCATAATATTGATTTTATTTTATATAATTTTATTATTTTAATAATCTGTTAATTCATATTTGCATGCCTCCTGGTAAAATATGGTTGAGCTCGCAATGTACCTAAACACCACATATTGTATTACCCATATTTGCAAATAAACTATCTTTATCTTTATCTAAAGTTTGTTTCACAAGTGGGTTCTCAAAGTTTATCTTTCATGATTGTATTGTTCTTGTTCAATCTTTCATGTTCACCTTTCACTTCATGGGCTCGATTTCCCATATCGAATGACATACATGACAAGATATCATAGACAAGAATGTTTGTTATGTATGCGTTATGTCATTCCATTTCTTTACTGTCAAATTTGACAACGATACGATTGCGACTTCGCATTCGCATGGACTTCGCGTTGTGGTTCATTCGGTGTTTAAATTATTTAACGCATCCTAATGTTGAATAAATCTGTTTAATTAAAGCTGGCCTTCTGAAAGTAGATATGGCTAATCATTATGAAGTGCCCAATTGGTAAGTGATCCCATGGAAATCCTGGTTGTGAGACATATTATTCACTTATAGTACGCCGGTCATAAATTTTATCTTTCTTATAGGGCTGGAAAACCACCGACTGGACTACACTTGGATGTATTAAAAGGGGATAAATTGATACAAAAACTGATGATTGATGAGAAGAAGTGTTATTTGTTTGGTAGAAACCCACAGATGAACGATTTTTGTATTGACCATGCCAGTTGTTCGAGGGTGCATGCTGCGTTTGTTTACCACAAACACTTGAACAGAGCATTCTTAGTTGACTTAGGAAGCAGTAAGTTAATAAAGCATTTACTTATTTATTTTATTATGCGATCCAAGACAGTTGTTCATGACCCTGAGACGGGCCGGACTTCAGTGTTCGGGTGTTTTCATGGTTGTATCTACTGTAGATACTGACTTACCCCTGTACGTTGTAGCTGTTAGATGTTTTCCCAGAGGTATAATTTGAATTCTTATTTGAAATATAGATACACCATACAAATCCTTTTGAGAGCTTGATTTCTGTTTGATATGAAACCTTTTTATTGAATCTCAAGTCCTTACCTATGAATCCTATGATATCATTATTCAAAGGAATGGTTCCACTAACAGCCGTGTCCGCTCTGCTTGGAATGTATTGATGGTAGTGTGATGTTTTATAGCCTCCTTCGTTAAATGGATCATCCATGGACACAGAAAAATTATTTCACTCAAACCACTAGTTCCGGAAAATAATATGTTGAAACCAACTCTTGAGCGTTATATAACAGTATAAGATTTGTTTGTAAAAATCGAAAATATTGTATAATGATATTGTTTTAGCTCATGGGACATTTATTGGACAAATGCGCTTGGAACCAAACAAGCCAACGCAGCTGCCTATAGATTCTAATTTCCACTTTGGGGCTTCCACAAGAAATTATATAATAAGGTAATGTACAGACACACCTTATTTTTCGGTGTATCTAATTGTTTTTAATATGACAATATTATTATGTTAAAAGTAATTTCAAAAGTGTTGTATAAGGGGCTGCAAGTAAGCAGCCTACATTTATTAATCTATACATGATAAATCATAGGAAAGTAATGTACAATAACTATTTTTTTAAAGAATATTTAAGGACTACTACAGTCAAAATCAAAGCCAAAATATGGATTTAAAATTTTTCGTCCATGTGTCTGTATGTATGGACTTAACTCTGAAAGTACTGAATGGATTTACTTAAAATTTTGTATGGATAGTAATATCAGGTCAGGTCAACATATAGACTACATTATCACGCTATCACCATTGCTACGGGGGAGGACCTGTGAATCACTATTCCATGTGGAAGAAGTCGCAAGCACAGCTAATAATAAAAAATATTCAACACTCAAGTCATTATTGCTTTTACAATATATATAAATACATTAGTTTTCTTTCATGATGGTGGAGTTGTTTATCTGTAATAGCTAAAGTTGTTGCTCAGTACTAATCTTGAGAACAACTGAGCATTTGGCTAAAACGTTTTTTCTTTGGTTCAGTACTGTTAGATAAAGTTCTCATGCAAGAAATTTTAATAAAGATGTTCTAAGGTAAAACAAAGTTACTTAGCTAATATTTAATCTTGTTTGGTACATCCTAACTAATATTATAAATGCGAAAGTAACTCTGTCTGTCTGTCTGCTACTCTTTCACGCCAAAACTACTGAACGGATTTGAATGAAATTTGGTATACAGATATTCTAGACCCCGAGATAAAACATAGGCTACTTTTTATCGCGAAAAAGGGGTTGGAGGTGTATGGGATTTCATAATTTTTAAAGATAAAACCATGAAACTTTATATTCAAGCACATGATAAAAAATAATAGCATTTTTGAAATTTCGACCTGTGAGGGGATGAAATAGGGGTTGAAAGTTTGTATGAAGTTTGTCATTCTTGAAGATACCTTACATTTTATATTTAGGCACTAAATAATAAACAAAAAATCGTTTGTTCTAGCATTTTAAAATTTACACCAGCGTGGGGGTGAAATAGGGGTTGCATGTGGGTGTTCGTCATTTTTGGAGATAAAACCATGTAACTTGGTACATAGGTCTCTTAGGATGTGCAAAGTTTTTATATACCTCTAAGGAGGTACCAAAGGAATTCCAGAAATTGTAACTTTTGTTTTGTATCAATAAAAAAATCGACTTTTGAAGTATCTATCAACGCACAGCCCAAACCGCTGGACAGATTGGGCTAAAATTTGGCATACAGATAGATGTTATGACGTAAGCATCCGCTGTGATAGGATTTTGATAATTTCCACCCCCAAGGGAGTAAAATAGGGGATAAAAGTTTGTATGAGACTGTCAGTTTTAAATCGATCGGGTTGAAGTTTGGCATGCAGATAGATGTTATGACGTAGGCATCCGCTTTGAATGGATTTTGATAATTTCCACCCCCAATTGGGTAAAATAGGGCACGAAAGTTTGTATGAGACTTTGTCAGTTTTAAACCGATCAGGTTGAAATTTGGCATGCAGATAGATGTTATAACGTAAGCATCTTCTAAGAAAGAATTTTGATCATTTTCACTCCCAAGAGGGTAAAATAGGGGGTGAAAGTTCGTATGGAACTTTGTCAATTATAAAACGATCTGGTTGAAATTCGGCGTGCCGATAGATATTTTGACGTAGGCATCTCCAAGTAAGGATTTTGATCATTTCGACCTCCAATGGGATAATGTAGGGGATGAAAGTTTGTATGAGGCTTTGTCAGTTTTACACAGATCGGGTTGAAATTCGGCTTGCAGGTAGATATTATGACGTACACGTCCCTTTAGAAAGGTTTTTGAACATTTCCACCCCAAAGTGGGTAATAAAGAGGGTGAAAATTTGTGTGATACTTTGCCAGTTTTAAACCGATCGGGCTGAGACTTTGCATGCATAAAGTTACTATGACATAGGTATCTCCTTAGAAAGGATTTTGATGAATTCCACCCCTTTTTTTTTTTTTTAAGCGGGATAAATCATCGAATTACTGCTCCCGCCTGGGTGAGGCGGAAGGGAGTGTCAGACTCTTACTGACTAAAAACCACCCCGTTCCTTCTCCTGCACGTCGAGTCGGAGCCCCGGTTACCCGTTAGGTTCTTCGCGACTCCGAATCGGCATCAGCCGCATTGGGCCCCATCTGTGGAGGTCTGATGGCTCTTTGAGGCGCGCGCGGAAACTCTCTATCTTTTAACCACTGAACTTATTTCATAGAGATTCTGTACAACAATAATCGAAGTTTTTATTACTCAAAACTTACGTGATCGGGCCGGGACTGGTAAGAACCCTGCGGGATTTTTAATTTATTGAAATTACGATAAATCATTTCACAATAGGTAAATCTTATTTGGGCACTGAATTGATTCTGATGAATTCTGTCAGAAGTCAAATCTACGCGGACGAAGTCGCGGGCAACAGCTAGTAATAAATAAATTAAATTAAAATAAAAGCCTCGAAACGCCTGGTCGACACATCTCGTGACCAGAGGGCTGGTCTTTTTCTCGGTCAGAGGTTAAGCATTGCCATACAACGTGGCAATGCTGCCAGCCTTCTGTACCCAGAAGGCTGGCAGCATTGCCCACTGACGTCGATGCGGACGAGTTTTTCGATGCCTTATAAATAGTTTACTTTTCCTATAGTTAATGTTAATCATAAGTTGTATATATTTAATTTAGTAATATTTAGTTTTAATTTTATTTAAGTAATAGTTGTTATTTAAGTTTTTTATTGAAATACATGCATCTACACAAATATAAGCCTGATATTTAAAAATACACATTTCCAAAAAAAAATACCTAGTTGTAAAATTTAATATTTATAATGATAAACTAAATAAGTGCGCCACACAATGATAATCGATGTCACCATTCCCCATGACGAGAACGAGATCATGAAAGCTGAGAAAGATAAACAAATAAAATATCTAGACTTAGCTCGCGAGGTTGTCGACATGTCGAATGTGGATTCGTTTATCATTGTACTGATAGTCATGTTGGAGATAAATGTCCAGGGTTTTAGGGATTAACCCCTAAAAGCCTGGACATTCATCTCGAGACTGGCGTTAGGAGGATGGATCAAGGGCCTGATACAGAAGGTAGTTCTCCTTGAAATGGCACACATCGTGAGAAGGTTTCTGTCTCTGGAGCCCTAACCACACCGGTGGTTACCAAGCTACCGAGCTTATTTTTAATATTATTTTTCTATTTCTTTAGAGGTATATAGGATTTAAAAATGTAAATGTAATTTTAGAGAATTTTAAATAAATAAATGTAAACTAAATAATAGTTGTATTGTATCTACAGAGAACGACCGACGGGCAACTCCCGAGGTATAATGGAGGACTTGCCCAACACAGAACAAGAAGGTGCGTTACTGGGTCTGCCTGAAACACAAACTGAATTAGATGTGAGTATTTTATAATATTACTAGCGATCCGCCCCGGCGTCGCACGGGTGCAATATGTATGTATTATACATATAAATATTCCTTAAGAATCACTCTATTTATTAAAAAAAAAACGCATCAAAATCAGTTGCGTAGTTTTAAAGGTCTAAGCATACATAGGGACAGACAGACAGCGAATAGAGACTTTGTTTTATACTATGTAGTGATAATCATTGCCTATAAGATTAGCAAGTTGGAGTGCCAGTGGGCCAGTCACATTTAGTGAATAGTTGAAGAACATAGGTGTAAACGACAGCACGGTTGGTGCGGTGGCTGGGCAACAGGCTGCCTCGTAATGTGTCACGGTTTCTATACCCACACAGAACAGCTCTGTGTGTGATCCACAAACTGTTGTTTCGGGTCTGCGTGTCATGTGTATGTGTACTTTAATGTTTGTAAACACAACCACGACACAGGAGAAAATCCCTGTGTGGGGCAACGTTTTTACAGTAAAACCAAACATGTTCTGGAGCGAAACCACAGCAGCTACAGCTAGGTGTAGTGACGATGACGATTTCCTCCATGTATCTGACAGTGTTTAAATAAGAAGAGCTGAATCTTCAGCTCTGTGGCGTGCCACCAGAGAAACCTATGCCCAGCAGTGGACCAACACGGGCTGATGATGATGAATGATTTCGTCATAAAATTTAAACTGTGATAAAATAAACTATCTCTTAGATGGAACTTATTTACAGAATATTTTTAAAGTAACATTGTGTTCTGATCTACACTTGGGGGCAAAGAACCGGGGCCACTAGTGTATTTTTTTTTCTTTTTAGTTACTTGATAAATATATCTGATACAAGTATTTTTTTAGAATTGGTAAGGCAGTTGTTTTTTTTTTTAATTATTGAAGGTTCGATATTATAAAAGAATGCTAGTGAATCTGTTTCTTTGCTTTCAAGTGTATGTAGAGAGCTTCACTAAACTGAGCATAAGTCTAGTAGTTATGTCGATTTGTCTGCACAATTTGCACAGTAGTTGGATAACTGGCTGCTATACACATACACGCCTAACATGACATTATCACGCCTTTTATCCCCGATGGAGTAGGCAGAGGTGCACATTACGGCACTTAATCCCACTACACAATGTAATACCCACTTTTCACTATTTATGTTGAGTCCCATGTAATAAGAGGTGAGCCTATTGCCATATACCGGGCACAATTCCAGACTCCGTGCTACAACTGAGAATTTTTTTTAAACCCAGTAATACTTTGCCCGACCCGGGAATCGAACCCGAGACCCCTCGCCCGGTAGCCGACCACTCGGCCAACGAGGCAGTCTCTGACGCATTGTACAGAAGAGGCTGCGGTACACCGTACAATATGTCAGAGATTTGTTTCCTGTATGGAACTAATGTATAAATAGCTAAGAAATGATTAATTTAAAATCGCTGGTTACACACTGAGACTATTGCTACTGCTATTCTCAGTATATTCACGTGACTAACCCGCGATTTTAAATTAATATAGTATGTATCACGGTAGTTATTATAAGAAATGATGTTTTAATTTCAGAATCTAACAGAATTCAACACAGCACATAACCGAAGAATATCCATGTTGGGTATATCTACTGATGATGGCAGTGATGTTATGAAGGTGAGCGCTAAAGAGTTTTAATTCATACTTTATCATATGAAATTATCTTGTACCCATTTTTCCCCAAGCGGTCACCGGTGACCGCTCTCCACTAACTACATTTATAGACCTTATTTCCGACGTTTAGAGACTACTTTTGTATGAACAAATTTAGGGGATGATATTTCAACAGGCTAATATTATAAATGCGTATGTATTTTTGTTACTCAATCACATCGAAACGGGTGAAGTGATTGGGGTGACATCAGGGGCGTGCACAGAGATTTGAAGTAGGGTAGGCAGAAGGTACCACATGATTAAAAAAAATTTGGTCTACATTAATCTCGGAAAATAAAACTCCCGAAACATCATAATTTTGAGTAGGTAATTAGGTTTAGTAACTATTTTATTAATTTGTATAAACAAATTAGGTACATAATTATTTTCAAACTATCCGTGTATAAAGTTGATCAATATAGATACTTACCTAGGTATCTATTTTACAAATCTATTAAATAGGTACCTACCTACTTTGGAGCGGCGAAGTACAAATGGTTACACATCAAGCTATGCGACACCAGTATAAACTGACCGTTAAATGCATAGAAAAATCGTACAAAGCGAGATCAAGATGACTGGATTTTAAAAACATTAATGAAATTGGTACACAACCAGCGCTAACAAAACAAACTATACCTATAATCGCAAATTTATTACAATTTATTATTTTATTAAAAGTTTATTAAAAGAAATAATAAAATTATTACCTTTTTTGAGTTACGCCTAGTCCGGACATACGACACACGCAAAATCGCCTTTGGAAATATTTTCGTTTCTTCTTCGAACGACAATAAGGACAACGCACTCATATTTAATTTATTGAACAACACAAATCACCAGCACAGAGCTCACAGCTATAATTTTACATAATTTTTGGTAAATTAACAGTTCATTTAAATTATAATTCATTACATTACAATTTATTCACTTGCACATAAAAACATAACCAAAACAAAATGGCCAAAAAAAACGTAAACAATAAGTTGACCAAAATTAATATAATATCTATTTTCAATCAACAAACGCTACGTTTTGTTGACTTCTTAAATTAGTCGGATAACGAAGAAGCAGTGCTTTTGCAGTTGTATAGAAATTACCAACCTAACAAAAAAAAAATCCAACATCAGCACGAGAAAACAAGCAAATTGTACCGGCTACGCATTAGTACATGCTTCCGCCACCATCACACAATAGCGAGGTGGCGGCGCCACTGGCGCAATGCTTCAATATATCGAAGAAAGTAGAAAGTGGTTGTAGTACTTCAATATTTTTTCGATAGATGGCGTTAGTGACCAGTTTTTCAAATTAAGTATCAATAAAATTACGATATCTCTGTATGATGTCAGTAAATATTCATGTCGTGTTTATGAGTGACACTATGTATTTGACTATGTAGGTTTACCATGATTTTGTAGGGTATGCAGTGCTTATTTGCATGTATGGTGTGCACGCCACTGGGTGACATTGTGAACAGGGATAGATTATGTTCTGTAATAACATATACTTAAGCTTTTTATCTCACGGGAACGCGGGCAGAAGGTAGGTGTTTAAATAATAACTGTCCTTTTTAAAACTATGGATCAAAAAGATCTAATTAAATAGCGTAGATGCCTAATTTTTATTTTAATGTTCGTGTGGTAGATTATTTTAAACAATTAGGCACGTATTTTTTATTTTCTCTCGATTTGAAGAGATTTGAGATTTCTCTTTCTTTTGAGAAGTCTCGCGTGACGTCACTTCTATGTACACAAAACACCGTTAATTAGTTCGCAGCGCTACACATCGGCACTAGTATGACTACACAATATACATGTGTGGGTAATTTCATATTAATAGATATGTATAGAAACATTCGTCTATCACATACATCTTGGTATTTAAATATCATTTTTGTGTCGGTATACGTAATTATTTAGTAAATAAGTTTAAATAAAAACGAGGGTAAAGATAAAAATAACTTATAACAAACTTTGAATAAATCGAAATCAAATAATGAGCAATCGAGCTATACAATACCCATATAAATATAGTGTTTTCTCATCGTATTTTTATGTTACTGAATGGTATACAATATTTCGATGATCTCATTCACAGCGCGTTTGGCGTAATGGTTATCACCTCCAGTAAAGTGCCGCCGGATCGATTCCAGCATTCACAAGTTGTTTCAAGAATTCATTAATCAAATATTTAAAATTTGAAACAATGTTTTAATCTTTTATTTTTTTTCTATCCTATTTCTCTAAATCTTCTTATGTTAATTTTAAAAGTATAAACTTTATCGCATTATATTTCCCAATTCGACTATAAGGTTTATTGGCATATTGATTAATTGTTATTTAAAGAACTTTAAGAACTTAACTGTGGTATGATAATTAATTATTATAAATATTGAATATAAAACCACTTATTTGTATAATAAATAAATTAATTGTAATAAAAGATAGTATTGTTTTATTTACCGACTTATCTGCTTCTTTTATAGCCTGATCTAATATTTCAAAAAACAAAAAAAAAATAATAAGAAAAACTACATAGTAAAATAAAAAAAGAATCTTTCAGCTGGAATAGAACTCACATCATCATTGATCATTGAAAGACAATAAAAGCGTGCTCATTAACCAGTCGACCACGAACACTACGTTAATACCCGTCAAAATGTCGGGTCATATAAATGATTGTAAATAGTTTTAACCTTACCCGTGAATTAAATTATAAAAATACATATACCGACACAAGAATGAAAATACCAATGTGAATGTGGTGGACGAATATTTTTATACACAGTAATATGAAATTACCCACACATGTTCACTGTGTAAAAGATAGTAGTGTCGATGTGTGGCGCCGCTAACTAATTAGCGGTGTTTTGTGTACATTTTATACGTGAAAAGAAATGACGTTTTAGCCCCCACTCCTAAACTTTGATTCGTTTTATCTAAGTATTGTTTTATTAAACAACAAAATAAAAGAATACGTGTCTAATATTTTTTTACCTAACTTACCGACTAATTACATTTTTAATTTTCATACACTGTCATCATCCTTATTATAATCTCTTTCAGCCTCCGACTGGCACAAAGAGATCAGCGTCAATGCCGGGTGGTATAGCCAAGAAACAAAAACGGAATGTCTCCTTCAACGAGGAGGTGGACATCATCAACCCAGAGGACATTGACCCCACTATCGGCCGGTTCAGGAACTTGGTCAAGTCTACTATAGTGCCAAACCCTAATAGTGCTCCTAGGAAGTTGAAGCTACAAAGCTCTGATGACAGTAAGTTGAAACCTTTTTCTATTGCTTGGTATGTACTATAAATATGGTTTAATAGGAATTAACAGGTCTAATGCTGGTTCAACTCTTCGAAATGCTATCTATTTTGCCAATGTTAATATTTATAGATTAGAATCAGGGGCTACTTTGCGGAAATTCATGCTTCATTACCGCGGCTCGAAGCTCTAGTATTGGAGCCGTGGGAGCCGCCGAACAACTAAGGATGCTCCGTGGAGAAGCGAAACATATTATTATGTCGAAAGTGGTCGCATCTCTACTGCATGAGCGCTTATCTGCGGGCGGGAGGGCGATGCTGCATACTGCATGGCGCAAATATATTCCTTCAGCGGAATATAAACTAAATATTTTACACGTTGTTAGTGAATGTTAATATTTATAAAGTTTTTTTATGACAATGTATGTATTGCAGATCAACATCACCACTCACTGAGGCTGCAGGAGATATCAAGAGGTAACACCTTGTACTCCGATCTGCCTGCACCCAGCTCACACTTAAGTCTTATTGGAGCCAGGTAAGTGAACAATACATATATGTATGTAGTTTTGTTTTGTATATTACATGCGATATCGTCATCGACAGCCCATTGCTGAGCAAAGACCTGTTCTCAAACGAAGAAGGTTTGAGCATTAATCACCACGCTTGCTAAATTTATTTATTTATTTTCTTGCTATTGTATACAATGTCGGACTTAATCCCTAGTGGCATTCTACGTGACATTCTGGCACTAAATATGTGACGTCACAATACAGAATCTCATATAAAATTCATAGAAAAGTGTAGTTTTTGACAGTTCGAAAAAAGTATTGAATTTGACTAGTTGGCCTATGAATAATATGGGCCTAATAATTGTAAATGTTACTTAAAAATAAACTTAATAATTTCTTTGCAGACTGGGCCTGTCGCTACCGAACCCCGCGCCTGATGTGGAACTCGAAGGTCCGGAGCCACACCTCAACATACATCCACCTCTACCACATACAGGTAACTTAGTATTTATAATTATATTCACGTTAATTTGCTTTGCAATACCACTGCAATGCAGGGAATAGCAGGAAAGATAAAAAGTCCGTACTTCCTGCAATGACCTTGTAATATTTTGTTATTATTTCTGAACTCTGCCTCGTTGACCGAATGGTTGCAAGTGCGACTGCAAGGGGTCTCGGGTTCGATTCCCGGATCGGGCAAAGTATTACAGGGTTTTTTAAAAATTCTCAGTAGTAGCACGGAGTCTGGAATTGTGCCCGGTATATGGCAATGGGCTCACCTCCTATTACAAGGGACTCATAGCGAAAAGTGGGTGTTACATTGTACAGTGGCATTAAGTGCCGTAATGTGCACCTCTGCCTAACCCTTCGGGAATAAAAGGCGTGATGTTATATTATTTCCGAACTAAAAATTTCTGATTAGCAAGCAATCTTGTTGATTGAGTAGTCGCAAGCGCCACTGCCATAAAAGCTTCAATTCCTCGGCTTCGAGCAGTACATTATTATGGTGTATTTCGGTTTTTATCCTGAAAAAAAAAACAATAATACACTTTAATTGCGCAATTATGTCGTGAAATAGTGTCGTGGTGGCCTGGAGGTTTAAGACGCTCGCTTCTCATGCATGAGGGTGCGGGTTCGAAACCTACCAACGGCAAGTACCAATGTGACTTTTTCCGAGTTATATATGTACTTTCTAAGATTATTTAGACACCACTGACAAACGGTGAAGGAAAAACATCGTGAGGAAACCTGGACTTATAATTTCTAATTATAAGTTTGAAATCGCCAACCCGCATTAAGCAAGCGTGGTGATTAACGCTCTAACCTTCTCCGTGTGAGAAGAGGCTTTGCTCAGCAGTGGGCATTTATAGGGTGTTGATGATGATGATGATGAATTACGCAATTCAATTAAAAACTCAAAAACAAATATGTAATGAAATCCCTTTTCATCATTTTTAGCTCCAGAAGAAGCGGGTCCATCAAGCGAGCCTCGCAAGAAGAAGTATGCCAAAGAAGCATGGCCGGGTCGGAAACCTGGTCTAATACCAGGAGTATGAGACTTACACTAAGCGTCTAATCACACTGGTGGTTCACACACACATTTGAATAAAGGTATTTTAAACCGTCGAACACCGCGAGGACACCGGTGACCGCAACCTATTGTTCTTTAATTGTGTCTATAACGACGGTACTCAAGTTAAAAGCTATTATGCCGCACGGGTTTCCATATAAAATTTCATAAAAAATATCAACGACACTACTGAACCAAATTAAATTAAACTTGGTAAGTACTCATACGCTAGTTAAATACATACTTAATAGAGATTGTTACAGTGACACCCAAAATTTGTTGATACAAAAATAGTCTCTAAACTTCGCAAATAAGGTCTATAATGTGAACCAGTGACCGCTTCGGGATTGAGCAGTTAAGAAAGTACCAACGCATTTCTATCTTTAATTAGCTTAATTAATGTTGACTATTACTTACCTACTACCTTTCACTATGTTTAAAAAATACAATGTACGAGACGTTGTACGATGACGTCACAGTACAGCGTTAATTTTATATGAAAATTGCAAGTCATCAAAACTTTACTTAGACGCAAATGATTCGGCCAGGATTGTACGACAAAATTAAGTACACATCAATTCGTATCGTACAGGGTTTCATGTTACACAATATTTAAAAAGAACGTGAACATTATCTATCTGTTTGAAATAGCTCACTTACAGCGGTTATGTTCATATAGTTTTGAAACGCTCGCTTTCCTAACACGAGCTGGAGTATAAAAGCCTTTATTTTAATAACACGCGTTAGCTACACGTGCACGTGCGTAAAAATGCCTAATATATTGTATCGGCTATAAAAGAATGTTTCGAAAAGTTGGTGATGTCGTTGATTTTTTACATGAAAGTTTGCAATACTTATGCTGAGGGCTTAGTACGAGTTTGATTATTGTTTAAAGTATTCGAAAGAGTACGCGTTCGACGCTCTGATTGGCCGGCGCTAATGAACCAACCAATCAGAGCGCCGAACGTAAAAAAACTCTTACTAAGGCCTGCACAAAATTCCGACAAAAATTTGAAACCACGTGAATGCAAGAATTTTTTCAACTCGACTTCAATATTTTTACAATCTGTCTTTCAGTCTGTCTTCCTAATAAGCTATTGTAAAGGATTCCTAAATAATCTTTACATAAATTAATTATTTTACGACTTATGAAAGTTGACGAGATAACTCGACTAATTTCGAGCTATACTAGGGGCTTATGTATGGGTCATCTGTGGAATTGCGTGAATACATCGTCAAATATTTACAGCCGTAAAACATAATTAATTTAATAGTTATAATGTTATTATCTCATTGTTTTATCAAAAATATTTCATTTAATATGTCATTTAAACACCACCAGTGAGATTTGACACTTGTTACGTTCATTTGTAGTGACGTAAGCTATTATAGTGATTTCTATTGTATGATAGATAATCAATGTGCAAAATGTAGTAGAAAGATATATGCCCAAATGTTCAGTCCCTCAACTTTAAGTCGCACTTAAGTATAGTTCTGTCGCTACAAATTCTTTGTAAAAAGACAGAGATGGCACGATATTTAAGTATAATTTAAAATTGAGTAGTTTCAGTATTCGGGCGATAGTCACATAGAACGAGGTTCCTCATTTTTTCCAGTTTTATTTATATATTTCATATAAATGGTCACTCAACATTATAACGACTCTATATTCCATTTTTTATTTTAATAATATTATTATGCCCATAACTTTCTATTACAATTTGCATAAAAGTACAGTCAACGCCAAAAACATGTCGATGGTTTGGAGCAGGGCTGTCAAAACTAAGGCCCGCTTGTTATCATGTGGCCCGCGACACATTTTAATCTCAACATCTTCTTTAAGTGTGGGAGAGCCATGCTTCGGCACGAATGGGCCGGCTCGACCGGAGTGATACCACGGCCTCACAGAAAACCGACGTGTTGCTTGCGTTGTGTTTCGTCCCTTCCCCAATCTCCCCAATCCCTGAATACCCAACGATTCTCAAACTCCTAATCCCCAAAAGGCCGGTAACGCACTTGTAACGCCTCTGGTATTCCATGGGCGACGCCGATTGCTTACCATCAGATGATCCTTCTGCTCGTTTACCGGCTAATGCTATAAAAAAGAAATCTTATGTGCAACAACAATAATAAAAGTCAGTGTATAATTTGTATACAAGTTTCGTCTGTGAGTAAAGTAAATATTTTTCTGGCCTTCCCGCTTTTGTAAGAAATTTAATTAACCCGCGAGAGTTTATAGTTTGGACAGCCCTGGTTTAGAGAATGCTAAAATAATTGTTAACACGATTGCTGATGCGTGTTAATATAAAGTAATTAGTAAAATATATAGAAAAATATATTTAGCGCAATGATGAAGGTGTCAATTAAACTTATTATTAGAAGGTATTGAAATCCAATAGTTCGCTAGTACAAAATTTGTTAACGTAATATTAGACAAGAGTCTACTTTTTATCTGAATAGTGAATGAAGTTGAATATTTTTACAAGTTTTGGTAGTATGTCGAAATCTAAGTAGTTGCCTAGTACGTTTTTCTTGCGAGTATGGAAAATCATCAAGTGACTCCTTCCGCCCTGGGTGAGGCGTGAGGGAATGACAAACACTTACTGACTGACGACCACCCCGTTCCAATGGGGGTTACTGTTTTTTTTTGTCAACAAAAGGTGCAAATGTAACAAGAGTGTTGGTCCAATCACTGCAGCTGTCAAATGTTGAATGTCCAATGGTGTGACACTAGCTCATTCCCTATTGGTCGAAAAATAATAGAAGCACACTAGCGCCATCTAGTAAGTATAAGTACAGTAGCCCTTATTATTACCCTATAGACTTTAGACTAGTTTTAAAAATCATTCCTCTCTAGTATTTTGGATTGCCGTCCCATTATCTGTTGGTAGTAGAAGTGAAACAGTATAATGATCTCATTCGACTGGCTTTACACTAATCTGATGGGATTTTTTTAAGTGGAATACCAATGATTTCTCTCGCCTGGGTGAGGCGGGAGATATTGTCAGATTCTTGTTGACTAAAAACCACCCCATTTCTACTCCTACATGTATTGGATCATTCTCTCCCCCCTCAAAATGGGGGGGGTTGCCTTAGGGATAATACAGCTCTAAGCATTGTAAAAACTCCTTCATAATTATAATATAATTATGGAGGAGTTTTTATGGTATGGTCTCAGTTACCGAAATCAATACAGAGATTTCGTGTTTCTCTATACATGATAGATATTAACGCTGTTGTGTTATCCACTACATTTTAAGGTGATAAAAATAAAAAATGTAGTTAAATAAATGACATCACTATAGCTTATTGCTCAAATGACTATTTTTAAGTCGGTCGGTTGTAGATGCTTATACAATATTCTACTTTGTTGCTTAGGTAATAAAGTGGTTTATGCCATGTCATTAAGATGCTTTTGGTCTTCCTATTTTGATTATAAAATTATAATGTTCTATGCACCGTCCATCTAAATCTATGAGCGGTTTTGCATAGCCGCGCTTTACCATCTAATAAAGAAATTAAGCATATGTAATGCAATCGTTGGCTTCGGCAATCATGTGCTAAAATGACTATAAATGTATAGCTTCCTAAATGTATTAGATTTTGTACATTTTTATAAACATCAATTAATGTTATAGCAAAACTAGCATCGAAATTGGTTGTTAAAAATATAGTAAGTGCGACTGCCGTGCAAGGGGTCTCGTGTCCTGGGTCGAGCAAAGTATTGCTGGTTCTTTTTTTAAAATCTCAGTAGTAGCACGGTGTCTGGAATTGTGCCTGCTATATGGCAATAGGCTCACCCCCTGTCACATGGGATTCATAACATAAATAGTGAAAAGTGGGTGCTATATTGTACAGTAGCATTAAGTGCCCCTGTGAACTTATAACATTTCTTGAATTATTAGAGGTAGTATGACTATATCGCTCTCTTTCGAAGACGATGACGTCATATTATGTTATGTTGGATATCTTTGTTCTGTTATTTTGACAGGTAACTAGTAGATTGAAATAATTATTAGTTGATTTTAATTGTTATTTTGTACAGTACTTGGTTATCATTATAGCCCTTGATTGGATTAAGCATTCTTTTTAAACCTGTTTATTAAATCTACCTACAAGTACACATTAAGGAAAACTATGATTAGATAAACAAATTGTAAATGAATCTTTACTCAATGTTATCAATACGAAAGCGAGTCTTGAGATTGCCTTTTAAGGCCTAAACTGCTTAGCCAAATTTGATGAATCCTGGTTCTGAGATAGACTGCTAGTGACTAAGAAAGTCACGATTAATTGTTGAACTTATTTATTACTAACAAATGGCATTTATGTGTCGTCATAATTTTGGCGTTGACTGTACTTTGTTTGTACCTCATTCATACATAGTAATCACATTGTTTTACTCCTAAAGTACATTGTATGTAATGTATTCATTAGTTTTAATTACTTTTAAGAAAATTGTGAACGATGGATGAAATATAAGAGTAAATATTATGTTTCGTTTTATTTGATAGTTTCTAATACAAGCTGCCATTACCAGTTGCCCATTCCGTGACTCGGAAATAATCACGGTAAGCTATCGGTCCCGTTTGACATACAAACATCAATAGTTAGTTAGTTGGAAATCTCTAATTTCTGCAAACGCAGATGACTATCTCCTACAAAATACTACCATCATGAAAAGATCATATTCCTTTTTAAAATGATTATTGTGGACACGCAGAAAACTAAAGCCTAATAAATATGATTATCATAATATCAGTACTGCCTGTGATCGATAACACGGGCGGTGACGGGTCGCTTCGCAGTTTCGTGCAAGATTATCATATTACTGTTAAACGGGGTGAATGGATACAGGGATAGGGTGAATAGATACAGGAATAAGGTGAATGTATAGATGTTATAATATTCCCATCATTTGTTCAACCCTCGAAATCGATTCACCCCGTTTACCGTATTGTCCTTTCCAAGCACTGTAAAGTAAACAATATTTATTTCCGAGATTTTAAAACGGTACTTTATTTGCATGGGAAATATGTTTTTTATTTCTTGGATGGTAAAAAAATACATTGTCTCTGGGATACTGTTAAAATGTCAATGTCAAACTGTCAAACTAACAACTGTCATTGTCAATGTCAAACCCACTGCTTGCGGATGCTGATGCTGAGGGCTGAGTCTGAGTCTTTGTTGGCGATTTTGTCGACAGCGGACAGACGCATTTTTTATTGACAAGCTGTAAACACAGCGTATTTCCTTGAATTTTTATTGATTATTGCAGGTTAATATAGCATTTTAATGTGAAAAGTGTGTTAATTAGTTCAGTGAAATGGTTTCTAGCGAGGAAGAACCGGAGGTGAAACCGAATGATCCGCTAACATGGGATGTCGATATGGAAATTCAGTTGTTTTATGCCATGGCTAACCACAAGCCGGTCGGCATAAACAAACATTTTCACATGGCATGTATTTGGGAAAAGCTCTCAAATTCCATAACTAAAGAGATATCAACGCAAGATATTTGGAAGCATTTAGAAAGTCTGTATGATTTAAATTTATTGGAAGATACTGAGCCAATACCATTTCCGAATCATGAAATACCGTTTAGTTTACCAGAGACCGAATTTGGATCACTAATGAAACAGAAATGTAAGGAGGCTATATTAGCGGACGATAGTGAAGGTACTTTATGGTCTATCTTGTTCTATATTTAAAAAAGCTTTGCCACTAAAATGTTTGGTAACTTAGTACCTTGATTCTAGTGGCGTATATTTTAAGCCTATAATGCATTGCAATGTTGAAATTTAGATGGGAGGAGCCCTTCACCTAAGCCTTCGACACCTAGAAGCAGTTCTAGAGGCACTGCGTCTAAAGATAGTACACCCAAAGGTAGAAACAGTCCATTATCAATTTGTAATTTTTTGGTTTGTGGTGTTTGTTGCTAGTGGTGTGTAGTAAGTAGGTTTATTACATTTGTTCTTGTTTGGGTATTTATTTTAATAAAAGTTTGGTTTTAAAATTTATCTTTCTAATGCCTTCCTGAGGTCTATCAATCCTCTTCTGTCTTGTCTTGACATTTTTTCTTGTCATCACCATTATCATTGTTTTTACCATCTTAAAGTAGTCCTTATTTTGACATAGTTTGAGCAATATTATGATAATTAGAAATACAATACGTTTAAAAAAAATGGTGTGACAAAAATATCTAAAAATATGTATTTAACATGTTAGTTACTTGACCAGGCAGCCGTAAGGACAGTGTGAGCGCATTGGCCACTAAAACCCGCAAAGAGAGTGGCAGTTCCCATGCCTCGACTGATACACCCAGCATCAAGTCGGAAAAAGATTATGGTAAGAAAGGAATGCTAAACTTAATATTAGTATTTTTCTATGGCATAAGCCGATAATCGAAGAGACAATCACCTGATGGTAAGCAATCGGCATCGCCCATGGACATCTGAAACACTAAGGTGTTACAAATGCGTTACCGTGGTATCATTCCGGTCCAGCTGACCCATTTGTGCCACTCTCCCACACTTACAACTAGAATTAAAATTTAAACTAAGGGCCTCTTTCACCACCTTCAAGTAAAGTGTTGATTAGTTACTTGTCAATTAACGTTACTTGGCAAGTAAAACTTACAAGTAACTTCAGTGGATTTCACAAGCGAAATTAAAGCTCTGAGTAACTACTTGCCGGTTTATTGAACGATGTCACAAACCGTACATTACATTCGTTCAATAATACGTCAACGTTACTCGACAGACGTCATCATTGGCGGCTTGCTGTAGGTGGACTGACACCACAAAAATCAGCAGCACTTCTTAAGTAGGATCCAGTAGCGAGATATCTTAATGTTAATAGTAGGCTTATTTCTGTTGAAACTGCATGATTTCTGAAATCAAGATATTTGTAAATACATGAGTAATTAGGTACACAGATACCTCCTGTTGTAGATAGGTTACTGACAGAACATCGTATTCTTTATTTTTTAAATGTAGAAGAAATTAGGTGGATAAATATCATAATTTGATTAATTAACTTAATAAAAGTTATTGTTTAATTTAACTAAATAAATAATGATAAAATTATACCTACTCACCTTTGCGTTTTAGATATTATTTTATGTTTTATTAAATTATGCACTTGGTTCACGGTATACTTCGATAGACGAAATCTTGCCAAAAATTCAGTTTCATCCAATTCCGTAAAATAATCAACACGGGATTTAAAGACACGAATCCTCGATGTCCGTTGCAGCGTAGAATAATCTAATTCTTCTAACTGGTGATCAATTAAATCAAATAGGTCCATTTTCAGCGACAGATAGACCAATTCAAACTCTGTGATTAAATTTAACCGTCAAGTAAACTCGCTACTTGGTAGACGAAGTGGCAAGTAAGTTACGGGTCAGTTTAATCATATGATTACTGCTACTCGAGTGTCGTGAAATTGACACATGCAGTTATGGGTGACTTTAATTGGCGGTTAGTCTACTCGGCACTTTACTTGAAGGTGGTGAAAGAGGCCCTTAGTCTCTAATAGGTGGATGTAAGATTCGTTTTTCATTGCTTACTATCTCGTTATCACTATGATATACAGGAGCTGAAAAAAGGCATTTTAGTTTCTGGTACTTTCAAGGTCTCAGGTCTCATTCCACAGATCATTCCTTCTACAACATAAATGTAATATATCTATGGCTATCCACATTCTATCAACTTCCATTCTGAATTTAACTTTAAAAGTTGAAAATTGTTGAAAATCATCCCCTAAATCTGTCCATACAAAAGTAGTCAAAGAAAAGGAAATAAGGTCTATAATTTAGTTAGTGGACTGGAGAGTGTTGACCGGTAACCGCTTGGGGATGTATGGGTTAAATAAAACTGTCCCATAACTAAAAGCTAAGTGGTTCTGTAAGATCCTATAGTCTAGCGTTGACAAATCTTATATTATACCAATGTTGTTAATTTTTTTCTACAGATCGCAGGAGAGATTCTCGTGACTCAAATGCGTCAGGCCCGCGGGACAGTTCGAGCAGTAGAAAGTCAACATCGCAAAGAGAAAAAGTTCCAAAGACCAAAGTTAGCTCAGTGGCAGGTTAGATAACATTATTTTCATTTAATATTTTTTTATTACTGCCTCATTGGCGAAGCAATGGGCTATGATTCCCAACTCAAAACACTTTGTGCGCGGCATGAGGCTTACTTCTAATAAGGAGTCATTACTACTGATGAAAAGTGGTAATTCTTGTTTTACTGTTTATGTTGATCTCTGTCTGCCTTCCTGATATTCACTAGAAGAATGTTTGTTAGATTATCTACAGATTCGATATTAATAAGCTATTTCACCAACAGCATGGGACTCTCCACTAATAGACGAAGATGTCGGATCGCGACGTGGACGCAGAAGGGCTAACACCTCAACTCCTCCTGCAACGACACCAGCCAAGCGCAGGCGCACCTGACAAACACATCCAAATACATACCGCCATTTCTTCTGACATACACACCCACGCACCTGGTGGGAACATAGACCCCATACAGGGCGAGCAAGACGACCCCATGCCGTTGATGTATTCTTCTCATAAATGGTGGTTTAAATAAATGGTCATAAATGTGTAACGGACATTTACAATTTTGCATTTGAACTTTGAACTTTTTGGTGATTCTAATGACGGATGCTGATTTTAGATTACTGTTCGTGTAATCTCTGATAGGTTTAAGACAAATAAACATTTCTACGGAATAGAATGGAGTGGTTTCATTATTCGACAATAAAAATACAATAAGTAGATTCAAATTATAATAATAAAAAAACGTTGGTTAGAAGATGGGATACTCTTAGTCAAAAACATACTTTGTTTCTCTATGAGATAAGCCGGTGAACCGGCATTCGGATCTCCTGATGATAAGCAATTGGCGGCGCCCATGGACACCCGAAACACGAGGCGTTACAAGTGCGTTACCGCTCTTTTGGGGAGACTGGGGAAGGGGGTAATTGGGCCTCCGGTAACCTCACTCACACGACGAAACACAACGCGAGCGGTGTTTCAAGTCTGTTTTCTATGAGGCCGTGGTATCACTCCGGTTGAGCTGGCTCATTCGTGCCGAAGCACGGCTCTCCCACACTTTGATGTCCCCCACACGGTGTTTTGCTTAACTCGTTGAGTACCGTCTTAAGAACAATGGATTGCGGTCACCGGTGTCCTCGTGGTGTATGACTACTGTTGTTTAGTTTAAAGACACCATAAAAAACAAGTGGATTTAAGAACTTACCTTATTTGAAATCGGCTAAAAGTGCAACCATGCAATCCTCCTTAAAAGACTCAGAACTAAACTAAAAAAGCTATGCAGTGCAGTGGCTGACAGATGACATTACCAAACCAAATTCAAATTGTCATTCTCCCATTGACCTTTGACGTTCGTGTATTTGTTATCAATTCGTCGTAAATCACGTTAAAGTTCTTTGCAGTAAGAATCGCATTATAACTGAAAATGTTTTAAAATATCTATAGGTTATTATATTGCGAATGTTTTGAATAAACCGTCAATATGGCATTACCAAGAGCGCAACCCGCAGAAGTTCTTCGGTCATGGCAAAAAGATGATTTGTACGAAAAACAACTTGCAGAATCTTTATCAAGATTGATGTCAGCAAGAAATGTAACTAAGGCGATACCACTGTCTTCCTTAATATATAGATCACTTACTACACTACAGGACCTTCAAACTCTTGGAGAGGAATACTCGGGTATTGTGCAAGTTGATGAAACTTATAATAAGTTACCATCACATTGGAGTCGACTACTAAGCATTTTACTATCAATATTTGGCGAAAATATCACTAGAGTGATCCTCCAAAGCGCAGAAAAGCGTGTTCAACAAGATCCGTCGCTAACTGTAGAAGCACAGAACGTATTTTTGATTGCATTCAAAACTTTGAGCAGTATATTACCTCAGATTCAGAATATTCATCGCGGGATTGCGTATATCAGTGGTGGACCTTTACAGATAGGAAAGACTGTGACTGGCATAGACTATGTGCATGTTAGACCTGCTGCGGCTGCTTACTACGCTCATTTAAGACTCCTTGGTGTTGTAACTCTGTTGCATGCATTAGTTTCTTGTGGCCAGAGTTTGTACAGAGCTAAAACCCATATGGATCAAATGAGAGAAGTACCAAATGAAGTAGACAGTAGCAAGTCATGTGTGGCCTGTTTGGAAGAAATCATTCAGCCTTGTGTGTTACCTTGTGGACATATATTTTGTTTACAATGCTCATATGGGGCACTGGAAACCTGCGCATTATGTCGCACACCCTTCACTAAGAACTGTGTAGTTCCATTAATGAATTATTTTCCTGAGAGTTCATGAGACTGGCTATTATTTTCATTTAAGAGTAAATGAATATACATAAAAGCAATGCATTAAGATTTTTTCTGTACATTATATTTCACTCTGTTCACTGTTTTTTTTATTTATGTTGCCACACAGAATTGGTGTCAAAGCCAATATTTAATGTAGTTGTAATTAGAATATTTGCCAAAGAATTGTAAAGGTTTCTTTAATTCAGAGTTATAATCTTAAAACATATTTTTATTAACCTCTTGTATATTATTCTTATACCTGTGATAATGACTTTTTAAGTATACTCAGTAATTAGTAAGTGTCAATGGTGATGGAAAGGGCTGCGGGCAGACATACAAAATAATTAAACAATTCCCAATTAAATAAAATCTTTTATTACGGTAAAATGGGGTGGATAGGGATTTAGTTGTAAATAGGGACAGAATAGGGGTGAATAAATACTATGTAAAATTTCCCAATATGGATTAACCCCTCTTCTGTCTCTATTCACCTCTCGATCCCTATCCACCCCGTTTTACGGTACATAATACAATAATGATTAATAAAATTAAGATAACAATTTCAGCAAAGCAGACACTGGATGAAATAATTTTTAAAATTATATACAAATCCTATACTTTGTGCTAACAAGCTCATAAAACTATAGAGCATAGAAAAGATTACACTTATGCACAGACTAAAAAAAAAATCAAAGCTCATTTTATCATCAAGAAGTTTTTATGGCATACAACTATGATCCATGGGTCAAATGAAACCACTAGCTATACTATTAGGAAGCTAAGCACAAAAAAATTACAATTAGGTACAAGTAGTTACAACAATATTACAAGTACAGACACCAGTCTAAAAAGCTACCGGACACTGTCAAAATTCTTTAAACATCTTTCAACCTTATACTACTGAAATTACATTGAAAATTCATTAACCAGTGGTTTGCCTAATCATAGATCTAAATAAGACAACAATGAACAAGTTTTTTTATTGTACCTCATAGAATGTTTCTAGAGAGAGGTAGAAAGCATTTTGAGGTCTGTTATCAGCTGGCATCTGTACTTATATCTAAAAATTCCATTTATTTTTAATCATTACAATACAAAATGTTTGTGAATTTAACACCATCACAGCAAACATGGTCAAAGCTTATACTCTTTATCTGCTAAAGAGATCTAATTAGCTGTTCTCCTTACTATGGTTACCACTTATATTCATAATTAGATTATTATACAACTCCCAATTATTGTTTAATTCAGAGTCAACCTGTTTTCATTTGCAAAATCTGTAATTTGGAATTCTTATCAATTTAATCGCCTTCATTTCATATTATCTACCGTATTTACTGAACACCAAAATACTATTTAATTTAAAGTTTTAAATATTATTTCTCATTATGTATTTTAAGATTTTAGAGCATTTGAACACTATAGTCTGTTACGATTATAATCCATCAGTAATTTTCCATCAAAAATAATAAAATACATGGTCTTTCTCATGGATTTTCACAAGACCCATTTTTGCATGACCAATTATCACCAACTTGAAAATAGTTTACATGACTTTCTATTCACCATCATTATGCCAATACAATCCTTAATTAATACAAGTCTTCTTATCCATGATCATGTTTCCTGTTATAAAATGAACTCTAGCAAACTACACTTAAAGCGGAGTATTCAATAACATCACATGTAAGTCACAAACCTAATGCTGTTTTAAATAATTATATTATAAACATTTAAACTGTCAAATACCAAGCGGTCACCGGTGACCGCAACCTATTGTTCTATAATTGTGTCTACAAAACCGGTATTCGACGAGTTAATGACAATAATTATTAACATTTATTTCGTGTGTGAAATACTCAAATATTACTTCATGTTTCCATTGTCAATTTTATGTATATGAAACTTTAAAGTTACAAATATTTATCAGTTTATATTTAAAAATTAATAAAACAAATATAGACTCCGACTGAGATTGTAAAATTAACAGACTTTAAACTTTAATATCTGTACCAAACCACAAAGTCTAGATATAAAAATTATTACTGCCAAACCAAAATCTCTAGTAACAATTGAGTTTCATTTGAGTATTTCCGTAGTGCATAGTACTTGTTCATAACAATTATTCAACACGTATTAGCTCGACATCAAATATTAGGGTAGCGTTTGGTGGAATAATGCCTGGGTGCCCTCTAGACCCATAGGCATAGTCTGGGGAACAAACCAACTTAGCTCGCTCACCTACAGACATCTGGAATAGAATACAAATTTTTTTCTTAGTACAAATAGCCAATATTTTCAGTATGTAGGTAAGGAATAAGAAAATATAGATTCGACTTGGTATGTAGATTGAAGCTATTATGGTTTTTAACAAAGCCATATCTTTTGTATTCATTGATTGGCTCAGTAGCCAAACAACAATTAGGTATCAAAAATAAAATACTTCAAATGTTCAATACAGTAAAATGTAAAAAATAAATAACACTTTCATTCATTAATTTTATGATCAACTGAATTTTAGTAATTTTCCAGCATTATTTTAAGAAATAAGTATGCTGTTGGACGCTAAAAAAACGTGACGTCAATCTCATACAAAATTCATAGAAAACTATTGTTCTTAACATTTCGAAAAAAGTATTGAATTAGACTCGTTAGCAACTTGTATCCAATTGTTTGAGATTTACATGTACCCAATTATCTGTATTGTAATATATCTGTATTCGATTCATCTTTATTTTCTTATTGGCAAACTATATAGAGGTACTTCAGCTAACTGTTTCATATGGCTACACACCCAGTTGCAAAACTAGTATAAACTGACCCTTGAATGTGTGGAGAGATTATTCAATGGGAGACTTTAATGAACTGGTTTGTTTAGTTGTTTGTGTGGCTGATTGTTCAGGCGTGTATAGTATAGAAATTTTAATATGGAATTTAATACCACTAGTAAAAGAGATAATGTCAACAATGATACTTATTAATATTATAAATGTGAATATATGTGAGTCTATGTGCATGTTTGTTACTCAATCATGTCAAAATGGCTGAAGGGATTGAATATTCAACAAAAATGTTGGATTTGTCTGTTCTATAGCTCCATACGAGATTGTGGTCGAATTACAAATAATCCTGTATAACCTGTTGAAAATTGTTGAAATCATCCCCTAAATTTATTCATACAAAAGTAGTCTCTAAACATTGAAAATAAGGTCTATAATGTAGTTAGTAGAGCGGTCACCGGTGACCACTTGGGGATATATGGGTTTGAAGATAATGGTGTGAAATAACACATAGGCTACTTCTTCTCATGGGGATGAGAGTGAAGTCACTGGCAAAAGTTAGTTCTGAATAAATATGGGTAGCAATGGTAATGAAAGACAAACATTTTATAACTGTTTTAGTATCAATAAACTGATATTTTGAATATAGTAAAGAAATAAGTGCTAAAAGAATTATTTTAGAAGTAGTTATGTGTTAATCAGTTTTTTATACTGTTCTGATCAGAACCTTATTCTCCAATAGATAAGAAAGCGAAATTTTGAATTTTTCAAATTGTAATGAAATAAATACATATTATAATAAATTCAATCCATTTTGATAAGACTTGGTTTTTAGTTCTTGAAGATTAAATATACAGAATGACGTAAGTAAAAATACCGGTATTTGTTTTTACAAAAGATTAGGGTAGGACTTAGTATTCCAACAATAATTTCTTTGACTGCATGTACCTACTGCATGTGATATTATGAAGGTTGTGAATATTACAGAAAGTAATATTAATGCCTTTACTTACCCTGCAGATTCCATGGTCCCATCCTAGAATAACATCGCCCCTTCCTAACGTAAACTTGAATGGCTGTCCTCTATCTCTCGACGAATCAAACTTTGTACCATTTTCTAGTGTTCCAGTGTAGTGCACCACCACAGTTTGACCAGGCTTAGGAAAAGTAACCCCTGAAAAATAATTTTAATTACAAAAATAAGTTTTTAGAGGTTATAGAATACGGTGGCAAAGATTTCGATCAAACACGAACCATCTCCAGCTGTAATGGTTTCTACATCTACCCCCATGTTAGTTTAGAAGAAATATGTTTACAGAAATAGATTTTCAGCAATATTTTGTCGTAAAATCAACTTCTGGAAACAATAACAATAGGTAGCACGGTAATAATCAGTCTTTGGTAATAATATACGTCAAAACTCGTCCACTCGTCAATGCTTACAGGGGTTTTTTTCCTTTTCCTCATTTTTAATTTTTATGGTTTTGCTTTGGATACTGGGCTTTTTGTATAATTAGAATGTTATTCACGATAATGAAATCGTCGAAAAGCACGACATAACTTCATGGGACAGTTTTTTATGTCTTCTATTTTCATTATTATTTAACCTGACAAAATAAAAAATGGTTGTTTTCTGATCCCAAACCTGACAAAATAAAAAAAAAGAACCTCCTTTTTTTTTTTGAAGTCGGTTAAAAAATGGTTGTTTTCTGATCCCATTTTCATCACACACACATACATATGTACGAGAATATCAGTATTGTTTTTGTTCTTTTACAAACTATATTATTTATGGTATCGTTCGACCAATCATAACTGTCTAATTTATAAACATCCAAAATGTCTGTCGCCCCCTTAATGACATAGAAAACAGTTGAAATTGAATTTTAGGGTGAAAGTAGGAGTGTTATAACTTTTTTATCATTTTATATTAATATTGAATTATTGGCAAGTGAATTGTTTGTTTGTAGTATAAATTCAGTTTTGAAGTCTCAACGACGCAAATTGTTTTTCTTTACTAAAAGCTGGTGTGTTGTTTGTAATGGATATGGAAGTCGACGGGATTGAAAATTTAAGTAATCCATCTGAAGGTGGAAAGTTTTCTAATTTGAAGGCGTTTGTGACTGCTGCACGGGAATTCGAAGCGACACATAGTGAGTCCGCTATGAATTTGATGACACGATATCTCGGAGTAAGTACAAGTGTTCACCTATTTCAACATCACACCGTACCTACATATAACTTGAAAACTATTATAGATTCAATAGAAACCTCTCTCTTAATAAGTCTTCTAAATATCTGCGTTTACCGTTAAGTAAAATTATACAACACAAGCTGTACTTTTCTCTTAGCAGAAATAGAATAAGCCAGTATCCAGTACAAGCCAGTAACATCCTTATAATCAACCAATGAGGTTCTATTTTATGATCCTCACAACATTCTTTTGTTTACAGCTAATAGCCTCATCATGCGACTTATCAATATTCTCTCCAGGGCGTTCAGAAGTGTGTGCATTCTTCAGTTCTCTATGGCGTGTGATGTGCGATGGTCGTGGTCCTCACTGGGCTGGCGTTGCTGTCCTGGCCAGAGCTGCCATAGAACCTAGTGCTAGACACGCACTTACACATACTTATAAGTAAGTTTTGATTTATATCATTGCATGTGGTTTGTTTTTGTTTTGAAATTGGACATGTTTGAACTTGTCTAGGGTATTTGTGTAGGAGCATATAGTGGTGTACACTACACACCATGGAGATTTCTCTTCTTCTTCTCCATTTGAAATTAAACTTTAGAACAAGCACTTAGCTTCACTGACAATTCAATATTATTTTTACAAAAGTGTTTAGTTAAGGATTCATATAATTCACTTAAAGGATATAAATTCTTTGACTAACTTTGAAATCACAAAAGTTATTAATTTGCAGGTAACATTAGTTCACATTGGTTCTGAGGGAATAGGAAATGCTATTATGTATTTTACATAGACTACATTTTATTGAAGATAAACACAAAAGTGTTCAATTGATACTTATCAGTTCTCGGAATCTATGTTTATAAATTTCAGTTTTGATTATTTCTACGTTCAAAATGCATTTTAATTAACTTTTCAGGTTTATGCCAATCTTAGCAAGATTATTATCTGACTCCATATCTAATGACAAGAAAGTTAAACTTTTAACAGTTATGCAAGTAAGTATTTCTTCAATAAATAATTGACAGCCTATAACTGGCTGTTGCTGACCAAAGGCCTCTTCTCAATTGGAGAAGGTTTGAGCATTAATCACCACCCTAGCTCAATGAGGGTCGGCAATTTTACAACTTATAATTAGACCAAGTTGCCTCACCAAGTGCTTGAGAAGCATGGGTATCTTAAGCCTCTGGACCCTGATGACCATTTTATAATAGATAAAATGTTAAAAATCGATAAAATAATTAATTTACTTAAATTAACAAATATGTGGATTGATTTCTTATTTTATTTTCACAGGAAATATCCTACGGTATCAAAATCAGTTGGCAAGAGTCCTATTTAAGCAGTTTAATGAAACAGCTAACGGAATGGATAACACAGCCAATGACCGAGCCACAACTTCGTACTATCGGTCACAAGTCTCTTACAGTATTGGTCAATGTGTGCTATGGGAATCTGCCCGCAATATATGCGTTAATGAGGACTGTTGATACTAAGGATTTTGTAGTACATCTTATTAGTTTGAAGGTAATATTATTATGCAATGTAAATTTTACTATTAATAATTAATGTCATGTTGTAATAGAAACATTAGCTGTGTCTGGATTCAATGTAGTTTTCTGTTATATTACAATTTTGTAATTAGTTAATCCTGAGAGACTTAGGTACCTAGTTAATTCAGTCCATTCATTGCTTTTTTAGTGTGAATATTTTTCTTTTCTTTTCTTTCTTTTCATTGTTCATTGCGTTACACAATGCATACCTGAATATTCTGAACCTGTTTTATCCCATGGGAGCAGTTAATCCGGATATAAAGTATCCTATCAACTGATTCAGCTCAAACCCTGTCTGTATACGAAATTTTATCAAAATCTGTTTAGTTGTTGCAGCGTGATGGACGGACCAACATCCAAACAAAGAAACTTTCACATTAAATATTTATAATTATATTAGTGTGATATCATATTTTACATAATTACTTACTCATAGTTTTCTACATCTAGTTCATTATAATCTTCTCAATTCCAGGAAGGTGGTTACGGCGGAGTAGAAGTATGTCGTTTGTTGCTGTGTCTGTCGGGCGCGACACGTGGCGCGGCGTCCACTCGCCAGCCCGACGTCCACAGCTACTTGTGTTGTACTATGCGGACTTTTAACAAAGCCGTCAGGTATGTTGATACTGATTATGACCTATGTTAAGGAAAGATCAGCTTGTGTATCTTATATGCTTAGCTGAGCAATGGCTAGCCTTCTCAGTGATAACTTCACACATAAGAACACAATCTGTGCTACAAATGTATTCAGTTTTAATATTCATGCATGAGATAACCCAGATAGATCACCCAATTTTCACATTTACATTGGCCCAATGTAATAAAAGCAGTTACAATACTAGTTAGATTACGTAATTGCGAAAGGTCTCGAAATTAATAACTTAAATTACCGTTATCGAGATTTTGTGCATGTTAAACACATTGACGATTATTATTCTACCAATAAGACAATCCATTGCGGGGGACAAGGACAGATAGCGTAGAGAACCAACGGCTGCTGAGGAAGACAACTTCTCGAGTGGAGACCACATACCGACAAGCACAGCTTAGAATGTCCACCCACATTATCGACCACTGATTAAGGTCGCAGGGAGCCACTGGATGCAGGACGCTTCCAACCGGCCTATCTGGAGGATCGTTGAAGTCGTTGGGGGAGCCCTGTGTTCAGCTGTGGACGTCATATGGCTGATATGATGATGATGAATAAGACAGGCAATAACTATAATGAACAATAAATATATGTTTCAGTGAAGGCGACGCGACGCAACTCCTCCACGCGTACACGTTTGTCAATGATCTGTGTTCAGACAGCAACTTGAGGAGCTACGTGCTTTCCTACCCACACTTTGTTAGCGCGCTTGAAGAAGGACTAAAGGTAAAAACTAATATCGTAGTTAGTATAGTCACTTTTTGAAATACTTTTTTAAATTAAAGTGTGAAGTATTTACAGCTTTAATGTTGGTTTTTTGTAATTAATTTATTAGTGTTGTTTAGTTTGTCATACATACATACATAACTTCACGCCTGTCTCCCATGGGGGTAGGCAGAGACTAGCGAACGCCAATTACTACGATTCCTACATACCTCTTTCGCTTCATCAACAGTCATCAATCTTTTCATGCATGCCCGTCAGTTAAGGGTACTTTTAATTTGGCCCTTCTTTAATATAGCGCCAATCTGGTCACTATATGTCCGTCTAGGGCGCCCTCTACCGACTGCTCCATTCATATCCGCTCTGTAACATACTTCTTTCGTTACTCTTCTTTCGTCCATCCTTTCTACATGTCCAAACCAGCGTAACATTGCCTTTCCAATCCTTGTCACTACATCATCTTTCAATTCACACCTTTCTCTAATAACACTATTTTTCACTCGATCACTCAATTTTAGTCCACACATACTTCTCAGAGCTCTCATTTCCATCGCATGAATCCTGCTTTCATGCTTCTTCTGCCACACCCATGATTCACTACCATACATAAGCGTTGGTGTTAATACACACTCCATTACAGCAAGTCGAGCTTTGTTTAGTTTGTCCGTGGTGTCTAAATAATCTTAAAAAGTGTATACATATAACTCGAAAATTGATACATTGGTACTTACTGTTGGTACTGTCCTAACTAAACCTCCGGGCCACCCCAGTTCTTAACAAAGAAACATTGGTGAACAATAATTAACACTATCTGTATATTCCAGGATGTTCAAGAGCTATGCCTAGCAGCACCGGATGATATGGGCGAGCCAGAGAATACTGTCAACTGTCTCCGCAATGTGCTGAAATTTCTAACTGTTTTAGTTAGCTTAGGTATGTATTACACCATGATGGCAATTCACTATTTATCAATGAACAACATTTTCAGCTTGGGACTAATTTACTAGGCATAGACATCTTTTCCATTTGTTCCCGAAATGAAAGCCTAAGACTGGACTTTGATTTTGTCCTTATAATTAAAACTGAGGGACACTAAAAAATATAAATTACTACCTTTTACCTTCGGCTTTACCCGCATATTCCTGTTTTATCCCATGGGAGCATTTAATCAAGATAAAAACTGTCCTGCTACTCTTCTTGGCCGACTGACTGCCTCGTTGGCCGAGTGGTCGCAAGTGCGACTGCCGGGCAAGGGGTCTCGGGTTCGATTCCCGGGTCGGGCAAAGTATTACTGGGTTTTTAAAAATCTCAGTGTGGATAATTAGTGTGGACGCTGCCGTGGTAGCTTATGAGAAGGGGAGAACGGCAGACCTTATAGGATGCGTCAGGGCTCCAGAACATCATGAAGTCATCGTGTACGAGAACAGGGGTGAGGACTTGAGTTTCCTCAAAAAGCCAGTTCGATACGCGCTAAGGGTGGATTCTCCAAGCGGCTCAGAGCGTCTACAACAAAGATATAGGCAACAAAGCGCTCTGCAACAACACCAACAAAACACCGAGAGGGAAAATAAAAAATTAGAATTACGAGGTAGAGTGTGGGCAATAACAGCGGCCATATGCTCAGTGACCGGACTGATTTCGTCACCCTTCAGAAAAAATGTGGCCAAATCTGCTCAAGGATCCGGAGGCGCTCAAATACAGTCTCCTCCCCCCAGGTCATCACCAACAAGAGCAGCTATGGGTCACGTTTGTCCGCCGAGGCTTCGACAAGCGTCCACTACCAGAGACCATGTCGTAAATGCTTTTCTCGAGTTTACCGCAGTGGTGGAGGCAACCAGGCAGGTCAACATGCGGAAATGCGAATCCATTCTGCAGACTTACCTGCAAGGAAACGAGCTAATACTGAACGATAGACTCGAAGCAGCAGAAGCAGTCATATACGACAACAACACCTCGAGGGTACTGAGAGGAACCTCTATAACTCGAAGTATGGCTGCTTATAACGCAACTGCAGGATTTGTGTCTCTGGACGAGAGGGAATCCGATCGATGCGGAGTGTTAAAGTTTAAAACTCCTCCAGGGGATTCCCTAGAAGTGGTTGCCAAATGCACCAGAATTATGCTGGACGATAGAATATTAGAGATGGCAAGATCCATTTCTGAATCTGGATCAGACGGCGAAGTTTTTGGAGACTGGCATACTCCGACGTTTCGCTGGACAAATGGCGTCCCTGGTTGCGGAAAAACGACATGGATAGTAGATCAATTTGAAGCGGGTAAAGATCTAATTGTCACCACGACAACCGAAGCAGCAAATGACCTCAGAGGCAAACTATCCTGCCGAATACTCGTCAAATCTAGGGTTCGAACAATGGCGTCCATCCTAGTAAACGGCTTGGGGGAGCGAGAGAGCTGCCATCGACTAATGGTAGATGAGGCTCTCATGAACCACTTTGGAGCCGTTGCGATGGCCGCCCGAATAACTCGAGCCAAGGAAGTCCTTCTAATTGGTGACATGAATCAGCTTCCGTTTATAGATCGTGATAACCTCTTCCCTCTACTCTACAGCCGCCCTACATATATCACGCCCATAAGCCAGGAATTGATGTGTACCCACAGAAATCCAATGGATGTGGCGTATGCCCTCAGCACAGTTTACAGTGGCATATACTCGTCCAGGTCGTTCGTGAGATCCCTCGAGATAAAAAGGTTCTCGGGGGCGATGATTCCAAAGTCACTCCCCGACACTTTATACCTGGTACACACTCAGGCAGAGAAGGAATCCCTTAAGAACCAGGGATACGGGTCGACCGTGGGATCACGCGTGCTCACGATACACGAGGCACAGGGACTTTCGTGTGCGAATGTGATTGTTGTCAACACAGCAACGAAGAAACATCAAATACATGACAGCGTACCACACGCGGTAGTAGCAATATCGCGTCACACGCATGGTTGCATCTATTACACAGACAACAGTGAAGACGCGATAAGCAAACTAATCAGGAAGGCGGCTGATGAGGGTGAGCAAGGTATTAAGGACTACAACCTGAAAATGGCTATCAAACACAGGGACGCGGCAGTCATGGGTGCTCTCTTGGGCGGGGGGTGTTGCTTGTGATGAAACGAATGCAACATTAGGAAATGTGTGTGCAGAAACATGTAGAAATAGAATATAACCAATTGACTTTGGACTATTGTACGCTTTATTGGAATCGGCCCACGTGGCAAGGGTTGAGGCGTCATGCACACATAAATGTCCTACAGTCGGTGGCGCTGTGTATTGGGTTGTTCCGTTCCCAATAAAAAGGTTGACCGGACCAATTGCTGACACACACGTCATACTCGTGAACGGGTGCCTTCTGCTGGGTCGGGTCGGCTCTCCCATCTTGTTGGTGGGCTGGTTTCATAAAGCCTTTGAAATAGAAATAAATAAATAGTGCCTAATTATTATGTAACCTATACTTTTGGTAATAATTATAGATGTAGTTAATTGTAGTGTGTAACTAGGTTCCCTCTTTACTTTATAAAAATTGACTAGATGTATTATAATTAAAAAACTGTATGACAAGGGCACGGACCTAGAGTCCGTGGAGAAATAATCTATAATATTAAAAAAAAAAATCTCAGTGGTAGCACGCAGTCTGGAAATGCGCCCGGTGTATGGCAATAGGCTCACCCCCTATTACATGGGACTCATAACATAATTAGTTAAAAGTGGGTGTTACATTGTACAGTGGCATTAAGTGCCGAAATGTGCACCTCTGCCTACCCCTTTGGGGATAAAAAGGCGTGATGTTATGTTATGTAAAATGTAAAATCTATCCTGTCACCTAAGTCAGCCCATACCCTGCTTGTATACCAAATTTCATCAAAATCCATTCACTAGTTTCAAAGTGTTTGACGGGAAACATCCAATCTCAAAGAAAATTTCACATTTATAATATTTGTGTGATTGGAACAGGACTGTGATGTAGCTGAAAACATGTTTTAATTTCTTTCTTTCTAATACTGTTTCAGATCTGTATTCTTTGAGATGTCACCATAGTGCTTTAGTGGTTCTATGTATGAAAGCTAGTCGCACCTGTCTGCCAGAGTCGCTCGAGCTATTTGCTGCGATCGTATCACAGTATAAAGGTAAATAGAAATCAATATCTTTTGCTATAAAGTCGAAAATCGTTTGAAGAAATTTGGCAGTATAAATGGATTACCTACTGTTCTGGCAACTTGAGTATTGTCAACTCTTATTCAAACCAGTACAATATTTTTCCCCATACTAATATTTCGGTTTTCCGAACCGATACGATCTTCAAACCTTCAAGAAAAGAGCGTATTCCTTTTTAAAAGGCTGGCAATGCAACTGTGACTCCTTTCGTATTGTGGGTGTCCATAGGCGGCGCTGATAGCTTACAATCAGGTGATCCGATTCCATAAAAAACTTATTAGCGCCCTTGCTATTGAACTCGTGTTCTGCATTAATAAAAATTCTTAAAAGTCGTCTTGTTGAAACATTTAACACAATGTTCTCTATTCAAAATCTATGATTTTTCAGATGAAGGTCGTCTACCGCAAGAACTAATATCAGTAATCAGTGATGGTTTACCTGGGTTACTGGTGCCACCCGCTTTAGAACCAGGGAAGGCAGGCGTGCAGTGGGTGAGTTGGTTGTTAAGTTCATCTTAACGTAAGCAAGAAATATCTTGCTTATCCTACTTTCTACTAATATTATAAACGCAAAAGTTTGTAAGGATATGTGTCTCTGTGTGTGTGTGTTTGTTGGTTTGTTTGTTGATTCGTTTGTTTTTTGTTTGTTAGTCTTTCACGTCATAACGGCTGCAGGGATTGGAATGAAATTTGGAACAGAGGTTTATTATAGTTTGGAATAACACATAGACCACTTTTTATTTTACGGGAATGCGGGCGAAACCGCTGCCAGAAGCTATTTATGCCTATTTAACCTGGGAGTCTTCTAGGCCCGAGTGAATAGTTTGCTTATGGGACAACGTGCTACATCGTAGACTGTGTCATCGCTTACCACCAGGCGAGATAGTAGTATCAAATATATAAAAAAAAAGTTATTAGGAACAACGTGGGAAATAGTGTCGGAACAATATATTATGATATTTAATTACAGCTCCAAGTGGTCGGAGCACTTTGTGAATCAGTTGAGACACAAGAACGGGTACTACAAGAAGTAACTCCGGACGCATTCGAAGATACTCTGTACAGCGTACTACAATATACGTCACAGGTAATGTGCTTATATATCTTATTGTATAACAATGCTTTTGTACGAATGTGCTGGGTTGACCGGAGAAATACGTACCACTGGCATTAAACAACCAAAGCATTGTTTTCCCCTCTAAGTGAGGTTGTTGATAGCCCAATCCTATTGACCATCCTCTGGTGAACCGTCTGCTCGTTTACCGGCCCATCTAAAATAATTGATATGAATCCCATATTATCTATTGTCTTCTTCCTAGTCGATTTCCTCGCTGCTGAGGATCGTGACTCCCTCTGATTCTGCTCACTAGATGTCGCCACTTATCTCGTTCCGTTGCTTGGTGCATTGCAACAATCATTCATCTGCAGCTCCTTGGATATTTGGTCAGACCACCGTATGGGACTCCGGCCTCTCGGTCTCTTTCATTCTACCTCACCAGTCACTATGAGGCGTTCCAGACTGCCAGCATCTCCACGAGCAATATGGCCAAAGTATCGCACAATCCTTTGCAAGCAAATTGTGGACAAGCGCTGAGTTTTGTCCATATCAATTGTAATACATTTTATTGTTTCATATTTCAGAACGGCGTAGTAGGCGCGGAGGCGTCCCAGCAGGCGGTGGTGGTGGGGTGCCGCACGGCGCTGTCGCTGGCGCCGCTGCACGCGCGCTGGGACGCCGCGCTCGCACGGATGCTCGCCCACCATCAGGTTATACATATTCTTCACTTATATTATTCATCAAGGCTCTAATGATATAAACTAGATTATGACAATCAGAGAGGTTGTACATAAGAGGATTGCCTATAAATAAACCCCGTGCTTGGTTGGCGGGATGGAAATCGCAGTTGAAAAAGCTTTTTAGATACTCCCTAATGTCTGTCTTCTGAAGATAGACTCTTTCCTATGTCTATGAATATTGAAATCTAAAAATCCAGTCGTTTTTATAAAAACTGTTGTGAGACATACTAAATTAACTAAAAATCGCGGGTTACTCACGTGACAATACTGAGAAAAGCTCTACTAATTTCGAGCCCCAGACGGGTTCTTCTTCATAAGCAGCCTGCGCGGTATCAGCGATGTCGCGCAGCCTGCTGACTACTGATTGTTTGATACTTATACATGAGGAAGAGCCCCTCTATGGTTTGAAACTAGTGGAACTTTTATCATTATTTTCACGTGAGTAACCCGCGATTGTTAGTTAATCCAGTAGTTCTTGTTTTAGAAATAAAATGGGATCTTGTACTAAAACTATGAATTGAATAGATTTACTTTATTGTACTTACATAAATATTTACAGGTGCGAAAACTCCTGTGCGTCGGTCTAACAAGCACCAACGGGCCGAGACGGCGACAGATACTGCAGCTAGTCAAACATCATTACTTCCCGTCTGACCAGATGAATCAGGTATATTTACTTTGTAACTATAATATGTGGCTATCTAAATTTATATTTGAATAAGTGGCTGCAGCTGGGACTTCATAATATAAAAACTTTGGTTCAAGACAAGTGTCTAAAGACTATAAATAGGAAAGTAGCTAAAGATTTGTAATTTTTTATTATTATAATGTGTATCGTTTTGTATTTGCATAATGTTAGTGTTAATTAGTTACCAAGTCGCCAAACATTGTCATTAATCATGTAAATAGATAAATGACAAGTTATCCTATGTGATCCTTCCCCCAGATTGGGACACACCAGTAATTTTATCTATTAATTAATTAATGATTCAAACTTTTTTATTTTATAAACGAGCAGTTGGATTACCTCATCGTAAGCAATCGGCGTCACTCATAGACACCTGAAACACCAAGACTTTACAAGTATGTTACCGGCCTTTTGGGAATTGGGAATTAGGATTGTGGAGGATTCGGAGATTGAAGGAGACTGGGGAGGGTAATTGGGTAATTGGGCCTCTCTCTTATATTTTTGTATATAGGTATTTGGCGAGTCCCTCCACGGTATATCGGAGTCTGCAACGGACGTGACAGCGTCGAGCAGTGCTACAGGGTGCGCGGAGGGCGCGTGGTGCGGCCGCCTCGCGCCGGCGCAGGAACACGCTGTAGACGCACTCGTCGCCAACCTGAGCGAGAAGCTGAGGGATGGGAAGGTGAGACAACTGGTTTTATAGTAGTCTATGTAGTTTGCGTAAAAGACAGTTATTTACAAACAGTGTTGGGCAAATCAACTAATTTATTCAATCAATTGATCAATCATGATTGATCTAATCATGATTAATTTAGTCATGACTAATTTAATCATAACTAACGAGAACAATCATTAGTCATGACTAAATTCGTTAATCGCAAATCACCAATCATTAGTTCTAATCATGAATGTATGACTAAGCTCGATGCACAGGTGTTGGTACACTACACATACAGGGTATAAGGATCAGCTGACCGAAGTCTCAGACCATTATCTTGAGTAAAGTACTGAAGGAATTAGGTACGGAAATGAAAAAAATTTTTGACTCTGCATACAAAATATTAAAGTCGCCTGCTAATAGAATATAATGTATAGAAAGGCCAAAATTTTTTCTTTTCCGAGAAAAAATTCCTTCGGTCCGTTACTTAGGATGATGATCTGAGTCCATGGTTTTACTTTGGTAAGCCATCCTTTACACCCTATATTATATAGCTTTCTTAAATATATTATTTGTGTTTATAAAGTTCAATACAGTTACACTGAGATGATTAATAAATAAATAAAATAATACAAGTGTAATTTAGTTAGTCTTATAATCGTTAAAGCAATACGATGACATCATTTACTTTTCGAAAAACAAGTAATAAATTACATGATTACAGTCAGATGAGGTACGGGACCCTAAAAACTACTAAAGTTATAGAAGGTGTTACAAAAAACCCCGTTATACTGAAAACCATTTCTCCGTATCATAAGATTTTACCAGGGCATCTATTTATCTGACCACCAAAAAATACTGAATTTTAAACTAAAACACTAAAGTCTAACCTAACCTACAGTAACGTTTTGTGTCCAATTCAGTATTTTTTTAAGAAGCAGAAAAAATATTTTACCTTACCTCGTATTAAAAAATATCAATCATAAATAAATAATCATGATTATTTGATTAAGATTAAAACTAATCAATCGTTAGTCATCACCTCGTGATTAAACTAAATAATCATTAGTCATCAATCATAACTAACACATTCAATCATTAGTCATCAATCATTAGTTAACTAAATTTTGCCCAACACTGTTTACAAATATGAAGAAACAAGGATTTTATTTTGTAAGGATGCTTTTTTCCTAATTTTGCAATCTTAATAACTTATTTGCCCGGTATATTGCAATAGACTCACCCCTATTACATGGGACTCATAACATAAATAGTGAGAAGTGAGTGTTACATTGTACAGTGGTATTAAGTGCCGAAATCTGCACTTCTGCCTACTCCTTCGGGGATAACAGGCGTGATGTTATGTTATAACTTATTGTTATGTTTTAATGATTTCTCTCCTCTAAAAACTCCATTCACTGGTTTTTTTTTTTTTTATTGTTTTCTTGTAGAAATCTTATTTTATTCAATTTACAAAAACAGTTATTAAAATAATATTATTTAAAGTATAAAGTATAAAGTATAAATTTGTTTATTGGCATACACAAGTTAGATTACATGTAGACATGGAAGCGAACAGCATTCACATAGATACAAATACGGCAGAGATGCCCGTGGGCCCCAAACTAGGCACAGCCTGTATCTTGGTGGCCCAATGGTGAAGGTTTAGACTAATTAGTTCTCGCGTCATGTTTGTGACACAGTGCAACCATACAACAAAAAATAATGAACTGAAAAATAATACGAAAGTAATTAACAAATAATAAACAAATCTTGAATAACAAATGAGCAACAAATACAAGTGATTAGATAATCAGGCAAATGCAGGTAGGTATAACAAAGCATGCAGACATGAAGGATAACGTATTTCATTATGAAACTTGTTCACTGTAGGTAAACTTGTAAGAGCTAGCAGCTCATTACCCTACTGTACTTGGAAAATAACATCGGAAACCATAATAATAAATAAATAAAAATAACTAGGACTACGATAGGGCAGTTAGCAGAGGGTGTGTGTGGGTATGTGTGTGTGTGTGTGTGGGTATGTGTGTGTGTGTGTGTGGGTATGTGTGTGTGTGTGTGGGTATGTGTGTGTGTGTGTGGGTATGTGTGTGTGTGTGTGGGTGTGTGTGTGTGGGTATGTGTGTGTGTGGGTATGTGTGTGTGTGTGGGTATGTGTGTGTGTGTGTAGGTATGTGTGTGTATGTGTGTGTGTGTGTGGGTATGTGTGTGTGTGTGGGTATGTGTGTGTGTGTGTGGGTATGTGTGTGTGTGTGGGTATGTGTGTGTGTGTGTGGGTGTGTGTGTGTGTGTGTGTGTGTGTGTGTGTGTGTGTGTGTGTGTGTGAGGGTGCGTGGGAACTTAAGTGCGCGCGCTGTTGTTGAATTGTGTTCTTTTATTAAGTTATTTCAGGGAGCACAAGAGGTTTTCTGTATCGTCGTACGTCAGGTTACGCAGCCATGCCTTAATAATAGTTTTGGCTTCGAATGTATTCCCAGGGATTTTGAGTGTCGATTTGTTGACTGTATTAAAGATTCGTATAGATAGAAATGACGAAAAGCGGGTAGCAAAGGTGGTTTTCACTTTCGGAATTGGCAATCTGTTAGCACCGATCCTGCCTCTTTCGGTGTAAGCGAATTGGTTTCTGCCATCTCGGCCATAATAATGCAAATAATTGTGTTTCTAGGTGTCAGACATCGCCACTTCGAGTGTGATGGAGTTGTATGGCTATAAGATGACTTGCTTAGAACAGAGGCTACATTCACACTCGGTAGCCTTACAGGTAATACAATATTTCATATAATATGTTCAATAGAAAGAAGTCAATAAAATCTAGTAGTACTTTGCTTGAACCAAATGTAGAATGGTTTGGGCTTCCCTATTAGACCTAAGATAAATTCTGCAGAAAATGCCAGGAATATCAAAATTACTTTGTTAAAGTTTAATGTACAGTATTAGATATTGACAGGTGTTTTACTGTTTCACATTACCAGGGCGCCAGCGAACACATGGCGTCATTACAACACTCGCTAGCGATGTTACAAGCTACCAACTCTTCACAACAAGATGTATTATACACTACACAGATGCAGAATGAAAGGTTAGTAAAGTGAAACTCCTTGTTTTACATGATCTCCTAGTCAAAACGGACTTTGAAAAAAAAAATTGAGTTCACACACATTTCATATTTAAAAAGAAATAGTTTGGTTGCGATATGCATACTAATGACAATCCATAAAGGTATTTTTTATAGTGAATTTCAATTTAACGTAAATCATGACCGAAAATGTTCTTTAGTAGTGAAAGTAGGTACTTTCTTTTATTACATAATTACTTCAAAATCTGTTAGCCTTCTAACTTGCAAGCATGTACTATAAATATGTAGGACATATATGATTAATCTCTTATAAATAATTCGAACAACGTGCTTAATCAATATACCTAATATTTGCCTACTGTAATAATGTAAACAGTAACTGAAGTTACGTAAACGGTGATTGGCTATTATAGAATTGTTATTTCGTTAGAATGTTATCTGCTAATTTCGACAACATTGTATAAGCATCGGTGGTTCAGTGGTAGAATGCTCGCCTGCCACGCGGGCGGCCCGGGTTCGATTCCCGGCCGATGCAATCTCTTTTTGTCGTTTCAAATCTTCTTTTTATTACTATTTTACTTTGTTTTTCTATTATTCTTGATATTTTTCGAATATTTTTGGAATTATAGATATTTTTTTTGGATTTTATAAGTTATTTTTTAAAACATTATTCTGCACAGTTTTCCTATAATTTTGTTTTTTGTGTCTTATTATTTTTGATATTTATTGTTTTTTTTTGTTTTTTTAGGCATAAGAAAACGATAGAAGATTTGCACAAGCAATTAGAAGATGCGGAGACAACGTTGCGTGGTTTTCGAGCGAAACTGGCCGCTGAGAAACTAGATAAAGAAAATCAAAAGGAAAATCTGCACAAGGAATTCCGAGCGCAAATGGCTGTATGTATGATAACAAAATATTATTATTTCGGTCAAACTTTTTTTTATCTCGACATAGTAAGAATGTCGGTAATTAAATTAATGAAATCACGGGCCGTGAGTTCCATTTATGGGATTCGGTTCAATGTTCGCGTCTTCTTGTAAGAATTTCTGAACTATAATTATGTGCATATAATTTTGTATTCTTTCGTAAACATGTATAAGGGCAATAAAATAAAATAGGTACATAGATAATTTTGACTTTTTTGTATTTGATATTTTAACGATTAATAACGATTCTTTGATATCTGAACAGCAGCTGTAGCCAAATGCCACTTAGCGCTTGTCTACATGTAGAATAGAAAACCAAATTATATGGAATTGACGTATATTTTGACACTTGTCAGTGTCTTCCCCATACATTTTGATTTCTACTCTCTCTGTAGACAAACGCTAAAGTGGCGTTTGGCTAGAGGCCCAGTTTATTTGTGTTATTAATTCTGAACATTATTATATTGTTTTTATACAAAATTAAATAGTTCACTATTTTTTAAGATACATGCCGATTAAACCATTTAATTCCGATGAAATCCTTGCAATACAGGCGCATTTCACTACTAATTCAATGAGCCTAAATAAGTTCCTCAACATTAATATTATAGTACAAACACATACATAATGCATGTTATAATAGTTTCTGTCAAATACAATTCTTTTTGATGTCATTTCAGACTCTAGAGACTGAAATGAAATTACGTGAGAAGGAGTTTGAGGAGCGGCTGAAGACGTCTGAAGTTGAACACAGGGCGTTACAGAAGAAATTAGAACAACAGGTGAGATACATCAAACGGAAATGTTACTAAAATATTTTATTATCTAATTACTAGCTTCTACCCGCGGCTTCGCTCACGTCACAAAAGGATAAAAGTAGCCTATGTGGTATATACCAATACACACAGCACCATCTATACCAATACTTTTGTTTTCACTCGAGAATATCAATTTTTCCGGGATAAAAAGTACCCTATTATTTAATCCGGACTTCGAACTTTACGTCTGCCAACATTCAAAGCAATCAGTTTAGTAGTTACTGCGTGAAAGCGGAACAAACAAACAAACAAACTATCTTTCCGATTTATAATATTATAGTAAGGATGTTTTCGATATTTTGATCATAAATGTTGGATACACGATTTCGGATGAGATAAGTGCATAATACAAATTAAACATGATTTTAATATACCATTGTGATAGTACAGTGTTTAAGGCCGATGGGCATTGGGCATGCTTTACATATTTGTGCTTGGCGACTGGGCTTCTCCCAGTTGTACAGTCTCTTTTTGTAACTTTAGGCTTAATTTATTCTGTTTCCTGCAGTAATTCATTCTGTTTCCTGCAGTAATTCATCGGGGGAGGAGGAAACTATGTTTTTTTCTTCTCGTCTTGATAATATCTTCTGATTTATTTATTTAACCGAGTTATTCATGTCCCTGGGACGCGCCGGATTTCAGTGTTCCGGTGTTTTCATGGTTGTAACTACTGTAGTTCCTGGCTTACAGGAGTTACAGCGGTTTTGAAAGGTTGTGGCGGGCTTGTCCCATTAAAAAAATACTTTGGGTATTTTTCAAGTGTTTGCTTCTATGCCGACTATCTTACGACTCCAAATACAATCTGTTTACTAAGAAACTTTGAAAAATATGAAAAAATCCCTGATAACACTTTGCACGACTATGAATCCTTTACTCGACAATCGCACTTGTGATTAAACTTGATTGACCAACGAGGCATCAATGCTGTTTACTTAGCGTAGTAATTAAATTTATACTGTTTTTTTTACAGACAAGTAAAAACAGTGAGTTAGCGGGCGTGCTCATAAAGTTTGAGGAGCGAGTGAAGCAGAGAGACAAGAAACTAGAAGACGCGGCCGGCAACGAAGCGTCGCTACGGAAGGAAATTGATCACAGAGATATGGTATGTATTGTATTTAATTGTATGATCTCTTGCTTGATCACACTCTACTTTAGATGACGTTGGGTAACATAGAATAAAAGATGTTAAATGTATCGAAACTATTGTATTGTTCCAAAATTAAAGATAAATGAGGTAATGAACTGAGTGACACGTGGCCTTTGCTGGCCGTAATGAGAACGCCCGACTTGATGGCTCGACGCGAACTAATTATTATTTTAAAATGAATTGAATGTGAGGCGTAAATGCTGACGATGCTATACGATGTGCAGTTGCACCGTACATTAATAAAATGTGATAAAACCGTAATATTATTAGAAAGAGGTGAGGTACAGTAGCTATACAAGATTTTCTATAGTTCTTTTGTTGGTTTCATGAATATTTATATCAATAACCAACTTCTGCCAGCCTTCGCCTGCTTTACACGGTTAAAAAATGTGAGAGAGCCATGCTTCGGCACGAACCGGCCAGACCGGAGTGATACCACGACCCTCACAGGCAACCGACGTATAACAACGTTTGCGCTGTGTTTCCTCATGTGAGTGAGGTTACCGGAGGCCCAATTCTTACCCCCCTAATCTTCCTAACCCCCCCCCCACTAGCTTCAACTTCCTAATCCTCAAAAGGTCGGTAACGCACTTGTAACGATGATGTCTCGGGTGTCCATGGGCGACGTCGATTGCTTACCATCAGGTGAACCGTTGCTCATTTTTCTGCTACTTTTGCTGGATCATTTTTTAACTAAAATTTTTATTTTTACTTGTTAAAATAAACTTAATATAATACTACAGGTATAATCTATGATTAAACTAAATTTAAACTAATATTAATATTTTTATAATATAATATACAACTGAAAACTAAAATATTACACTTTAAATGAAAATAATAATAATAAAAATGTTATCTTAAGGCATCAAAACATTTTCATCGCTATCGTGAGGTAACGACTGGCAACATTGCCACGTTGAATGGAATGGCAATGCATATCCTTTGCCCAAGGTAGTAGCCAGCCCTTCGATCACCTGAAGTGTCAACCATACTCCTATTTTTCAACTTTGTTTAAAAATATCAATTTTGGTAGATGTAGTAAAATATGGTCGGTATGGTAATAAAATCATTGAATAAAATTTTACTTCGTCATAAAAAGGATAAGTTTTGGATTCAGTGAGCCGCACGACATTGTTCATCTTTATATTTTCTAAAACATTTATCAATAACTTCTAGCAGTTTTCATCAAAACATTACAATGTTCTTTGGAATCAAAATTGTCCAAAGTGCATAGGATGAATATCACATAATAATTATAACATCGCGCCTTTTATCCTCGAAGGGGTAGGCAGAGGTGCACATTATGGCGCTTAATGTCACAATACAATGTAACACCCACTTTTCACTATTTATGTTATGAGTCCCAATCAGTCCCATGTAATTGGGGGTGATTGCCAAATACCGGGCATATTTCCAAACTACTACTACTGAGATTAAAAAAAACTAATTACACTTTGCCCGACTCTGGAATCAAATCCGAGACCCCTTGCCTGGCAGTCGTAATTGCGACCACTCGGCCAATGAGGCAGAATGAATATCATGTGTCTTTATTTTTTATTAACATATCGTCATTTGTATAGTTTTTTTGTTTTTGTTTTCTGAAACCACTTATTAATTTTAATTAAAAACTAGTTACTCTCGCATGTTTTGACCCACTTCTTACTCATATTGATCATACCGTGATGTTACATAGCCTATCTATAGCCTTCCTAGAAAAATGGAATATCAAACACAAAAAGTTTTGTTCATTGTTCATTCTTTCATTACTCGAATCAGGTCCAGTAGTTCCACAGATTAGCGCATTCAAACAGATTCTACAGAGTTGTATTTATTAGTATGTGTGTCAGAGACATTGTAGATAATACTTTTTTGAAAAGAGTAACGATTGGAGTATCTTGCTCGTTCTTCTCCATTAGAATCTACATTTTGGAATGAGCACCTAGCTTCACCTAGCTTCACTGACGGACTGACTGACAGACTATTATTTATTTTGTATTCGTTGACGTTTCAAAAGTACCAAATTATGGTGTAATTGAAATAAATGCTTTGACTTTTATGTAGATGATTGACTTTAACTTCATTCTCTTTCTTACAGACAATAAAACAACTAGAGAAGACGGTACTAGAGAGAGAGAACAGACTGTACCAGCTGACGACACAGCTGGAGGAGATGAAGAGAGTGCAGGAGATGGTCGCCAAACTGATGAGCAAGAGTGCTTCTACTAGTATGGGGAGCTAACACTTATTAAATACGTGAGTAGTATTTTTTATGTTTTAAAAAAGTAACGATGGAGTTTCTTTCTTGTTCTTCTCCATTCGAATCTACATTTTGGAACATGCACCTTACTTCAGACGCTCACAGACTTCTATACTGGGTGCAAACGGAATTCTCTCGAAAACCGCTGACAAAAAATCAATTTTTACAATTGGGTACTTGCCTGAATGAAAATTAAATTATTTCGACTGTTAATTAACAATAAAATATTAATAAATAATCACACTTTCATTAATTGATTTCATGAACAACTTAAGTAAGTTTAGTAATTTTCCTGCAATTTTTTATTAAGAAATAAGTATACACAATACACAATTCTTATAAAATTTTTGAATTACCTCCAGTTTTCTATGGAAAAATGTCTTTTTAGACGGTTCAAAAAAGTATTGAATTTGACTATATAGTTTAGTTGTACAAGTACCCAATTGTACCCAATCGTTTTTGTGTACGTGTCATTCAAGGAACATCCGCCTTGGCCTTGAACGGTTGATTACAACTATTATTACACAAAATAAAAATTAAATTTTCTTTCTTTTATAATAACTATCGAGAGACATACTAAATTAACTAAAAATCGCGGGTTACTCACGTGAATATACTGAGTGAATATAGTGAATATAAGAGTATAAAAACAAATTTATTTAAATTAAATAAACTTACCGTACCAGTATGACCGAAATTAGGTAATAATGTGTTTTTCTTTTATTTTACAGAATAAAAAGAATGAAGAAATATCGGCGGGACAGCGGGTCTCAGCGTCAATACAAGTCGACAATATTTTTATACCGATATATTCCATTATGATAGATTTATAATATTTTACAAAGATTTCATATTGCGTATATGAACGGGCTCGAATGGAATGCGATCAAATTGATAATGTTTATTGTATTTAGTGTCGGACTAATAAAATTATGAGAATATTCTATAGCTGTTTTATTTATTACTAGCGATCCTATAGCATTAGCATTAGCAATATGCATTTATTATACATATAAACCTTTAAGAATCACTCTATCTATTAAAAAAACCGCATTAAAATCCGTTGCGTAGTTTAAAAGATCTAAACATACATAGGGACAGAAAGACGGCGCGGCGGATAGCGACTTTGTTTTATATTATGTAGTGATGTTTTAGCTTTACGTACACATCACACTAGGAGTGAACACCCCGAACTACAATTTGTGAATTATAGATACAAAGATTTGTTCCGTAAGGGAATCGAAGCAGGGTACATAAATGTGTACTTCACGGTTTCAATTAATTTAGTTCCATTACTAACTAGCAGTTGCCCGCGACTTCGTCTTGCGTAGAATATAATTCCTGTTTTTTCCCATGGACGCATTTAATCGGAATAAAGTATCCTTTCACCTTAGTCAGCCCATACCCTGCCTGTATATATGGTGTCATCACTGCGAGGACCGCCCTGAGGACACGGTGGAACACACGGTGGGAGAATGCCCTTCGTGGGCTGAGCACCGCCGTGTCCTCAGGGAAGTGATCGGCGATGGCGACCTCTCGCGTCCGGGCCTAGTGCAGGCCATGATGCGGAGCGAGGGGGACTGGGATGCCGTCTCCTCCTTTTGCGAAGCAGTCATGCTAGCTAAGGAGGAGGCGGGACGCGTGAGGCAGCGAAGCGCTGCCTCCTCGCAACCCAGCCGTCGCGAAGGACACACCGGGCGTCGGGGATCGCGAGACGATCTCCGGCCACCGTAAGCGCGGGCCTGCGGACGGCGAGCATGGGTGGCTCCCCGTCCGACCAGAAACAGACCCGAGCGTACGGCGCGTCGCGTTCCGCGCGCGCCTCAAAGAGCCATCAGACCACCACAGATGGGGCCCAATACGGCCGATGCCGATTCGGAGTCGCGGAGAACCTAACGGGTAACCGGGGCTCCGGCTCGACGTGCAGGAGAAGGAACGGGGTGGTTTTTAGTCAGTAAGAGTCTGACACTCCCTCCCGCCTCACCCAGGCGGGAGAAGTCATTCGATGATTTTCCCCCCTTAAAAAAAAAAAAAAAAAACCCTGCCTGTATATAAATTTCGTCAAAATCCGTTTAGTAGTTTCAGCGTGATTGACGGTTTGTCCGTCAATCACGCTGAAACTACTTCACATATCCAAACAAAGAAACTTTCACATATAATGTTAGTGTGATAGACACAGCAGTTACTATAGGTAATTATTTTTACGTTTAAGCGGACTTCTTTAAACCACCATTTTTTAAAGTGGGGAAAATCATCGAATGACTGCTCCCGCCTGGGTGAGGCGGGAGAGTGTCAGGCTCTTACTGACTAAAAACCACCCGGTTCCTTCTCCTGCACGTCGAGCCGGAGCCCCGGTAACCCGTTAGGTTCTCCGCGACTCTCTAAACCACCTTAAGGTGTCGCGGAGAACGGGGTGGTTTTTAGTCAGTAAGAGTCTGACACTCCCTCGCGCCTCACCCAGGCGGGAGCAGTCATTCGATGATTTTCCCCCCTTAAAAAAAAAAACCACCTTAAGGTTTAAAATAAATCACATATGTAGGTACGTTACACAAAAATATGATTGAATGTTACTACAAAATTACTCACACATACATACACTTTATACCAACCCATTAAGTATCCATCTCACTAATGAATTACGCATCCGTTTGACGAGACAACAAAAGACATTCACACAAATAAACTTGATCCCACCCCTTCACGAAAACAAAACAAACACCATTTAGGTATGTATAAACAGCAAAAAATCGGTGAAAATGTTCAACAAACAAATATTATGACGAACTGCGATGACGTCACTGTACAGCGGTGCCCTTGAACTAGGGATGAGTACAGATGAATCACATTTTTTAGGTAGGCATTCAGAATTATAGCGTAAAAAATATTTAGTAGTAGGTAGTAAGTATTTATTTTAGTAAAAGACAATGTGATTAGGTTCTAACTTAAAAATACTGAGTTAGCATAATAGAACCTGTTAATCAATTCAGCAGCCAGGGATAGGGAGGTACTTGTGTGAGTGACCCCGGTCTGGAAGTCCCAATTATTAATTCTCATTTTGATAAATACTCACATTTAGAAAAATACGTATGAGTGGTCTTGTCTTAGACCACTTGGACATCTTGCAATATCTCGAATTCTAGAGACCCTAGTAAAAAAAATGACCAAATATTCGTAGCCCCCCCAAGGTGTTCACATCTCCGACACTCATTTGCTGACCAATGGATGGATGGGTGAAATGGAGCCGTTTATAAAATTTCAAACACATCTTTACTATTATGTTGATGTACAATAGTACAATATATGACGTTCTGAGATACGAACGGTTATAGTGGTGGAAAGCTTGGGGTCGGATTATATATAACATCACGCCTTTTATCCCCGAAGGGGTTGGCAGAGATGCACATTATACCACTGTACAATGTAACACCCACTTATCACTATTTATGTTATGAGTCCCATGTAATAGGGTGTGAGCCTATTGCCATATACCGGGCACAATTCCAGACTCCGTGCTACTACTGAGAATTTTTTTTTAAAACCCAGTAATACTTTGCCCGACCCGGGAATCGAACCCGAGACCCCCTGCCCGGCAGTCGCCCTTGCGACCACTCGGCCAGCGAGGCAGGATTATAATAAAATTATAATAGACATTTGACAAAAGTTTTGTGACATAACGTCATAGCATCACGCCCTTCTCCCCCGAAGGAGTAGGCAGAGGTGCACATTATGGCACTTAATACCACTGTACAATGTAACACTTCACAATTTTATGTTATCGGTCCCATGTAATAGGGGTGAGCCTATTGACATATTTCGGGCACAATTCCAGAGCCTTTATTACAGGTAACCACAGAGTGAACCTTTTAGCCGTACAGTTTGACCTTGCGTCACTTGCGTCTATTCAGAGCGACCTTAGAGAAGGGCACTCTGTCTACCCCGTGGATGTCCTTGACAGGCTCAGAAATAATCTTGATATGAGTCTGAGTAAGTACTTTAGTTTAGTAGGTTACTGAGTAAAGTGAAGAAAAATGCTAGGTTAAGAACAAAATGCCTCTTATAACTTTTATTCGCTTTTTACTCGACTGTACCTCTAGAAAGGGTTTGTCACCAATTATGTTGAGTCCCATGTAATAGAGGGTCAGCGAGAATAGAAATAATGAAAAGGTCAACAAACAATTTACTTTAATATAGAGGTAGTAACAAGACTGCCTCGTTAGCAGAGTGTTCGCAAGTGTGACTGCCGGGCATGGAGTCTCGTGTTCGATTCCAGGCTCCGTGCTACCACTGGGAATTTGTTAAAACCCAGTAATACTTTGCCCGACCCGGGAATTCTCGCTGACCCTCTATTACATGGGACTCAACATAATTGGTGACAAACCCTTTCTAGAGGTACAGTCGAGTAAAAAGCGAATAAAAGTTATAAGAGGCATTTTGTTCTTAACCTAGCATTTTTCTTCACTTTACTCAGTAACCTACTAAACTAAAGTACTCAGACTCATATCAAGATTATTTCTGAGCCTGTCAAGGACATCCACGGGGTAGACAGAGTGCCCTTCTCTAAGGTCGCTCTGAATAGACGCAAGTGACGCAAGGTCAAACTGTACGGCTAAAAGGTTTACTCTGTGGTTACCTGTAATAAAGGCTCCTAGGAAAATTGAGTAACATTCCTATGGTAGGTACCTAAACTGTAGGTGAAGTTAAGGATTTTAGTAAAAAGACAAGACAAATTTTTATGTATTTTTACATACATACATACATAACTTCACGCCTGTCTAGGCAATGAAGGAGTACGTGAAACCCTGTAATGCACATTAAGCGAAAGCGAAAGCTCGTCGGTTAAGGGTACTTTTAAAGAGGGGCTTTAACTTATTTATTTCTATACCTAACATAGGAATTGAGGTTTTACTATGCGCTTGATGCGAGACTTCCTAACACCCACTGCTTTTCAAAAAGTTCGCATTGTGATTGTGACTTCTCTGGGTCATTGTGAGTGTCTAGTGTTTATGGGTGGCACTGATAGCCTATCTTAAAGTGATTCGTCGTTTTGTGTGGCCCCCATTCCATAAAAAACCATCGAAAGGTATTATACTTACTCCACGTCCATTTGTCCATCATACTTACTCGGGAATTGTTCTGGCTCCTACTGTTAGATAACATAAGTCCACTAAACTTTTATACCAATCGCATTGCAATTAATTTGGCTCTAAAAATGATATAACGTAATTAAAGTTAGAAGCTTTACTGAGGAGATACCTACATAAAAAGTTACGACCATAAGGAAAATGTGAATTATTAATACTTCGCTTACATGTGTAACATGATCTATTTACATAATATTATTACGTCTAATTACGAACAGATGCTTTTCTAGTTGCTTGGATGGAAGTTCTTCGCTAATATTTTATTTTTAAATAAACGTTGCCCGACTCTTGGATTTTCTCCTATGTCGTGGGTGCGTTCACAAACATACAAGTTCACATACACATCACACCCAGACCGGGAACTACAATTTGTGGATCACACAAAGAGTTGCTCCGTGCGGGAATCGAACCGCGACACGTTGTGCGGCAGCCGGTTGCCCAGCCACTGCAATAACCGTGTTATCATGATTATATTAGGTAGTCCTGAGGATCTTAGGTAGCCATGATTGATTGAGGAGTAAGATACAAGTACTCCTCATAAACTGAACAGAGTAAGCCCCCGCTTACTCTTGAATCCAATTCCGATCAATCGACATTGGTATTGTAAGATTTCATACTCCTTAGTTGCAACACTAGCGCCATTGCATCCCTAATGTGTGAAAATTTTATGAACTAAATAGTATTGAGTTTGGCATAATATTTGGTACTCTGAATGCTATTTTAAAAGTTACGATAGGGGTTGTACCTATAGTGTTGACAGTGAATAATTATTGTGATTTTATTGGATTGAAATTGCATTGACATTGAGATTGGTTTCAAGAGTAAGTTCCCTGATCAGGTTGATAAGTACCTACGAGTTTCTTTTAAGTTTAACGTAATTGAAACGAGACCGCGTTCCGTGGTCTGATTGGCGGGCTCCAATGAACCAACCAATCTTAGCGGCGAATACGTCAAGACTTCAGAATTTCAGATAATCTTCATCTTTAATGATATTTCAGTGCCTACATGATCTGTGGTCTAAGTGGTACCTCTGGTGTTGCAAGTAGGTATAAGATCGGATAAGGTGTCCGCTTGCTATCAGGCGCATGGGACATCAAATGAATCGTAAGTTTTGATGCTACCAATAGTTATCTATAATAATAATAACAATAGCCTTTATTAAAATAAATTAACTTCCTGGCGTAGACCTCCCCAAGAACTCGCCATCGCGAGCGGTCCAGCGCGTCGCGCCTCCAGGTTGGTCCAGCAATAGCTTTAATATCGTCCTCCCATCTGCGACATTGTCTCCCTTTGCGACTTTTGTATTGTCTCGGACACCATTCTATTACATCTCTTGCCCATTTTTCCCTTTTATTCCTAACTAGCTTTTACCCGCGGCTTCGCTCGCGTCACAAAAGGATAAAAAGTAGCTTATGTGACATATACCAATACACACAGCGCCATCTATACCAATAATTTCGTATTCTCTCGAGAATATCAAATTTTTCTGAGATAAAAAGTACCCAAGTATTTAATTCAGACTTCTAACTTTACGTCTGCAAAAATTCAAAGCAATATTGGTTTAGTAGTTACGGCGTGAAAGCGAAACAAACAAACAAACTCACTTTCCCATTTATAATATTAGTAAGGATTAAATGGCCTGCCCATTTAAGGTTTTTTATATGTTGAGTGATATCTATAATTTTTGTTTGTTTCCTTATGTTTTCTAATCTTATTCTGTCTTTTATTTTAATATTGAGGATGCTTCTTTCTATGCGCAAACGAGAATCTTGTCAACATAGTATGGAAAGAAGCATCCTCAATATTAATAGTTATCTAGTGTACCTACAAAAATAACGTCCTAAGTTCCAATTTGCGAATTTCTCGCCAATATGAAAAAAAATATGATTAAATAATTTGACTGTTCAGTGTTCAGCTTCACTTCTGATTCAATAAACGGCCAGAAATATTAAGTGGGTGCCTCTCGACGCACCTTATCACGATAATATAAAGCGATTCATCTTATTTTCTCCTTGAAAATGATAAATTGTTTGCGGAACATAGTAAATTAAAAGCTAAACTAGGACTAGAGGAATTCATTTAGTACTGAACTGGACAGGGAAAGTGATTTGTCTAGTTTTTTAGTCTGGTATTGTTAGTTTTTGTCTGTGGTAACAAATGTTTTTAGTGGAATTGTTGTTAGGTTATCTTACGTTTTGTTTCTTCATCGTTCTGAGTTTTCTTAATTTCTAGATGAGTAAAACTGACTGCACAGTTGCCATGCAACGTGTCGCGGGTTCGATTCCCGCACGGAGCAATTCTTCGTGTGATCCACAGATTGTTGCTCCGGATCTGGGTGTAATGTGTATGTATGTGAAAAAAAAAATCAATAAATCGAGTGGTAGTGAGTGTGACTGCCGAGTCAGAGGTCTCGGTTTCGATTCATGGGTAGGACGAAATATTATTATGATCTTTTGATTTTTCGTTATGTAATTGCATGGAATTTGGAATGGAGCTCGGTATATTATGAGGGCTGGCTCATCCCCATTCATTTTAATAGCAAATTCAACGTTGATATTAAGACCACTGCCTCATTGGCCGAGTGGTCGCAAGTGCGACTGCCGGGCAAGGGGTCTCGGGTTCAATTCCCGGGTCGGGTAAAGTATTACTGGGTTTGTAAAAACCTCAGTAGTAGCACGGTGTCTGGAAATGTGACCGGTATATGGCAATAGGCTCACCCCCTATTACATGGGACTCATAACATAAATAGTGAAAAGTGGGTGTTACATTGTACAGTGACATGTAAGTGCCGTAATGTGCACCTCTGCCTACCCCTTCGAGGATAAAAGGCGTGATGTCATGTTCATTAAGACCACTTTTTATGTGTAGTTACTAAGGTCTAACACTAATAATGTTAAGTGCATGATTTTCCTCCAATTTTCTATCGCCTGCTATTTACTACTGTCGACTACTTAGTTCCCACTATTACAAGCTAGCACATTTAGTAGCAGTACAGCATCGCGTGGAAATGACTTAAAGTGCAGTCGCGCGGCGGAAATTGTCGTGCGACTGACAGAACGACGCTAGTTTACTAGTTACATGTAGTTTGTAATATTTAAAGCTGAAATATTGCTAAATATTTAACGCTAAATATTTAAAGCTATAATATGTTTAATTAATTTTTGTTTAAAACTTTGTTAACATATCAGTGGCAGCCATTTTTATATGATTTGTTGTTTTCTTACCTTTATTACGCAACCGCTTTAAACAAAATCTAGTTGTAAGTAGATATATTATTAAAGTACTTCTAAATCAACACGAGCACCATGAAATATAAGAGCAAGAAAGGGGACAATCCATATAGGCACCAGAGCTTATAAAGAGGTATTAAATCTTTTCTTCTTCTGAAACAAGGCCCAAAAGTCAGGTAACACAGATAAAAATGAAACCAAAAACATTTATGATATCTATTTATTGATTTCATAGTACAATAGATAAGTCTCGATGAAGTGAGTGAGTTCAATCAATATAATATGATACTTGTAACAGTAAGTAAATAAAATTTGCAGCAATAACATACTTATAAATAGATTTATGTGATAATTTCAGTCAGTGAAATAAAACGTATTAAAAAAAAGATGGCAATTTATGGTTGAATATTTCAATGTCAAATTAGGGTGGCGGGTTATTTGAATTTGGAATCCGTGTATCCTATTTTTTTTTTAATTTAAAAATGGTACATTATTCCTTCTTCCTCTCAAAACTGCACCAGGAATGGACGAACAACTCATTAAAGAATAATATACCGAGCGCTTACTAAAAAAACGTTAAAAATACTCGATTCATTAATTTCATTAAAATAACATTTTAACATCAAAAAAGGGGTTGAAAATTCGTAACATCGGAAAACGAAAACGAAATGAACTGAAATTTATTCCGTACCTGTAGCTAATTAACATATAATTCCCATTCTTTATTTCTTATTCCAAAGGGTTGAAATTGTTGAATGAATTCGACACATTTACAGAGAAAAGCTTATCAAGATCTCTTTAACTGCCAATTGTTTTATTGGAATTAAAATTTTATTTTTTCGATGTAAAGCAGAAATTCTAATAAAAATATTACACATTTGGGTTGATCTCACTCACCTACCCATATTCAAAAGCCTAATATCTAATACTATCTGTATCTGCAAATTGTTATATTGTAATTTCAACTTTCAACCTACAGATTTAAAGTGCAAATTCCATAGGACAGGTTGATTATCTTGATGTGTTCTGTAAAAAAGATGTTCCCTAATTATCATTTTTATTCAATTCTTTATCGTTTAATGAAATCCTTGTACAAAAGTCAATATTTCCGCAAGAGATAACAAATCAACAAAGGGGATTTAACTTATGTCCTTATTACTTAAATGTAGGTATTCAAAGTCATGACTGCCTCGTTTGCCGAGATGTTCGTAAATGCGACTGCCGGGCAAGAGGTCTCTGGTTCGATTCCTGGGTCGGGCAAAGTATTACTGGTTTTTTTTAACTTCTCAGTATCTAGTAGTTACGGAGTCTGGAATCGTGTCCGGTATATGGCAATAAGCTAACCCCATAATTAATGGGACTCATAGCATAAATAGTGAAAAGTGGGTGTTACATTGTACAGTGGAATTTAAGTGCCGTAATGTGCACCTCTGTTTACACCTTTGGGGAGAAAAGGCGAGATGTTATGTAATGTTGTTAAAGTCATGATTAGTATTGACTTTTTTCGGTTGGACCGATTTTACTAATTACTTTGAGGAGAAGATTCTTAAGACAGAAAAAATCCTGAAAATGCTACGAGAACGGGAGAAAACGGGATTGCGCGTAGCTTAATAATTTCAAAAACTGCAGCCTTCCTTAAACTGTCAAACACCAAGCGGTCATCGGTGACCGCAACCTATTGTTCTATAATTGTGTCTATAATGACGGTATTCGACGAGTTAAATGTTAGGAAGAGATCTTCCTACACGATATCTTAGGTACATGTTTTTCTTTATTCCACTGACTGAAACACCACAATAATTAACGATATAATACAATAATAGGTAATATTATTTAGCTAATAATACTTTGTTGATCTGATCAAGTAACAGTACTGTAGAACTATTATAATATTAAATAAAATATTCAATACTGCTAAATCACTAAGAACATATTTTGGCATCGAAGTTTCTATCAGTTGAAGCGAAAATTATGCGAAGAATTTATTTAAAGTCGATATTGTATTTAGAATGGTGTTCTAGCGTTTAATGTTAAAGAAAGGCTTATATTATCGATATCTAGAGGGAGTGACCACTGCTGACCAAAGGCTTCTTGTCCCACGGATTTGAGGATTTTTGTTAGAGGAAAGTGACCAAATATGGAATACCATTTTGTTTCTTACGCATAATTTTCCCAAACGTTGCAAATAATAAAACTTTTTGTGGTAATTACAACAATTATACTGTAAATACGATTAAAACTAAACCGGAACTTACATGAAACTCTTTAGAAAGGTTGGTACAACATAGAAAAGATCACAACGTATTTTCAAAAGTCACAAATCCAGGCACCAGTCTCTGCTCCGGGGCAATCAATATGTGCCCAGAGTCCACATATGAGGCACTTGACCCATGTTTCTCTATGAGTATCATTTGAAAACAGAATACCACAGAAAATACACTCCGAATCTTCAGAGTCTGGAGTTGTATTTCCTATCAAAGCATCGGGCTCACTGTCTGTATCAAACAAAACGATGGACTATTCCATAATTGGATTTTGCAACGACTTTAAACTGACATTAATATTTTTATATTTAAGAAATAAACACAATTAAATACCACCGAAATCGACAAAAGAACATCTAAACTGTCTCTAAAAGTTATAAAAACAATACGATGTGCACTTTTTAAACGAAAAATGCATATCTTTCACATACGTTAGAAAGTTGTGCAGAAGCGGCAAAACAAAACACTGCAATATTGACGAAAGGGCTCACTCAACTGATATGTCACAGCCTGTACCCGCAGATGGGGATAGAAACAAAGAGACAAACAGTGTTTCTTGCGTGTGTGAATTATAGTTTGTTAGTATTGCCGGTATCCCATATTAGGGATACTATTCCATATTTGGTCACTTTCCTCTACTGAGTTTAAGCCGGTAAATCAATAGACGGATCACCTGATGGTAAACAATCGGCGTAAACCTATGGACATCTGGAAAATCAGAGGCGTTACAAGTGCGCTACCGGACTTTGGGGATTTGCAGATTATTAGGTATTAGGGAGATTTGGGAAGGGGGGGTAACTGGGCCTCCGGTAACCTCACTCACACGACGATACAGAACGCAAGCGTTACGTCGTTGCGTGGCCGTAGTATCATTCCGGTCGAGCTGGCCCATTCGTGTCGAAGCTTGGCTCTCCCACACTTATATTGCATTGCACGCGCTCAATGTGGGTTGATTTTGACCCACCACTACCTGTGGTTACGTCAGAGTGGCGCCACTTTCTTTGCTTAGTTTTTGTTGGAAAATGTTTCAATATTTTTCTTCTTTCTTTAACATTATATTAGAATCAGATATAAATGTAGAATTATTTCAATAAAAATATAGCGTTTATATTTCGATTATTTCTAATTAAAACACACGCCTGCACATTGAGATGCCCCATACTGTCAATAGATTTACAGCTTTATAACCATCATGTTATAATTGAAAATTGATTAAAGTAATGGGGTAGTTCCATGTGCTGGTGGGTGCACTATAATGCTTTGAAAAATAACTACATTTAACAACCAACGCTCTTGCTGCCATAAGAACAGCTTAAAACTATTTTTTAAAGTTATTATATTGTAATCACAAAGCGATTGCACCATTGCCTTTTATTTATCTGTATTGCTAAATATTATCTGTGGTTTGTATTAACGTTCCAAGTTTGAAATGCATGTGACAGTTGACTGTAGATTGAACTTTTTGGTCATAAGAATTTTATTATGCAACTCGTGAAGCACAGAGTAAAAAAACTACGAACTCTTTAGATGGATACTTCGGACTGCATCTTAAAAAGTTACTTAACTTTTTTCAGTTTAAATTTCTTCTTTTAATTTTTAAGTATACGTCACATTTCGGTTCACGTGTTTATAGTTTTGAAGGTACCACCAAAGTAATTAACGAACGAATGAAAATTTGTTAATTAGTAGATTATTTTTATTTAAGTCATATTATAAATGGCAGACTTTGTGTAATTGCTCTCTGCCTGCTGCTCGTTGGCCGAATGGTCGCAAGTGCGACTGCCGGGCAAGGGGTCTCGGGTTCGATTCCCGGGTCGGGCAAAGTATTACTCGGTTTTAAAAAAAATCTCAGTAGTAGCACGGAGTCTGCAATTGTGCCCGGTATATGGCAATAGGCCATCCCCATTACATGGAACTCGTAACATAAATAGCGAAAAGTGGGTGTTACCATTGTACAGTGCCATAATGTGCACCTCTGCCTGCCCCTTCGGGGATAAAAGGCGTGATGTTGTGTTATGTTATGTTACTTTGTGTAATTAGACCAAATAACATTTTATCAATACAGACAAATTGGTTGCTTACAAAAAACAAAAGAAATATTTTAACAGCGAGAACATCGATAAGGCAAAAATCACAATCTGTGCGTTTTTTATATTTGTGTTTACTCGAACGTGCTTGTACCGACCTTTTACATTTTTACACCCAACTTATACACACACAAACAAAATTATATTCTTCTTAATTAGTGCAGACACTAGCACGTCAACCTACACCATTCATTTATACGATTTTCAATCATATCTTTTTGTGATAAAATCGAAAATGAATAAATAGTGGCCGGTCAACGTGCTGAGTCTGTAGGTATATTCATATCAATCTCTCTAGGCCTGTGCCTTTAGCCAAACTCCACTTTAGCGCTTGGCTATAGAGAGAGTAGAAATCTATTTTTTTTTTCTTTTTCCTTGGCAACCGAGTCTCCAATACGATGTTGTCGACTATACTGCCAGTGTCGAGTAGAAATCTAAATGTATGGGGATGAATCTGACAAGTGTCAAAATGACAATGCCAGATCCTGACCCAGTCATAATATCATTTACAAAAAAAATTAACTGATGAAAATAATTTTGACGAATAAGGAATCTTTTCACAATAAATCTTTTTATTTTTAAACTTGCGGTTTGCAATCTAATAAAAAAAAGAAGTTCAATCCCGGAAATACTTTTTTTGCAATGCGTCTTCCATATTGTCTAATGACTATTTGCGTTACATCATACGCATCGCTTGTACGAAACTATGAAAATAAAAAAAGTAAGTAACTGTAAAAAAAGATATCATTATGCATAAAATATTATATCAAAGGTATAATTATGTATACCATTTATTTATTTATTAATAATTACTGATGAAATCACGAAAATATAAAAGAAACTATTACTATCATTAGTTATGATTTTTTGTGTAACGAAACGTTTTGAATCGCTTGTCAGTTGTCAGCTGTATGTGTCGATGTTATCTTTCATTCGCTCTCTGCGTTTCCGTTGTTTTCGCGTTATTTATCATTATTGTTTTGTGTTTTAAACAGAAACCGCAAGTTTTACAGGTTTTAGGACAAATGTTTAGGTATCGGTAATTAATACACTACACGATGCTGAATACTGCATACTTGTACATGACTTCTAATATAGTGGGTCAAATATGTACTGAGCACCTGGCATTGTCCTTTACCGTGAATCCCATAGGATTTATTTTTCTACTCTACAAGTAGACAAGCGCTAAACGGCATTTGGCTACAGCTGCTGATTACAACTGTCCTAATATAAAGCTATAAATGACATAGTTACTTTTGAAGGTTTATTGGAATGAAATTTTTTAGTAAAAAGTTACTATTGAGCATCGGAGTTTTCTATTCCTTTTACAGTGTAGCTAATGAGATTGATACGAACTGTAGTTACAAACTAAATGAACAATCAATGAACAAGATTTACATATTATCTAACCTTAAAAACTTAAGTACGAAAAATTGCCAATCAAATTAAAATAAATAATCATAAATAGATACTACTTACTTAACATGAAGACTAACAGTCACAAACAGTTTACGATTTATTTCATAAAAAAATAATCTGGTTTTCGTATTATTATTTACTTTTCGACGCGCGTAGTCGGCGTAGTGGACCGTAACATTACTTCTAATGACGAAAAAACATGAGAATGTAATCGAATTTTCTTTATGAGCCTAATGTACTTACAATAACTACTTACAGAAAACGTACGAGATAAAACGACGCTTTTGGCACTTAGGTCTTTTCCTTTTGTTCTTTTGAACAATCTTTTTTCGAGTTTTTCACTCTTTTATTTGGAACATTTCAACCTACATTAGAGAACATTTTTCTAGTGTCGTAGTTTTTTCGTATTATATCTCTAATAATACGACACGTGAAAAATGTTTTTCTGCGTTGCGGATTTAGAGTGCTTGCACACAGATGGGTTCTTATGAGATTTTGCAGAGGTACCGACCACTCGTTTCATTTTCTATATATTAAAGTCGAACGAGGAAGTCCGTCCCTATTATTATACTAAAGTAAAGAGGGACTTTATCCACTACAATACGTCACAAATTCCTAAAATCTAGCTGTCTGCAAGTACACTAACTATTCGTTTTCGAAGAATATTTCATAATTTTAACGCTTCAAAAATCCTTTTATTACAAGTGCTTTATCGGAAGAGTGCTTACTTATAAAGGAGGTATTTAATCTATTAAATTATTGCTATATTAGTTACATTTCAATAATTTTTTTTTAAATTTCAAACTTCTCTAAGTAACTAATGCGCTAAATCTTACTAGTTCATCAAAATCTTCACTAATTAGTTTTTAAAACTTTTTAATTTTCTTTAATAAAATATTTTTAACGTACTATTGGTCTTTAATAAAATTTATTATTAAATTCTGTTAATATGTACTATAAATGAAGTGACTAGAATGCATACATGCAAAACTTGATGAGAGTGAGCAATTTTATACTTAAAGATCAAATGTTTGGATATTTTTTAAATAGGTACGTATTTTGTTAATCATAAGAAAACACTAATCATTTTTTCAACGCGACTTCAAGTCTTAATGTTTTAGTATTAGTATTTCTTATGCTTAATAAAATACGCAGAGAAGCGTATTATTATAATCTAAATGGGAAATATTATAATAATATCTGTACAATTATTTGTCATTTAGAAATTACACTTTACCATCATCGTATGCGATACAAATTAATGAATTAAAATTACTCATCGCAAAATATTGCGATGGCTTTAAGTATGATTCATGCGGACTTGAGTGTCTCGATTCAGGCCTTGGCCTAGATATAGTAATAGTAGGAATATGGACCGATGTTTCTGAATATGAAATATATTTTATTCACATAACGAGGGACATACTTAAATATCGATATTTGTTCCAAAAGTTCACGTTGCACCGTATTGGCGTATTATTAATTTCAAAAAATATTTGTGCACTTTTAATTTCGACAAAAAAGTATTTTTGAAATAATAATACGAGTGGTGTCTGTACTTTATTGTTTCAACATATTCCTACTATTTATCCAGACTATGGAATCACAAGTAAGTCCGACATTAAAGTTATTATCGAACAACGAAAACTCTAAATTCAACAAGGAGTTAGTCCTCGAGAGTACATGACGATGAGTCCATGAAAAGGTACCACTAGTTATAACAATTTAACTACTAGATCACAAACTGATTGACTAAAGAACTATTTATCAATTCCTTTATTATTCACTAGATGAAATATTGCGTTTTTAAGCTAAATGTTGAGAAGACGCGATCATAATACGTGAACAGAGGACAATGGAAGAATCACGTGTTTGTGCGGGAAATAAGGCAGCAACAATAATAGTGAACGTTTAAAAATAGTATTATTATTTTATTATTATTTCCGAATAGGTCTTTTTCCGTTTGAGTTATTTTGATTAGGAATAATAATAAGGAATTTTTGACTTTTACCGATATGTGTTTGTGTAAAAATTACGGCTGTAAATATCGTTTCTTTACTTACATATAGTTGGCGTTACTTTTCTTTTGAGGTTAAAAATTAGCACTAATTATGATTTTTTATATAGGTAATGAGATATTTTGCGTTTCATAACTATCTGCTATGGTTCCGCCAAATTATTATAGTGGCGTAATATTAATCCATATAACTCATTATTAATTTAGAAAGTGTGCGTGCACTTTCTTCATCCAATCAAAACCTAACCAATTCATTATTCATCAATAATATTTATTGTTTTATAGCAAAACATGTACAATACTCAAACACGCGGAAGCCTATCTTTACGCCAACTTTGCCTAACGAAATAATACGCCACTATAATAATACGACGGAATCTTAATAGTGTTCCAATACTTTAACATTATTATGAACGTAGCTAGGATTCCTTTAAGAGCTTTACTTTCTTTGACTGTGTTTTGCTATCATTAAATTTCAAACGCGTACGTTAATGACTAGATCATAAAAAAGCTTTTTAACGATTTATTCGTCTTGAAAACACATGCTTTGAAATGTAATGAATTAAAAGTCAAGTAATGAACTCATTAGTCAATGATTTCTCCACTATAAAAAATATTTCATTATTTCAACAATGCCATTCATTATTAAATGCCTTCGTTACTGCATAGCATTAAAAACTCACTCAAAGACATCAGTTTTTCTTTTGAATTTTCTAGATTTGTATCAATATTCTTTTCTTCAGATCCCTTACAGATTGAGTTGGCTAAGCCGTCTCAATGTTTCTTTGAAATAATACCCTAATCCTTTCTTTAGCTTAGTGATGTTCCTTTGTTGTTCCTGTATTATGCTGGCGCCAAACTTGTGCGTACTTGCTTGCTCACATCATGTCGCACATAATAGCAGCAAATATCCGTGCCACACAATGTGAACAAAAAAGCGCGCACATGTCTGGTACTGGAATTAGATAAAGGAATCTTTGTACGTTCATTTGTTTTAATAACTCTCTATATGTATGAAGATGGCAGTTGTTGACGCGTTGGATATGGAATTAATTGTACTACGGGTTATTTGATTTATCACTACACTCTCTCTTCTTGTGTATTCCTCGTTTGGTTATATATTACCTGGAAAGATTTACAATTATGTTAATGAAAGTAGTATTATTTTGATGTTTTACATTTTTCTAAATATATTTTGGTTTAAAAATATAATCAATGAGATTTGTTATGTGAATGAATGAAGTCAGACCAAGTTTGGAAAATGATTTTATCTAATGCACAAAACTGGTACTAAAATGCTTCCTTTGGGCAGCCCTTATCTTTGTCATGATTGGTTATTGTAAAAAAGTCTATATTAATCTCACTTACCTCTCGTCGGAGTCTTCTGGCTCGGAGTTGTCCTCAACCCGTATTGGTGAGCTGGGTATAGAATATAAAAATTATTAAATACATTTCAAGTTTATTAAACGCTTAAGTTAGATCTGCGAACATTGCAAGAATTTGTTTACCGAGCATAATTTGTCAGCAATGAGATGAAAACAACTTGACTAACTTAACCTACTAATAACTGTGTAGTAGAAGAGGAGTAAGACCAACTAGAGAGTACAAAATTAAAATTTTATTTTGCAAAATATTCCTACACTTTTCAGATATATGTTGCCAATTGCGAAAAATACGCTCTAATTGTAGAACAAATAACTTGAATATTAAATATTCTACCATCAATTACAAGAATCAGCTAACAAACGGTTGGACGTAGCATGGATTAGGTACACGACGACCGGATTACATCGAGCCGCAGTTGCAAGATGTATGAGAATAGTAATATATCTTGCTATTGTGTGGCAACCGCAAGGCATTGATGCGGGTCTACCGTCCACCTAGTAAGTTATGTATTCCTGGTACCTACAATACTAGCTACACGTTGTATTGTCCAGTTAAGTCTTGGTAAGGAATTATTGATGATTTTAATTGTGACTTAGGTTATGTATTACTTGTATTTTTATTGTGTTGTGTAATATTTTCTTTTGTTAAAAATTAACTTTTCCCTCGCAGTTTGGGTATTTTCAGAAGTGTAACCAATCGTTAGGAACATTTATTATTCTTTTACTCTATCTAACTCGGGCCAATTATCGTTTTAATTTTTTTTATTAAACTTGAAGAAATAATTCCTGAAAATTGTTACACTTCATGAATCGATTATGAGAGTAGAAAGCAATCAATTGACCATTAAAAGAAGCATAAGTTAATTAGAGCCCTCATTTCTGCGCTCAGTAGATGGCGTTACTAACGCATTAAGTCTAGTTTGTCGAATCACTGTAAATTTATATCGTCCAATAGCGTATCGTACAAGTGACCATCACCATTAGCAGAGTCGATACTCTCAAAAACTGCCTCAAAGCTTCACACAAAGGCTGTAATAACGTCACAATTACACACATCTCACCAAGAGCACAACTCCTCGTCCCTCCACGTGTCTCAGTCTAGATTCCCTCCGTTTCTCAATCCCGCCTTGGTCTCGGGAGGGACCTGCTTCCTGAAGCAGTCGTCGAGGAAGGCGGACATTGTGCGGTAAAGGTGACGCTTTACACCTTCCAGGCTGTGGCCTTCATCAGGGTAAATCTGTGGGAGAAATTGAGGTGGTTCTCAAGTTTGTCGTGTATTGAAGATGAAATTATATCTAGATGATTTTTTTTTCTGTTTTGTGTGCGTGTGTTACTGTACCATGCTGTAGTTATATGTAGTTATACATTACGTTATCATAAGAAACCTTGCGCCAGCCCGGCTTAACGAAACGCCGGGCTCCTTCTCCTGCCGGGCGGCGCCCGCGCACACCACGGATGCCGCCCCCTCTCGGGGCACTTCGACGTGGGCGACTGGTTACTCCGACCGGCCGTCCCACTCCCCCACTAGTTACTAGGGAGGAGGGAGGAGGAAGGAGGAAGGAGGCGGGCATACCCGCGCCTCCTCCGTCCCGTTCACTGTCTCCGCGTCGGATGCGAGAGGGGGTCGTCCTCCCTCTCTCGTTCCGACGCCTCCTTCTGCGACATGACTGCGTCGCAGAAGGAGACCATCACCTTTCACGACCTCTGGCCGCCATAGCACTGACTACGGCAGGCAGCGAGAGGTCGGCACCGACAACAGCCGTCAGGCTCACCCTATCATAAGAAGCCTAACACAGGTTTGGCCAGGTAACTTAATGAGGTCAAAAGTTAAAGTTATCCAAAGTTATTGGTCAATCTACGAACATAAATCTACGAACTACGTATCTTCATAAATTAGTACTGTTCCTTTTTTCCTTTCTGAAACTCTATACATACTATTTTCTTACCTGCTGTCTAAACATGCTCCCCTGGTCGGCCAGAGCTCTCGCGAGCGCCATGCTCTGCTGCACATGTACATTATTGTCTGCGGTCCCATGTACCAGGAGCAGCATCTTGTCATGAAGCGCTGCTGCTTGCTTCGTGACGTCAGCGTCTGCGTACCCTCGGTAGTTGCCCGTTGCGTTGGGAAAGCCCATGTAGCGTTCCGCGTATGCAGAGGCTGCGTAACAGGATTTTTTTATTGATTAAATGGGATATACCTTCCTACAAGACTATTCTTACTATTGTAGTGCAACAACAAGGCATTGAAGTAGGTTTAAAAGCCGCCTAGAATAATATGTATACCTGGTACACAAAAGTATTCAATCTATATAATCTCTTTATTATACTCAGGTATGCATCCTCTAAATCAGAGGTCTAACTGCGATCCATCAATATTATTCTTTCTTATTTCGGATTAATGAATTTGCAACCGATTATGCAGCTAATATTACTATTAAGGCTATTCAAACGAATCAAAACACTTCATGAGTACCTAAAAATAAACAAACAATTTTGAAACTAAACATTGTACTTATTCTATTATTATTATTTCAAAAAGTTATGGTTTTAAAAGGGATTTTAATGAAAACCTCTATCAGATTAACAGTAGGTACGTTTAAATGGAAAACTTAGTTTGTAGACAATTAAACAGGACTTCTTTTGTTTTAGCTTTTAGACTATTTTGACATTAACCAAGCATTGTTTTAAAAGGAAACTTTGATTTTCTTTTCAGTGAAAATAATACAGTTTTCGACCCCTAAAAAGGACGTTTTCAATAAAGAATGAAGAGAAAGAGAGTTATTATTTCAATTCGTAGCTAAAAACAAAATTGCTGACTGACGAAAATATCTTTTGTTGATATTATAATGCTACAAAGAAAGTATTTATTTGAGATCAACTTTTAAATGGAAAGTTTCAATTTTGTAAATACAGAAATAAGGACAAAAGAGACTGAACTGAAACTTGTATTTCAAATAATAGGTTTAGGTAAACGTTGGGTTTTATTGAAATTTTGACAACATTAATAATATACAGTTAATTTCGAAATTAAACCTTATTCCTACGTCTTCTAACGCGATATTATCAAAGCCACACGTAGCTCTCAAAATAATTCCTTAACCCCCTGTAAGTACACGAATAAAAGCTTCATCATTATTTGTAACAATGTTTCTAAAATAATTCCAAAGCAAAGACCACATTTAGGCGTTTAATCACCCAAGATTAACCAACCCCTGTTCAATTCAAAACAAAGGATTAAGGCGCGTTCACACAGGCATGACGTGACGCGGCGACTTTGAAAAGATATTTTGTAGTGATAGATAGAAACGTGTATGGTAAGCCGCCTGCTGACGGTACTGTGTAAAATATATTTGTCACTTTCTTTGTCATTCTTCCCGAGGATAACATTTTTTTTAAGGGGGAAAAGTCATCGAATGTTTTCTCCCGCCTGGGTGAGGCAGAAAGGAGTGTCAGACTCCTACTGACTAAAAACCACCCCGTTCCTACTCCTGCACTTCGAGCCGGACCCCGGTTACCCGTTAGGTTCTCCGCGGCTCCAAATCCTCATCAGCCCTATTGGACCCCATCCGTGGTGGTCTGATAGCTCTTTAAGGCATTCTACTGACGGTACTGGGTAAAATACATTTGTCACTATTATTACATTACATTTATCACTACCTCTATATTCTTCCCAAGGGTAACATGGCAGCTGAATAAGAAACATTATGACAGGTGATTTTAAACTGCGATTTTTAACATAAATCTGCATAACATGGTGATTGTGGCCATCCTTATGGAGGTATATAGTCCCTATAGTCCAGTAGTAGACTGTTACAGGCTTTTGATGTGGAGATACATGCATCGTATGCAAGAGTTTCTTTCGCTTACAAGAAAATGTGCGAGACGCTGTAATCATTTTAATTGAAAAAAAATACGTGTGTTGTTTCATGTCTATGTGTACTGTCCTTAACAAAATTCAAGTAGGTTGCGTAATAGTCAGTCATGCAGCTTTCATTAAAATAACATTAGGGTCCATTAGACCCCGGCAGATTGCTTTGTTTATACCAATTACAATCGTCCTTCGATTACAGGGTGACTACCTACTTTCAGTTCCTTTGTTGTCTGGCCTTTTTAAACTGAATTTTGTGGTTACTGCTTTGTAAAAATAGTGAGATTTTTCGATTAACGTAGGTCTTTTATTGTATACTGAATGTTGATGCGGTTACAATTGCATGGTCCTAGTTATTTATCAAGTAAGTGTATGACTATCAGATGCAAAAAAGGACATCGATATCGTATTCATTGAAACAAAGAAACAAGGAACAAACAGGGATTTATACTTTTGATATTACAAAACAAATGTTAAATTGAAAGTTTAGAAAACATATTATAGATCTTTGCTAGTTAGTAAGAGTAAAGCTTTCATTCAAAACACACCATTTTGAGTTATTAACAACTTAAATTACAATACCATCGCATACTTCACCATCCATTACTCACCATAATACCGCCAGCGCACGATGGGTGTCAATGCGATGCCGCAATGGAACACATTCAGCGTGCTAGCTAACGCGAGGGCGGCGAGGAAGCCGCCATGCGCTTGTCCCCATACTGCGACTCGACGCGCATCTATGAAGTGGAGGGAGTCCCGTAGGTACCTGGTAAGTAAGAAGGGCATATAAATAGATGTTAAGTAGTATATTACAATATACTGCACCCACATAACACTTTTCAATCTCTTAATAAGTAGTGAGGAGGTAAAGCGCTTACCCAAACCAAACTCTGTACACTCAACTGGTCAAGATCACAGGTGATCGCTCTCCACTTACCCCATTATAGACCTTATTTCCGATGTTTAGACTCCTACTGAAGTATGAACGATATATGTTGTGGATTTTTCATAATCGGACATTTACGAGTTAAGAATATTTCGAAAAATGGGTAATAACACTTTGCTTGACATGTTAAATGAACGCAGCAAGGTGATTGGTACTCGGTAGATAGTTGCGTCGGTTGTATTGTAACGTATACTACTAATGATTATGGGTCCTGTCTTGGTTTGAAACTAGTCGAGTAGTTACGTAGGCAAGTAAACTGTGTAATGTAATTAAGTATAGAATACTGGGTTCTGAGTTTGGCTACCAAAATTTTACAGTCCTTAGAGAAAACAGATATAAGGGTGTTATATAATTTAACTTCCAAACGCCTTTTTAGAGACCCCAAGATTTTACAGCTGCGTAAAATTGTTTGACACTAAAATATTCAGTAGAGAAGCAACATCAAGTGCCTTGGAGTCCAAACTAACGTTGAGATCCACTGGGGATGGAAAAAAAGTACTTGTACATTTTATATTAGTGTACGTAGACAGTTGCCATTTTGGAACAACTCGATTTAAGGTATAGTGAACACTGAGTTTAAACGGTATTGTGTACCTATTCGAGGGTAAATAAATACATACATAGATGAGTGTTTAAGGTTCTATGTGATTAGGGGTAGTAATTGTCGTTTAGAAGGCTCAACTCAAGGTGATTTACATAACAATATTGTTCTTTTTAAGAAAAACACACTTTATTAGACAGTTCAATAGGATTTTTTTATGGTATAAGCCGGTAAACATGCTGACAGCATCACCTGATGGTAAACAATCGGCGCCGCTTATGGACACCTGGAACACCAGAGGCGTTACAAGTGTGTTACCGGCTTTATGGGGATGAGGAATTTGCGGATTGTTGGGGATTCGGGGATTGAGGAGATTGGGGACGGGGGGTAATTGGGCCTGCGGTATCCTCGCTCATACGACGAAACACAACGCAAGCGTTGTTTAACTTTGGTTTTTTGTAAGGACGGGAATACCGCGGCCCGGTCGAGCCGGCCCATTTATGCTGAAGCATGGCTCTTCCACACTTATAAAAGGATGATTACCCTGATGATGTATAAACTTTATTTGTGGTGAATATACCTAATCAGGCTCTATACCTGATTACTATACCAGTAACTTTAAATAAGTTTATATGCAGACAACTATGACCATTATTCCTTAGCAGAAACTAACGGCGTAGCTAAAGTACTGCATACAATCATATACGTCATCAAAATTCGCAATAACTTACTCGGCGACCTCCAACTGGTCTTGTAGCTCGACGGTGCCGAGCCGGCGATGTAGCGCGTGGTGTGCACCGAGCCCCCTCCCGCCGGCGCCGCGCGCGTCCACAGACGCAAGTATGGCACCAGCACCCGCGGCCAACGAGCCCCAGTCTAATGACCAACGCTCTGTTACCAGCTGCGTTCCTGGTGCCCCGTGACTGTTAAAAGACAAGGAAATTAGAATTTTGTGAATATTTCTGGGAGAAATAACGTAATATCCATCAAGAGAAGAATAATATGCTGTTTGGGTAAAAGCCCTAAATCATAGTTTTTTTCGAGACATTACTGAAGAAAATATAGGCACTAATCTTTTTCAGAATTAGAACAATAAAAGGCTGGTCTAGCCAAATAACAATTCTGTTTCCAACAAACTTTTTTTCAGACGTAAGGTTCATATTAAAGATTCGTGAGTGTCGAGATATTAGTGATTGCTTGCATATTGTACACTATAGAGGTACATACAGTTCTTAGCAAGTTAGATTAACAAAACTTCAAACATCATTTAGTGCCACAAAGTCTTTGTTAAGAACAGTTATGATGATAAATTGTCGAGAAATTCAGACTCAAAAACCGCAGTAGAATATGCTAAAAATTAATATTGTTTGAAGAAAGTAATGACAGTAATAAATTCGCTCATAAATATCTCTTATTACTCACAAGGAATGTTAAGCATCAGATATATTTTCTGTCTTTTGTCCAAATGATTTGTAAGACCTCAAGCTATTACGAGTCTTATTGCTTATCCAACAATGACTGTAATGGCGTGTCTATCGAGCAGGACTAGACTAACAATCGAATAAAATGTAAGTACCGTTATATTTTACGTTTACGCTTAACTTTGTGGAAGAATTCGAATGTTTTTGGTGTTCATTGGTTTTGTGAGTTTGTAATTTAGTGGGAGACGATTCATGCGTTTTATTGTTACTAGATAACTAGATCCACTATACTGGCTTGTCGACAATGTTGAATAGCAATGAGAGTTCCATTTTTGCTCATTATAGAATGAGGCCTGCTTGTCCAATCACTGTAACTGTCAAAAATGTAATGGCCAATGATTTGTCTCTCTATAATTTTCTATTGGACACAGATCTCATGTCTATGTGTGCCTAGTGTACTTTGTTTTATGTAAACGCGATCGAAACGTTACCGCGTTAAGCCCTCTGATTGGTTGGTTAACTGGGAGCAGCCAATCAGAGTGCCGAACGTCATAAACGATAAAATTTAAGAAAACAAATGAACAATCAAAAATGTTTTTATAATAACTTTTTTTTTCTTTTTTAAAAAAAACGTTGCCCCACACTAGGATTTTCTCCTGTGTCGTGGGTGCGTTTACAAACATACAAGTTCACATATACATACACATGACACCCAGACCCGGAACAACAATTTGTGGAACACACAAAGTGTTGTTCCGTGCGGGAATCGAACCCGCGACACGTTGCACGGCAGCCGCCCAGCCACCGCACCAACCGTGCAGTCAAATCGTGAGACATACTAAATTAACTAACTATCGTGAGACATACTAAATTAACTAAATATCGCGGGTTACTCACGAGAATATACTAAGAAAAGCACTACTACGACGAAAAGCGACATCGCCGCGACCGCGTACGCTGCTCACGAGGAAAAACCCCTCTGTGGTTCGAAACTAGTAGAGCTTTTCTCAGTATATTCACGTGAGTAACCCGCGATTTTTAGTTAATGAACGATCATAAAGTTGGTTGGTTCTAATACTCACACTTTCAATACTAATGGATACTTGGTGACTTCATCTTCCCTCAACCCTGGCGGGAGGAGTAGCCTCACTCTCGCGGCGTGGCCACTGGACAGCTGCACCGAAAACGTACGGGGCGTCGGCAGAGCTATTGTTGCTAACTTTTCCTGTTGGAGACAAAGTATATTTTATATTTAGAATATTATAGTATCGATATTAGACCTGCTAAAAATTATATTACCCATTTTCTGAAAGATTAACCCGTCGTGTGTCTAAACGTGGACACACGCGAGACACAATGTATTTTCTATTGTGTCTCATATCGGTGCATTCAACCGGTTAAGCCAAAGTATACCCACTGCAAGTAACATTTTTGGCAGACATTTAAAACAACTGACTGCCTCGTTGGCCGAGTGGTCGCAAGTGCGACTGCCGGGCAAGGGGTCTCGGGTTCGATTCCCGGGTCGGGCAAAGTATTGCTGGGTTTTTAAAAAATTCTCAGTAGTAGCACGGAGTCTGGAAATGTGCCCGGTATATGGCAATAGGCTCACCCCCTAGTACATGGGACTCGTAACATAAATAGTGAAAAGTGGGTGTTACATTGTACAGTGGCATTAAGTGCCGTAATGTGCACCTCTGCCTACCCCTTCGGGGATAAAAAGGCGTGATGTTATGTTATGTTATTTAAAACAAGATTGATACGAAAATAAACCTTTTTGCATCACTCGATGGTTGATATGACGCGACGGTACAAATAGAGAATTAAGTCAAGGACCTCATGCCTCAGTCAGAATTGTAATTATAATCATTAATTATGTATCCAGAATACACTTGATTAGTTTTTCATACATGTTTAAACCAAAATAAAGTAGGTGGAAACGGAACGCTCCCGGAAAACGTCGACAGGTGATTTTTTTTTTATAGCATAGATAAGCCGGTAAACGAGCAGACGGATCACCTGATGGTAAGCAATCAGCGACGCCCATGGACACTTGAAAACCAAGGCGTTACAAGTGCGGTACCGGCTTTTTGGGAATTGGGATTTTGAGGATTGTGGAGGATTCGGGGATTCGGAAAACAGGGACTAGGTAGGGGGGTAATTGGGCCTCCGGTAACCTCATTCACACGACAAAACACAACGCAAGCGTTGTTTAACGTCTGTTTTCTGTGGTATCACAAATGATGGTGATGGTAAAAAATAAGTCATATTTGCTGATGATAGGTTTAAAAGGAAGCTTTAGGTTCTAAATAACCATAGATATAGTCACACCTTTATAATTTTACTATGGCACTTTCTCTTGTCGTCTTGTGTTCTGTCATCCGGTATTGTAATTGTTTCAATAATATGTTTTCATTACAATTTATTCTCCAAATTGACCCAAGTGTTTCTTTTATGTAATCATAGTTGTAGTCAACTGCTCAATGCTTATGTAATATGAATAACACGAGAACAAAAACTATTAAAATTGTAAAACAATTTCTTTATGTCAGCGTTTCGGGACCGTTCCACATGTGTATAAGGAAAGGAAGTTTATGTATGTTATCCTCCTTCCTATAGAGGTATTAGAACCGCTTCGAAGCAAACTGTTACCAACAAAAATAGCATTGTTTCATTCCTTTACCATTATCTCATCATCTTGTCTAATTTAAGCCAAATAGGTAAACGATTGCTTTAGTTTCTTATTGTAGGTATACATTGTATTTTGTTTTATATTCGATGAGCTGACGTTTGGCCACTATCTCGTCTGGTATTTTAAGTTCGATTGTCATTTCGGTAGTCATCATGACGGTGGGATGACCCCTGTAACACAGGTTTTCCTAGCATGGGGGTCATTGAACATAATCATATTAATTATATACTAAATGTCTTCATGAATTCTAGATTAGTGTCATTATTGTGTAACATGTGCCTACTTCTTTATTTTGAATAAATGATTTATTATTATTATTTTATTAATCATAACTTATTAAAGTTTGGTATTCTCATGTTTATGTTTTTCGAAGGGGTAGTTTTTTTTGTATTGCCAGTACCTACTTACCTAATTGAAAATTTCGAAAGTAGAGTTTATCGTTTTCCGATTTACCATCATACAGAGTTTCGTTTAACAGCTAAAACTACTTTTTTAATTACAGAAACCTGTTTTATTTTTACAGAGAGTGCAAATTATCTTTATGCTAGCAAAAAGTTAGCTGAAATTTTTACGAAAAATGTTAAAGCTATGCATTTTGTAAATCATTTTCGTATTGCTAACAATTGTAAAAAGGACACTTTTTCGCATACGAAAACTGCATTGAGTTAATTTTCAACATTTCCATTTTAAAATCCCCCAGTATACAAAAAATCACCTTCTCTGTAATTCTGTCCGTTAAATATCGCGTAAAAAGAAACTCCACAAGATTTGTTGTACCGTAAAATAGATGGGATAAGCAAAAAGGTTGGAAATTCAGCTTTTTGAAGTAAAAAAAGTATGAAAGCATCGATCCGTAGTGGAAACGGAGATTATCCGGTATAATAGCTAAGCTGGATTTCATCCTTCGACGACTTCTACGATTTCAAATATTATGCTTACTCTTGTACTGACACAATTTTTCAAGTGAAGTCGCTTCTAACACTTATTTGAAGTACTTTTTTTTTGTTCTGTCGAAGTTCTGAAATAAATACGAAACGCAGTATGAGATTCGCCTGAAGTAGGTCTAGGTATGGTAAGTGACAGGATAGTTAAGGTTTTTAAAAGCCCAATGTTAATCTCAGCTTTTTTATAGGATAAGCCGATTAATTAGCATACGGATCACCTGATGGTAAGCAATCGGCGCCGCCCATGAACACCTGAAATACTAAAGGCCTAACTAGGCGTGTGTTATTGGCCTTTTGGGAATTATGAATTTGAGGATTGTTGGGAATATTGAGGAGGAACATGAAACAACGCAAGCGTTGTTTCACATCAGTTTTCTGTAAGGTCGTGGTATCACTCCGGTCGAGCCGGCCCATTTGTGCCAAAGCATGGCTCTCCCACATTTCAGTCACTTCAGTTTTAATTTTATTGCAGTGTTGTTTTAAGTTTATGACTTCTTACAGCGATAGAGTTTCAAATTACAATAAAGTGACTTTATGACACATGTATTGGATTAATTAAAAAGGTAGCATTTAAGTATCGATAATAAGACTCTAATATCAAAATGCTACTCAATTTTAAGTGCTATCTCTGTCATTTTACAAAGAATTTGAAGGGATAGAACTACTCTTGAAAGCGTCTTAAACATAACATAACATGTTACAAACATAACAATCATATCATAACATATTATGTTATGTTTAAGTAATCTTAAAATCTTAAAAAATCTTAAAATTTAATCTTAATATCGAGTGGAATTTGAGTATGTGAACATTGGTGAAATGTACGCATTAGATGATATTGATCTGCTGGCCACTGTACCAGGCAAACATACAATCAAAACAGTTTACTGTACAAAGTTCACAAACTTACCTTAACAATAGTATTGTTCTCCAAATGTGCGATTAGTCTAGGGTCAGGCAGTGCAGTCTTATGTAGACTGAAGGTAGGCACCCCAGGTCCAAGGCACTCCAGCACGAAGTACGCTGATGATGGACTGAAGTGCGCCTCGTGGTAGAGGCACGGCAAGTTCTGGGGCATGCCATCTATACAGAAAAAAGGAAAAATACGTTATTTTTTATTCACAATGGGATTTTTAAAAGGTTTATTATACTACTGGCTCACCAGGGTACTTCTTCTTTTTCTTCTTGCTGGGAGAAGGAGAAGTAGGTGGCAGTTCTTCATCCCAGTCGCTGTCGCCCCAGTTACTGTCGCCTGATGACGCCAGGCTGCCGTAGTACTCTAGGTTTATTGACGGGGATGGCTACAAGGAAAACATTTATAAGTAGCGATCATTCTTTCGGATTTCTTATTAGTTTAAACTGTCATATTGGAGTATAAAGTGTGGGAGAGCCATGCTTCGGCACGAATGGGCCGGCTCGACCGGAGTGATACCACGGCCTCACAGAAAACCGACGTGAAGCAACGCTTGCGTTGTATTTCGTCGTGTGAGTGAGGTTACCGGAGGCCCAATTATCCTTCCCTTCCCCAATCTCCCCAATTCCTGAATCCCCAACGATCCTCAAACTCCTAATCTCCAAAAGGCCGGTAACGCACTTGTAACGCCTCTGGTGTTCCAGGTGTCAATGGGCGACGCCGATTGCTTACCATCAGGTGATCCGTCTGCTCGTTTACCGGCTTATGCCATAAAAAAAATAAAAAATAAATAAAGGTATTTAAATGGCGTAGGGGGTAAATGAGAAGACGCGAGGTCATTTGATGATAAGCGATCAGTACCGTGTTTAGTACTGCACCAACCAATATGTAGTAGGTATGCAACAACTTTCCTTTTATACAAACAAATAAAAGTCATCATAAAAGTCATAGCTTTGAAGCAATAGTGATTTCAACTCATGAAAATTTATATGATATTAATGATTTTACAATCCTGCACAGACTATATAGCATTTTCCTCCATCTTGTTTCCATATGTCTCGCATCCACTGCAGATGCGTATCCTATTTACGACATTCTGGCATTGCGCCATTACGTATCGAAATAAACGTTAAATGCCATTTAATAGCAATCATGTGGACATCATTTGTTTGCACTTTGGTTGCGTATAAAATTTTGATTTGATCGTAAAATTGTTTGCAGCGATAATCTGCAGTGCGATCCCTTCATAAAGGGAACTCTTATTTTATTCTGGTGTTCTAGTATCCCACTTTTTTCAGAATTCAATTATTAGATTATCCAATTAGGTAATTTATCTTTTAGCAAGTAATTCTCTATCGTGTGATTGAACTGAACATATCCATTTTTGAATTTTAAACGACATCTTAAACCGATATGTTCTCCTAGTACTTTTAATTCATATGTTGTAAGTAGTACAAACCTGTGAGTTACACGTGACACAGTATGGCAGTTTTTGCGGGGAGCCCGGCCTCGGCGCCTCGGATGATACTCTGTATAGGTGCTGTTGTCCTGGTTTTCCTTCTGGGATGCCCAAGTAATAGCTAGGAAAAGAAATATCGTTTATTAATTTACTTTTCTATTTTAGATAGGGTTAAAAATAAATTACAAAATATACAAATATACTTACATATGCTGGTTTGCATGGTCCCAAGCCAGTAACTGAACCACATCAAAGCTCCCATGTGTTAGGGGCAGAGCTCTAGGCCCGTGAGAGTTATGTTCCGTCCTCACAATGTGGCGGAACAACCCAGCTGGACCATCCCTGACTGGGGCCAAGGTCACTAGGGCACCGCCACCGGCTGACCAGAGAGGAGACGGTGCAGATTCCACCCAGCCGTCTAACCCTGAGGATATCCTGTATACCTGTGACATAAAGTATTGTTATATGACATAAAGAATCGAAATGTGATATTTATTGAATGTTTTTATTCTATTGGTATTTAAAGTGACTGGTGAGGAGCATTAGACAGTTACCTATCTGTTATGATGCATTAGATTAAAAAAAAAACGAAATATAATATGGAGTTTGGAAATACACATTGCAATATTTATCGTGATAATGTATCAAAATAGGTACTTAAAAAAACAATAGAGTATCGTTTGACATTTAAAAATAAAGTTTTCTCAATATTTTCGTTCCACTTTGAAAAGGATATGACAGAAGTTACATTTGAGTTTCGTTTTAAATCGAAACATTTTAAAATTGAAAAGATACGACAGCACAGAGTTCCTGCGCCATTTTGTAAAAAAAAACGAGCTTCGAAATATGAATTTAAAATAGAAAACGGTATCAGTTCGAAATGTTCGAATTGTAAAACTGTTTCTTGTTCAATATTGTTTCGGAAGATCTTTTTACGAATTTTATTTCATTGAATAGTTAGATAGGTATTCGTGAGATCTGTGATAGTACCTACATTATGACAAGCTCTATTTTACTTTGAAATTATTGCTCCATATTTTCAGTAGGTACTATATTTATTATCTCAGCAAAAATGTTTGCGAGGTTGAAAGCATGTTTTTAGAACATAAAAATTATGCCATACCCTTGAAACGAAACTTTTTATCTACCTCTATATTCTTAGCATTTGTCACCATCTCGCCTAAGAAATACCAGAAAAGAATTAGTTCATAATAAGTAACCATCTTTATTTTTTAAGCAATAAGGTTTAATTTCAAAAACTTACCTCTTGACAGTACCACATGGGACTCTTGCAGACGGAGACCACGGACAAGTTCTGCATCCTTGTGAGCCAGACTACACATACTTCTGTGAGGGACACCCATTGTGCACTCGTGAAGTAGTAATCACTGTAACAAATAAAAATAAGGCTTATATATGTGAATATAGAGTTACTTTTGTAATAGACTCATAAATTAAGAAAGGAAATATGGATTTTGTTTGTTTTTTTTATGTGTTAAGTCAGTAAATGAGCAGACGGATCGCCTGATGGTAAGCAATCGGCGCCGTCCATGGACACCTGGAACACCAGATTGCTAACGCACTTGTGGGGATTAAGAATTTGAAGATTGTTGGGGATTCAGGAATTGGGAAGGGGGGTAATTGGGCCTCTGGTAACCTCACACATCAGGTTTTCTGTGAGGCCGTGGTATCAATCTGGTCGAGCCCGCCCATTCGTGCCAAAGCATGGCTCTCCCACACTTCAGGCTTGAGACACAAGCGAAGGATTGTAAACCAAATACGTTCGGATATATCGAAGAGAGGTGACGCCTGGACTACTCTACAAATGTATTCTACTATACTGTCTCACACGTTACCGATGAAATAAACGGTCTCGAATAATGTATACATACGTAACATAACATCGCGCCTTTTAACCCCGAAGGGGTAGGCAGAGGTGCACATTATGCCACTGTACAATGTAACACCCACTTTTCACTATTTATGTTATGAGTCCTATGTTAGGGGGTGAGCCTATTGCCATATTATACCGGGCACAATTCCAGACTCCGTGCTACTACTGAGATTTTTAAAAACCCCGTAATACTCTGCCGGACCCGGGAATCGAACCTGAGACCCCTTGACCGGCAGTTGCACTTGCGACCATTATTTTTCAAAATACACTTTGTACAAGAAGGACATTTAACAAAATAAATGACTTGTAACCGCATTGAACTATAAAATACCTACAGAAATATCGACAACTTCTACAAATAAACTCGCAATACTAACTAATTATACTGTTCAATACAAATATTAAACTATCCTATTATCTTGTTATGCAAACAAAATACGAGCCATCTCCATTTTGTATCATATTTTATAATGTTTCAGCCACAGATGTAAAGCTATCTACTAATGTGGCTAATGATTTTCTTCTGTCTATTTAGTGCGGATTTTCAGTATAAAATGCCATTTTTTTCTGCCTTAAATTGTTCACCCATTTTACACCAGTATTCATTTATTATGGTATACTTTGGTCTTTATGGCCTACGCCGAGCACAATTCAAGTTCATTCACACTCTAGTAGAGTCCTATAAGAATTTAAGATATTAAAAAAGAAAACAAAAAGTAGCCTAATATTCCTTCGCTTGACTCGTGAATCGAGTCCGAGACCCCTTGATTAGCAGACGCATTTTATGCATGGCCAATGTTTTAAGAACATGCAATGAAGACCATTTCATGTTCTACTGTATATCTATGTATTTAGCTCAATTATCTAGCGCAGTTTAGAGCTTGCAGCGGCTTAAAGCTGCTGTAAGGTTCATATTCTTCGTTTTATATGGAGATACGAGATAGCTAGTCAATATAAAATTTAACTAGGGATTTTGTAATAATACGCAGTATTGATATATTGGAATAGATGTTATTATAAAAAGCAACAGATTATGTCTTGTATTTTACAAATTGTATCAGAAACAAAAATAACTTATCATTTTTAGGCAATTGGTTAACTTTTTAATAGGAGACCAAAATTCCGAGGAGGTCGTTAAACGAAATAATTTGTCTTGCGACAGATGGAAACAGCACTTTCTCAGAATATTTTATTCTGCTGCGATTATTGAAAAGTAAAACAGAGAACTTACCCCTCTTCTATAATAACTTTGGGTGGTGTGAGGTGTCGAGTGCGAATGTGTTTCGGATCTGCGATGTCTGCGACTGTAAGCGTCACTGTAGGGTTGTTGGTACCAGGCTTTGGGTACCTTACGCTTCTGATCTCCGGGTATGTCTGCGAGAAGAAAAACGTTAGTTTAAAAAGTTTAGTTTAAAAAGAAATCCAAATAATTTTACATAATATATTAAGAAAAATATTGTAATACTGTTGAAAATTTATCGGTTAGGTATGATTATAAATTAAAATAATTTGGTTATTGTTACAAATCATTACAGGGAACAAAAAAAAATTTGTATTTTCGGACGTATTTATCAAATAAATATTAACTATTTATTATTATTTATACTCTAAAACATAAATTTTAATAATTTACCTTAGCAGGATCATCAGTGTCTAAAGCTGCTCCGTACCACGGGTACTTCTGTTCATGTACCAGGGTATCATTAAACGTAGCATATAGCACCATATGGCCGTCTGCCGACATCCACAGCGCTGTGCGGGATCCCAGGATCTCTTCTGTAAAGAGGTTTAAACATTTAGAACAATGGAAAGTTTCAGAACATAGAGGTAGATGCAGTCTGCTCTCATATTTTAATTGGTGTTTCTTTAATAGGTTTTCGACTGTAATTCTAAAGAAATAAATTTGATAATTGAAGATTGAGAATTTTAGTACAATTTTGTTTAGATTTTTGTTGGCTCCGCGTTCTCCGTTCAAGGTTGGTTGGTGATGCTATTATAACATTGTTTTGGAGCAACATTTTGAAAAAATAAACCAAAATAAATCTTCTATTTACTGTATCAAAATATCAGCTAAAGTTATATACAGTTTTTCGAGCGGGTTTTCTCTAGTATGCCTACATCATACCATTCACAATATGAAGTACTAGGCTAGCATAATATCTAAAGAGCGGTACATCATAATTTAATGTAGGCAAAGTAATTAATGTCAATGACTGAGAGTACAGACGGCGACCCGTTGCACAACATCTGCGGGATATTATTAGATGCAGATATACAGAGTGAACCATTTTATAATTCGCAATTTTAATAAATAATAGTGTTCCGATCAATTGTTTAGCTCACCATGAAATTATGGAAGATTGCTCTTATTATATTTTTGTTAACCTGCCTGGTGTAATAGGACATATTAAAACAAAGACTAAAGAGTTACCAGGTTTCACGGTACTCCCATTTATTTAGTAGAGGGATATTAATTAATTATGGTCGTAAATGAATAAAATCGTAAAAAAAAAATAATGGTCGTAAGGTCGACTGCCGGGCAAGGGGTCTTGGGTTCGATTCCCGGTTCGGGCAAAGTATTACTGAGTTTATAAAAAAAATTCAATAGTAGCACGGAGTCTGGAATATGGCAATAGGATCACCCCCACATGGGACTCATAACATAAATATTGAAAAGTGGGTGTTTTTTACATTGTACAGTGGCATAATGTGCAGCTCTGCCAACCTCATCGGGGATAAAAGGCGTGATGTTATGTTATTAATTAATTATAAATAAATTAGTATTTTTTTATATATTAAATAATTAATTTATTAATAATTACTCGAAACTGGGCGTTGAAACTGAAACCCAACACTTATTTAATTCATTAACGTTATACGTTTATTATATATCCCCTTTAATATTTCAATAAAATGGTTCATCGACTAATTCAAATTAGTTTATGCACCGTGGTTTTACTAAATATAAATCACCCTGTGCACGCATGACAAGAGCCGCGCTGGCACGCTGCGGCACGCAGTGACGTAGAAGTGGCGATGCACTGGCGATGACGTCACGGTTCGCTGCCCCGATCATTTGATTAGTTACGATGAGTGAAATTTTAATTAGACATTATTTAGACTTCATTTTACCCATAAAGGTGACCAGCTAGATTCAAAATCTAGTCTCTTGGTAGATTTGCTCAGGTATTAGAGAAAGAAGATTGACATATTATGAACTTTATAAAATGTGTTAAAATTATATCGCACACACAGAAAAAGTGCCTCGTTGGCCGAGTAGTCGCAAGTGCGACTGCCGGGCAAGGGGTCTCGGGTTCGATTCCCGGGTCGGGCAAAGTATTACTGGGTTTTTTAAAATTCTCAGTAGTAGCACGGAGTCTGGAAATGTGCCCGGTATATGGCAATAGGCTCACCCCCTATTACATGGGACTCATAACAACTAGTGAAAAGTGGGTGTTACATTGTACTGTGGTAGAATGTGCACCTCTGCCTACCCCTTCGGGGATAAAAGGCGTGATGTTATGTATGTATGTATGTACACAGAAAAAGAAATGTAAACATTGCAATAGTAATGTAAGTACAATGAGTGGTCTTATCACACGCGGCGATTTATTCCAGACAACCTTTAGATGAAATTTTTGAAAAGAATCTGGGAATGGGTGGTAGATGCACAATAAAAGAAAACCAAAATAGAAGAACAATTAAACAATCAATAAAACTTACTGGCTCCATATAATACATACTAAAACGATATGAAAAATGGGCATGATACTATGTAAAAAATTATTAGTAATCAAATCTATAAATGGATAACTGGCCATAAATATGGTTCAATATTAACGTTTTAAAGTCAAGTTTAGTGGTTTTAGCTACACAAGTGTTCTGCCATATGATACTGCTGCGAATGTTGTCATTTGAAATAGGTAACTTAATAGCACCTGTTCCTATTGACTTCTTCAAAAGGTTATGATATCCTGGTACGAGCTCAATTGATTCTTCGTATTCGATATCATTAACATTTTAATATAAAACGTAATATTACAATATTTTAACAAAACAAAGTTAATAATTCACGTTCCAGTATAAAATTGAAGTGCTTGAAACTGAAATGGTTCTGGCATGAACTATTTTTGCAGTGAATACCGAGCTACGTGTCGCATATTTAATTTGAAAGTCATTTCCAATAGTGTTTTCCGATCAGAATAAATATTCAATGCTAAAGTGCATTGGGAGGAAGCAGCCGTGCCATGTTATTTTGCTGTTCAAAGCATAGAATATTAAATAAATTCACGTTTACTTCTTCTTTAAGTTTGTCTTCAACGTCATCATGTGATGTTGCCACAGCTAGAACTTTAATATAATAAATACCCTATTGTTCATCATAATCTCCATGTTTGATAGGCATGTTTGAAAGTTTCCAGGTTTATCTGCTTCTATCTGGTAGTGCCTTAGTCGGTTGTCATAATACCCACAAACAGAGCAGCAGAGCTGGTGATAATGTATTCTTTTACTTGTATTCTTATACTGTTTCTACATACCACATTGTGCAGTTAACAACATCTTTGAGTGTGGGAGCTGCGGCATGCATAAGCCTACTCGACCACACGAGTGGTACCACGGCCTCTCAGAAAATCAACGTGAAACAACACTCGCGTTGTGTTTCCTCGTTTGAGTGAGGTTACCAGAGGCCCAATCACCTCAATCTACCCAATCCTCAAATACGGAAAGGCCGGTATCGCATTTGTAACACCTCCGATGATTCGGGAATCCAATTTTTCATAGCCGGTACCAATTGCTTACCATGCTTTACCGGTTTCTTCCATAAAAAAATCTTAAAACTTCTAGCGAAACTCTTTTTCAACTGGCAAATAAGGAAAAAGTTAATCTAACACATTTAACAACTAACTACATTTAAAACTAAAACTGGAAACCCGAACTTGGACGCGAGTTTACTCAAACTTCGCTTCAAAAGGGAACGATTTACATAAATAATTAACCTGATGATTCTTCACTGTACATAATTACTTAGAACTTAGTAACTTGCTAACTTATAAAGGCAAAAACTTGAGATTATAAAGTACAATGTTCTGTACTTTATTGCTAAATTACTTAAATAAGTAAAGGATATTATGTTTCGGTAAACAGTTGCTTTGTCCCTTTGAAAACAATTTAACACCCATTAACACGTGAACTGCCGCGTAGGTCGCCAGTGACCTACGTTAGCGGAGGATTTGCCTTCAGCAGTTTTCTGTCGGCAGTCAAAGGCTTAACATCTTTAAACTCCCGTGCGGTGAGAATAGAGTAAGCCAAGTTCAGATGGCAAGCGCTAAACTACATATTTTACAACTACATACATTTAATTCAGGCTGTACACGGCATAAAACTATTCGGTGTAAAGGTTATAAGCGCAGCCGTCGTGAAGGACACTCCGGGCGTCAGGGATCGCAGGACGATCTCCGGCCACCGTAAGCACGGGCCTGCGGACGGCGAGCAAGGGTATGGGTAGCTCGCCGAATGACCAGAACCAGACTTGAGCGTGCGGCGCGTCACATTCCGCGCGCGCTTCAAAGAACCATCAGACCACCACAGATGGGGCCCAACAGGGCTGATGCCGATACGGAACCGCGGAGGACTTAATGGGTAACCGGGGCTCCAGCTCGAAGGGCTGGAGTCGGAACGGGGTGGTTTTTAGTCAGTAAGAGTCTGACACTCCCTCCCGCTTCGCCCAGGCGAGAGAAGTCATTCGATGACTTTCCCCCCTTAGAAAAAGCGCTTGCAGTCGTAATTTTCCCGACTGAAGCCGAAGCCAAGATCTGTTGTTGACTATCAAACTTGCTACTCAGAATATTCGACCATCGAGGCAGTACAAGTTCGATTATAAACAACTCCTTATTTACGAACTCAACTTACCCTTACCCAGTTTTTAACAACGTTACTTCGCTTTGAAAACTATACATGCTGTGATACACAAATATGTTGTACCGTCAGCATAAAAAGATACACTTGAATGGGCCGGTGTTTGCTAAAAACGAATGTAGCGTCAGCAGAAAGTAATTAAAATTTGTTTGGGAATCGGATACTGTTTGTGTGAAGGAGAAAAGGTTTAACATTAACATCAAACGGGATTTCTTATACGTTTTAGAAAGTGTTTTTGGACTACACAACAATACTCCTCCCATACATTGAAGGTACTGTGATAATCTCTACGTTTGCCAGGCGAATTGGTGTCATTTAAAAGGTTTATTTTTTACATTTACTACTAGCTGACTCGACAAACGTACCGCCTTAATTTTTTTCCTCACCTTTTATACCTTCTCTGGACTTCCACGAACATTGCAAGACCAAAATTAGCCAAATAGGTTCAGACGTTCTCGAGTTTTAGCGAGACTAACGAACGGAAATTCATTTTTTTTATATATATATTTATATAGGTAGATATATAGATTACTGCGTTTTAAAAAAAATCTCATTAGTAGCACGAGTCTAGAATTGTGTTCGGTTTATGGCAATAGTATTATATTCATATTACCCCTTACCCCCATATTATACTCATAACATTAATAGTGAAAAGTGGGTGTTACATTGTACAGTAGCATTAAGTACCCTAATGTGCAACTCTGCTACCCCGTTAAGGATAAAAGGGCGCGATGTTTATGTTATTTTTATCAGAGAGTGCTTCTTCTGTGTTGGCCAAATGTGTAATCCCTTATGGCCGAAATTAATAACGCACCTCAATCCAATATCTGGGGATTAAGGTCGATTTTTGACGGACACTTCAAACAAGTAATGTCAAAAATTGATCCTTATTCTCTCGGCTCCAGTGGCCGCTTAAAACACCCATGGAAAATGGACGGTGACAAAAAATGTTCTACTCTGTTGTTCATACTAAAATACATAGCAATATAATTAACTGTAAAAATACGCCCACTTTTACTTCACAAATTAATAAAAAGTGTGCCGGTCAACGTGTGGACGGTACCGGGGCTTTGAAAAGGTCATTCTCTGTTTACTTTGCGCCGCTACCCAACATAGGCTACCATACATAAGGGTCGATGCAGACGGGCCATCGACCAGCCACTAAATGGAGCTGGCAATTGCCGAAGTGCACGATAACTACAAAAAACCATTTCTTTTCTCCTTCTTTAACATTACTTCTTGATTTTTTTGTTGCGATTTCATGGTCCTAGGACGTAGTGTCATGTTTTTATGGTTGATCTGCTGTAGATTCTGGCTTACTGAAGCTGCAGCGGTTGAGACGGGCTTGTTCCGCAAAACCTACTTGTGGCTGGTAGACGCTATTAGTAGTCGGTAGGTAAGGTACTCCTTTTATTGGAAGAAAAGTGTCAGTGCTAGTGGCAGCGATTTGTGGCTGTAGTCCACAGACTACAGGGCTACAGCCCGTCTGCAGTGGCCCCAAGGCAGGTCGCCCAACACAGCTAAAAACGAACATCTTTCATACTACCTCTATATTTAGGAACGGGGCTATTCTGGAAAATGCCTTTGGACCAAAATTATTCGAATTTGTCTTTAGAATTTTATGTGGTGTTTTGTGTGCTTAGGTCAAATGTTAGGAGTGTTTGTCTGGATATTTTCTACTTTAGCAGTGGTACGGGAATCAAATACTACATTTTATATTTTTTCACTTGATTTAAACTAAGTGTGGGAGAGCCATGCTTCGGCACGAATGGGCCGGCTCGACCGAAGTGATACCACGGCCTCGAGCAGAGAACCGACGTGAAGCAACGCTGGCATTGTGTTTCGTCTTGTGAGTGAGGTTACCGGGGGCTCAATTACCACCCCCCCCTTACCCAATCTCCCCAATCCCTGAATCCTCAACGATCCTCAAATTCTTAATCCCCAAAAGACCGGTAACGCACTTGTAATGCCTCTGGTGTTCCAGGTGTCCATGGCCGGCGCCGATTGCTTACCATTAGGTGATCCGTATGCTCGTCGTTAGTCAAGTTGGTGTAAGCGCGGTTGCTGAGCAACAAAAACGTATCCATTTCAATTATTTTTTGGTCAGGTAATGTTTATCGGATTTTTTTGGTTTGCCAAACATTACATGAAATCCAACAAAATTAGTGAAAAATGACTTCTCTACTCCTTCGGGGATCAACAAACCGTGACCTCATATGTAGGTACCGTTAAAGTTCAAATCTGTAAAACCAGTTACGTGGGCGTTCAATCAAATTAAGATTTCAACAAATTGTATTTGAGATCCAATTGTAAACTGGCTTCAATAGAAAGAAAAAATAAACTCTGTAGCCAAACCGTGTGGGTGCTGTAACGTTAATGATCATTCCGAATATCCCGAAATACTTTCTTTATTTGGAACATGGATTAATGAAAATGGTTTTCATTCATATTTTCGAGTCTAGAACAATTTTTAAGAGATATTTTGTTGATTTTTCTAATTGCTATCTTCTAAATTGTTTAGTTATTGATAAAATCATTTTAACCATATATATTTTTATAATTATAACAATGAATACTGTATGTATTTCATATTATTATAACCACAGGCTAGTGCTGAAAATCAGCGCCGCGACTCGAGCGCACTCGGGTCACGGCATTTAAGCTGAGTTCTGGCCTTTTTGCGCAGTCTTCAATGTTTTTAATTTTTTTTACACATATACACACACACATATATATACACACACATACAACAATAACCATTTTTCTAAGCTAAGGTGCTCCAGACAGCCGCTCTTTGATGAACATCTTAAACAACGGACTCCAAACCGCCTGCCCAGTGTAAACATGTATTAATGCACACCTTATGAAGATGCACACGGTCTAGCATTTAACTTTTAGGGGCAGTGATGTTGATATAATTATTTAATCTCATTGACATAATCGAAATCGTAATATATTGTTTTAAATAAAATAAACCATAAAATATACGAAGTTAACTATGTGTTTATAGTAACTATCGTGGGACATACTATAATAACTACCTTCGTGGGTTACTCACTTGAATATACTGAGAAAAACTCTACTAGTTTCGAACCACAGAGGGGTTCTTCCTCATGAACAGCGCGCGCGGTCGCGGCGATGTCGCGCAGCTCACTCACGTTGTTCATGAGGAAGTAAACTAAACAAGCAGAATCATGTAAGAAGATTTACCTCTATATTTTACTTAACTTTTCCTAAGAATGAAATGCTCTCAATTCTTTCGCCTTTCGTTCTGAGCTTTATGTAGAAGTGCAAAGGTCAGTTCTATAGTGTAACACGTAACATACCTCTATAAAGAGGCTTATATGGATTGTAGTTCTCTTGTTTGTAATGTCCTAGATAGAGGACCTTTGTGTCAGGTAGGGCATTATTTCCAGTAGCTGTTATAGCATTAAATTTGCCTCTTTGGGATTAGGAATTTGAGAATTGTTGAGGATTTAAAGGTTGGGGAGATTTGGGGAAGAGGGAGGAGGGTAATTGGATTCAATGGGGCCGATAACCTTACTCACACGACGAAATACAACGCAAGCGTTGTTTCACGCCGGTTTTCTGTGCATCACTCTGATCGAGCCGGCCCATTTTTGCCAAAGCATGGCTCTCAACTGACAACACATTTCATAATATTATACCTATAAGCCATATTATGTATAGAAGCCATATTTATTTTACCCCAATAAGCATCAATAGCATGGATTGTAGGGTAACTATAAATATTATTTATCAGAAGGACGCTTTGTATAATAGGGTGGAAAATGTGTATTTAGTGGCGAAGGGGTCTCAACCACTATTATAGAAACTACGGGGTGAATTATTATGGTATTTGTGTCGTTTGTAAACCTTGATTTATGTATGGTTCAATGGGAATATTGTTGATAAGTAGGTACAACCAATTATGGTTGTGTGTGTATAAATATATGGCAGGATTTTATTTTGAAATATTATGTGGATTAACATCGATAGTCCATGATAGACGACTGATGTATTACGGGTCTTCTTTTCATACATAAGAGGACTGCCAGGCAAGGGGCCTCGGGTTCAGATATACACACTTCCTTCGTTTCTAATTCCTTCAGAGTTAGTGTAATTAAATTATGGAATGCACTACCCCATAGTATAAAAATGGCTCCAAACAAAATGGCTTTTAAACGTAGTGTTCGTGAGGCCTATTTAAGGGCGCTACAACGCTGAGTTCGTGTCTTCTTTAATTTATATCTTCGTCAATTTATATTATATTATAATTATATATATGAAGTTATTTATGTATGTAGATATTTTGTGTTTATTATATATTTTTATACAGTATGTTATACAGTATTTATTATTACTATTAGTTATTTATTTTGTTTTTTTTTTTTTTGGATATTACACAGGCCCATTTTCGCTGAGCTTACATTTAACCCAAAGGTTGACTGGGAGAAAATGCCATATGGCATTAAGTCCGCCTTATGTACCTTATTTTGTGTGCATTAAAGTGTAAAATAAATAAATAAATAAATAAATAAATATTTTTTTTATATGGGATAAGCCGGTAAACGGCCAGACGGATCACCTGATGGTAAGCATTCAGCGACGCCCATGCACACCCAAAAAACCAGAGGCGTTACAAGTGCGTTACCGGCCTTTTGGGAATTAGGAATTTGAGGAATTGATTCAGGGATTGGGGAGACAGGGGATTCGATTTGGGTTCGATTCCCGGGTTTAGCAAAGTGCTACAAGGTTTAAAAAAAAAATGTCGGTGGTAGCACGGAGCCTGGAATTATGTCCGGTATATGAAAATAGGCTCACTACCTATTACAGACTCATAACATAAATTAAATAGTGAAAATTGGGTGTTACATTGTACAGTGGCATTAAGTGCCGTAATGTGCATTTCTGCCTATTCCTTCGGGTAATAAAGGCATGATGTTACATTTTCATAAGAGGGTTTGTCATAATTGAAACGTTTAGTAAAAATCGCAGTTTAAAAGTTTCAGATTTAATGATGTAATCGATATTTTTTATTAGTCTTCCCTCATGACAGTCATCGTCGTGAAGAATAGGAGTACCTACAAATGTGTTCTTCTGTTATTACCACTTTGTTTTTCAGTTTTAAGCATCTGTCTTTCAAGACAACAATATTTACCACCAGAACTCTTTCTCTCAGGAACTCTTTTCATTACATAACTATAAAAACTACCATAAAACAAAGAAAGTCCATTAGCCGCAAACCTACGTCAGAGTAATTATGTCAAAATTTTCGTTGCCTCCAAAAATGAAATCAACTTGAGAATTGTGCTCCACAGACCTATAAACCCTGTAACTCACTGTTCAAAGTCTTTCGATTAAAAAGTTCAAAGACTTCGGACGTTTTGGTTGTGGTGTGAGTGACAGCGATATTGTGTAGGCGGTAGGTGTTTTGAGACTGCATTGAATTATGCGGCACGGCTTAAGAATATATTTCACTTACTTTTTAATGGGATTAAATTCTACGCTATCTCATTTTATAATACTTACTCAAAAACAACATTTCATACAGGGTTCAATGACATTTTAGTAAGTGAGAATCGAAAGAGTACTTACCCAAGTAAACAAGGAACGGGTTGAAACCTTTTATAATGCTTATTTATAAATTAAGTTCACATTGATTAGGTACAAAAAGGAAATATTAAAAGATTGACGATCACTAATCGTCAGAACCGTAGCACCAATTTACGTAATAATAATGTGAATGATGCCGCACAGCTTTTCTTCACTTTACAATCCGCTACCACTGACACCATACCCCGTCCCCATCTGACAAGACGTCTCGATGACAATCCATAGATAAGATAATTCACTGGGACAGCTGCCGAACAAATTGTTGCCAGCCAGTAACGAAGTGGCGACGGTCTGTACCTGGCGTGGCGTCACGTCTAAAATGAATTTGAATTTAGAAGCTCATTGACTGATGTGAAATAGTGCGTTTTGGGATTTATTAAGATGGTAGTAGAGGCTGTAATAGTTTAGCTATAAAGTTGAAATTAATTTGAATCGTTAAGGTAAAAAGGTAATTTTGAGGGTAGGTAACGGATTTGTTGAAAAACATTTTTTATAAGGTTCCATGTTTCTAGGTAGACACAAAAATAGTCGAGTAATTCTCAAAGTGTAAAATAAACTAAATATACTAATACACGGAGGAATTCGAAACCCTTACACATGCATAGTACAAAGGAGAACCCTTTTTCGACGTGTTTGAGAAAAATAACTACGAAATAGTCGAGGCGCTTGGGGAATTTAGTGAGGACATGCCATCGAAGGTAGGTCCACCCTATTCTTTATATTTTCATGCTCAATTTTCCGGATAACTGGAATGTCTGAGTATGTCGATGTGTTTCAGTAGGTTGGTAGGTTCAACCGTTGTGGAAAGTAGAAAGGTGAATTAAAAATGAGGGAAGTTGGGGTACGTGCTTTCTTGTGTTTTAAAATTTAAGTACACACATAAGTAGTGCAGGTAATGTCTGAGTGCTAACTAGAAGTTTATTTATGTTAAGTTTATTTTTGTTTATTCCGTCTTTTTGAATATTTTTTTGGGGTTTATTATAAATATATCTTTCTATAATCTAAGATTTATTAGTGACTCCTTGTAAAGTAACCAGTTTTCACATCTATGTTTTTGTACTTGTATGTTTGTAAACGCACCCACGACACAGGAGAAAATCCTAGTGTGGGGCAACGTTTTTTTTTAAAAAAAAAAAAAAAATCTATTATGAAATATTGTTTCTTCTTTTTTTAACTTTATGAAGCAACAAAACAAATTCTGATTTTATAACCAAACGTCACAATTCAAAACAAATCCACGTTCCATGAACCGTTAATCGGATACAAACAGTCAAATAAACAACTTCCAATTCAAAAATAGAATAATTTCATCAACAAATAAAAAGAAAGAAAAGATAAAAATAAATATTTGATTACATTATTTGATTTTACAATGTTAAAATGCCTTTAATAGGGTATTCCTATAATACAGATCATAGGAGCTCAAACAGCATGCTAATTAATCAATTATTATAATTATAACATGTGTATAAACCTATTATAAACCGGTTATACACTTCACATACCTATTGAAGCTCTGACAGCCGATCAACATCTTCTGGCCTCATCTGTTCTACAAACGGCAATGTTAAAGTGAGGCTTAGTCCATGTTTACATAACACATTACATCCTGATAGTGAACACTATGAGGTGATATGTCAGGTTGTGGTCTTATAGTTCCGACTCTTGTTAAGGTTTATGAAGCAACAAAACAAATTCTGATTTTATAACCAAACGTCACAATTCAAAACAAATCCACGTTCCATGAACCGTTAACCGGATACAAACAGTCGAATAAATAACTTCCAATTTAAAAATAGATCATACTTTCATCAACATCACTGGAATGTCAAGGTTAGGGCTGAGCTATGCTGGGTCAATTAGTGATGTGACATAGTCGAGAATAGGTGTTCAACATCGCTTTAATAGTGTAGACTTCACAGGACTTCATAATTCAGGGAAATTCATAATAATTTAATTTGTACTGCCTTCTGCTAGCTTCACTGGTGAATTATTTATTTATTACGTTATGTTTAATAAAAAGATGTAATCCTATTTGCTAGCTGGCGAGTAGTCTTTAAATAACATTTGTCTATGTCTGTGTCATAAATAACAAACGAAAAGTTTACGGAAAACAGAACTCCATGTAAAAACGTGTAGTATTCAACAAATTTTATCACCAGAAAAAAATACGATTCGAAAGATACACAGAAAAACGAAAGGAAAAATCAGTTCCCACTCCATTCAATTCATGAACAGCTGTCTTATAATCCCCTAAAGTAATTTTCTTACTGAACCTCAACAACTTGAGACCACAAGACGAGACGCCCTAATTTTCCACCCCCACACCCTAAAAAGGGGAATGATTATTTTATTCCGTTACCTGGTAAATGGGCCCCACCTTTATCTTAATGAGAGGTTGCATTCAGCTCATTTGCGTGCCAGTTGTCAGATTGTGCCCGAGACTAAATTGTGCCAGTTGCCATTCCTTGGCGCTCGCTGGGTTGCCACTAGAGATGCGCTTTGAGGGGTGAAACGTGTTTTATGCGAAATTTCGGCAGTTATTTTACGTTGGAATGAAATTAACGGTTGGTTCTGAATAGTTTATTGTTGGACTTTCGTGTTCCAACGGATATTTAGTTCAAGTTGTTATAGTGTTGTAGACAAGAATGTTTAGTTATGTTTATCGTTGTTTGAAGGCTAGGTAATATGAAATGGATGCAGTTTTTGTTGATTGTATTGATTATTTTAGCTCTATAGTAATTTATGTTATAACTTTCGTGATTGATACTTACTAAATTAATTACTATATTTTTCGGATTGTTCACGTTATTATTTGACGAGGAACTAGACTAGTTTCAAGCCATGCTAGAGGCTCATATTCATGAGCAGCTTTCCGCGACAGTCCATCATTTCAACCACAGAAATATTAAAAAATATGTCTGTGATTTCAACAAACAACATTTTCCTTTTTTATGGAATGGCAGGCAAATGAGCCGATGGATCACCTGATGGTAAGCGATAAGTGCCGCTTATAGACACTCGCAAAATCATACGTACCTCCTAAGTACTTAAACTATGATTGGAAATTCACAAAACGCACATTGAAAAGTACATAACTTCAACAAATAATTAATATGTAACCCTAAATCACAAATATTTCAAGTTAGCAACGACTAGGGGTTCAGAAAGTTGAAGCAGTAACTTGCATAGTTCTACTACTTATAGTTACTTGCAGTCAAGGCGTGCGCCATGTAGTGCGGGAACACATCGATAAATGATGCGAAAACTTCGTCTGTGACGACGAAAATACGTTAAAGTTTATTTTACATTTTTAAAGTATTCAAATGCTTGTCGAATATTACTTTATGAACGTGTATTTATGCAAACATGTATGATACGTCATGTTTGGTAAATGTAACCTCTTCGTGAATTTGTGTGCCTAGTACTTTTGTACGACTTACAGACTTATTGACTTCGTGACGATATATGAGAATTGCAAGATGACGACAGTAAAAAAGAAGTCTTAGTTTCGTTTCCATAGTCAACCAGAATATTTCTGAAGTTTACGGATTTTATAAACAATTTCTCCATTTGCGTACTGGTGGTAATAGGTAGAGTATATTCGATGGCTGAAAGTCAGTTTGGTTGTGCAGGCCCCACATGATTACACTTTATCATTGAACTGTCAAGTAAAACTACCAAACAATTTTCACCACTTCTACAAGAAAACCAAAGTACAATTTTCACAAACATTGGCGAAACGTAACCATCGAACAGGCCAATATCTATAAAAATAACATTTATCCGAACACCGAGTACATTCAACTAGATGGTCTAAAAAAATTGAATCGAATTTTCGCAAGGAGCATTTCCTTCGAAACTTTTATTAGAATTACAATATTGAAGTGAATGAACGGGCAGCCATATTGAAAAAGCGAATCATCGGTAAATATCGAATTTCATTTCGTTCTCACTTCAAGTAGCGTTGCTTAAATTTTACATTGATATTATAAGTTTGATGTTGTTTGAAGTTTTTTATAGGATATACACTGTAAAAATGCTCGTTGAAAGGCTCATCATTAACAAATTATTATTAATAGTCGCCTGTATAGCATGTTGAAGTCTCAAGTCCAACCTCTGACTAAAGAGATCTGAAATAATTTCACTGCCTCTGAAAATGCGCTCGTTGTTTGACAGCTAAACAAACTAGAGTAGTTCATTTATCCCACAACCGATCAACTAATTATAGATTATTATAGATATTTAGGTCTTAACACAAAAGCATCGCACTAAAAATTGCCTAAATAAACCTTCTATAATTGTTTGAACTGTGGTCGATGGGAAGAATGTAAAATTGACTGGCGACATTGTTCCACTAGACTAACAGATTCCTTTTGTGAAAAGAAACGGTTATGACGTAAGCATTATGCCGGGATCCGCCTTGCCAACCATGAAATTGAAAGTGTTTGCCGTTGAAAAAATTGTTTGAATTTTTTTTCGGCGTTCCAATTTTTCTTTTTTTCTATAGTTTGGTTTAGACTAGAATACTGAATACAAATTGTTGTTTATCGATATTGGCGTGAAAATATAATGGTTTTTGTTTGTTTGAAAGGGTTAAGTTTAATATTGTATGTATAGGTTTTTTTTATTCCGATACCATTTAAAATGCAGATACATATGTAGATATTATTATTCACGGTTATATTATCACGAATACTTTTCAATTATTACTAACAATAAAGGATAAAATTTATTGATTTTTTTTACTTTGCATTAAATTCTTCTTATTATTATTTTCATATATATAATTATATAACTTTGATACGTTTTAACCTTTGTGTTTGAACTCCCACAAATGCTGTCAATGATTTTTGTAGCCACAATATACATAGTAAGTATCATAGAACAATAATATACAAGTAGCTTTTTTAAAGGTATCATAAATTACAATAAAAATAGTCTTTAAAATCCCACATACCTTCATACAACCAGTCTGGTACTCCATTGTGGATTGTGCCTGGCACGCCAGACTCCGTCACACGATACCCTGTGGATGACCTTGGGGCAGGTCTGTAGTATATATCGTAATCTTTCACGGTGATCAGCCCATGGCCCTTGGGAGTCCACGTGGCTAGGTGTAGTGAGGGCCCTTCGGTGATCACTCCGCCTCCAACTTCGTCAGGCAGCGGAGTTAGGGGGTAGGACTCGCTGTGGACAATAGAAGAGTAGTTTTTAGTAAACTGTTACAGAATATTTTAAAACCAAAGTAGCCGAATCGGTTTTACGTTTCTCTGATTTAAATTAGACTTATAAAATAAAATACATATTGGAAAAAGGATATCAAGATTGGAACAGGGATGTTTCAATAGTAGAAATGTTGTATTTTAAATTAAAATATGAAGTACCAAGACAAACACTAAAACACCATTCAATGAGAATACTTTCGGCACATCAAATCGCCAGACACGTTAAAACCGTCTGACACATTGTACGCAACCGATCTGACGTCATTACCCCCTTGAGTTCACCCCGGACATCCGAGCACGTGAATACATGAATTCCCAATGAAGGAAAAATGTTCCCGATTGTAATTCCAGTCATTTGATGTTTATGGTGTTTGAATGATGCAGAATAAAAATGATGTTTGTAAATCGTGGTCGGAGTTAGAATCGAGACTTTATTTTAATTGTAGTTAGGTTTAAGCTTGGTAGACAGTGGCGCAGTGGATCTATATTTAAACTTTAGGTGTAGAATTTTAGACAACTACTAATTTATTAATTTGCCCAAAACTATGAAAATACATTTTTCTTCCAAAACAACCTCTGAATCATAAAAAATACCAGGCCCAAAAGTTCATGAAGAGGTTACGTAAACAAGCTTGTACCACCACCATCCGCGACATTAGTCACCAAGCCGTGTTTTTCCCGCGCAATGGCCGATTTTTTTTTTATTTTTTCAACAATAGACCCAAGGGAAGTGGCTGAAGGCCGAACAAAAGCTTTGTTCCGTTCCTTTTGCGTCTTTTTCACTTTTAAAATACCTCTATACATTACTCAACCGTGTTCTAACACGGCATTGATTTCGGAATAAAAGAGAAAATGGAAATCATGGAAGATTAAAATGCATGAATTGAGATACTTTCTCTTTGCCTTTTAAGTTAATCTCCTGTCCATTCATGAAGCCTGGTTTATTTTCTGTCTAAATCAAAATTAGAAAGCTTATTGGAATGATATGGGTCATTCATTTTAGAAAGAAATTTAAAGAAAAATCATTATAAAACAATTACATTTAGTTCTGTAATAATTCAGTATGTTGCGAGTAGGTACTTTGGTGCAAATAGTTTATCAGAAACTTTCTGTAAATCTCGTTATGATAAGTGAGAGACTGTACGTAAATGAGAAATGAGATTAAATAATGCCTTGCCATTAAAATATGAAGTCCGTTAACATACAAAATATCTGACGATACACCTTCTAACAAACACGAGATTTGTATGTATCTAGACGACCTAGTAAATAAATTACCACAATTTATTACCGACCTTACCGCCTACGATATAAGGTGGAGAACTGCTTGGATGTTGTGTACATTCGAGAGAAACACCTTAGTACGCCGAACGTAGTGTTAAAGGCCCGATTTATGAACATATTAGGTTTTATGCTTGCCTGGTACCTGCGATTACGGTTTGCTGTACTGTTATGTTTGTATAGGATACTTGCGTGTACTTTGAATAAGAGTAGAAATAATAAAAAAGACATTTACGCCCCTTTTTGCATAAAAGTGCTACAAACACTAAGATTTTTTGTATTACGAATTTGTATTCGCACCTCATGTTAGTAGGGTTGACACGTTTTTCCGACTTACGAATTTTCAGTAATAAATATCGAGTAATCTCACAGTAAATAAAGTCTGCTGACTCAGTGTAAGTAATCTATCATAATATAATAAGTGAAATAGAAATCCATTTCATACCATAAAATTGATTTTCCTGAACCCTTTAACAAAAATCTACAAATTATTTTTAACAAAACTCAATAATCACACACCACAACACGGTTGAATTGTAATCGATAAAGAACATCCTTTTAACAATCGACTAAAATCGGATACAAAAAGGAAATAGCGAACAAACCCGCGGCCTTTGAAAGCCGAAACAACTTTCCAAAATACACAATGGGTAACCGAAATATCTAAATTACGTATCGAATAATCGATTGGAAAGAATCGAGCAATCGTAATAAGGTGGATCAGCTAATAAAAGTCGCAGGGAGTTATAAAAAAAATGTTTCCAACCGGCCTATCTGGAAGTCATTGGGCTCCCCCAATGACTTACCATAAAACATAGGCCTAAATAAAATAAACATAGGCCTCCGCCTATGTTTAGCAGAGGACATCTTGTAATTTGTTTATATTAAAACTTATGTGACACATACTAAATTAATTATTATGTTTTAGGCTTACTGACGTTTCAATTGTAGACGAGAAACTCGAGAAGTTTTAAGCCATGTTGCCAGCTGGTAGCAGCACGACAGTCGCCGCGTATTGCTTGCTCATGACTATGAGCCTCTACCATGGCTTGAAACTAGTCGTGTTCCTCGTCAAACAATTACGTGAGTAGATAAGCCGAAAGCATAATAATTAATTTTGTAATTTATAGCTGATATTATGATCATTATGAATCAATACTAGGGCAGTAGTTTACCCACTATTCATTGGGATTTATAAAATAAATGGTGAAAAGTGACAAAAAGTTCATAATCTCGGCCTACCCCTATGGGAAACAGGCGTGAGGTTATGTATAAATAATTTGGCTTTGTCCAAATCAGTTTATGAACAGTCGTTCTTGAAACCATATGACCAGAGACGCAGTACTATGAGAAGTTTAAATCAAACAATCAGATTGCTGAACAATAACTCAAGTTGTTCTGTTGTGGAGACAAACTGGCCGACTATTGTACTTCAGTGGGATTACATAATGATAGTTTTGATTTATGTATGTAGCCATCGATTTGGGGAAGTTAGCTGTGGTTTGTCCTGTTTCGAGTTGTGTTTGAACAGAGATAATATATAGGCGCAAAAACACGATTTCAAGTTTTATAGTTATAAAGTTCATTCTGCTAGACTATCGGTCCTCTTGCTACCATACTGCTGTAATATCCGTGTTTGGCACATTAGTTTTACAAATCACTACATAGTATAAAACAAAGTCGCTATCCGCCGTATGTCTGTCCCTATGTATGCTTAGATTTTTAAAACTACGCAACGGATTTTGATGCGGGTTTTTTTAATAGACAGAGTGATTCTTAATGAAGCTTTATATATATAATACATGTTTATTGCACCCGTGCGAAGCTGGGGCGAGTCACTTGTAAACTTATAAAATTTACAATTAACTTATTTACTAGCTACTCGCGCGGTTTTACTTGCTCTGCTCGGCTCCTTTTGATCGTATCGTGAGGTTTTATACCATATAGCCGTTCTCGATAAATGGACTATCTACTACAAAAAGATTTATTGATTTTTTTTTAAGGGGGGAAAATCATCGAATGACTGCTCCCGCCTGGGTGTGAGGCGGGAGGGAGTGTCAGACTCTTATTGACTAAAAACCACCCGGTTCCTTCTCCTGCACGTCGAGCCGGAGCCCGGTAACCCGTAAGGTTCTCCGCGACAGATTTATTGAAATAGGACAAGTAGTTCTAGAGTTTAGCGCATTCAAGCAAACAAACTCTTCAGCGTTATGAAATAAAAAAGTAAAACATTTCTTTTTTATTTTATTCTGGTTTGTCAGAAAGTACTGCTATCCGGTCTCAGTATCACCCACTGGAGGAGTAGTGGTGGTGATTGTGGTGTTCTGCTCTGTTGTTACAAAACTGCAAATAGTAGTAATTTTAATAGTTGAAACAGGACACATGCCAATCACACCAACTTTTTATCCCGAATATGTCGTGGTGGCCCGGAGGTTTAAGACATTTTCATTGCTCATTGCTCATTGCTTCTCATGTATTAATGTGACTTTTTCCGCGTTATATGTACTATCTATGATTATTTAGACACCACTGACAAACGATGAAGGAAACAGGGGCAAACCTGGGCTTATAATTTCTATTAAAAGTTTGAATTCACCAACCCGCATTGAGCAAGCGTGGTGATTAATGCTCAAACCTCCGTGTGAGAAGAAGTTGTACTCGCCAGTAGGCATTTATAGGCCGTTGACGATGGGATAAAAGAAGAATCGTATTCTACGCGGGCGAAGTCGCGATTAACATAACATAACATCACGCCTTTTACCCCCGAAGAGGTAGGCAGAGGTGCACATTATACCACTGTACAATGTAACACCCACTTTTCACTATTTATGTTATGAGTCCCATGTAATAGGGGGTGAGCCTAATGCCATATACCGGGCACAATTCCAGACTCCGTGCCACTACTGAGATTTTTTTAACTTTGCCCGACGCGGGAATCGAAGCCAACACCCTTTGCCCGGCGGTCGCACTTGCGACCACTCGGCCAACGAGGCAGTCGTCCAGTCGCGAATAAAAGCTAGTAAACAGCGAATATCAATGAAACATCAATCCATTTTCATCATATAATCAAATGGGTGTTACATTGTACAGTGCCATTAAGTGCCGTAATGTGCACCTCTGCCTACCCCTTCGAGGATAAAAGGCGTGATATTGTGTATGTATGTTATCCATCCATTTAAAGTCTAAGCCACCAAACTACTACTTATCTGACAAACGAGTAACAATACAGCAAAACGCATTGATAAATCAGAAATATTGATTTGAAACCGTTTTCCAGTAAATCTCCTTTAAAATGAGTTTGTCATTACAAATGGCAGCCATTATGCAGGGGGTAGCAATTGAAAGATGGTGATATATTGACTCTATAGAGCAGTGGCTTGTGAAACCAGAGTTAGGTCGTTATTATGGTGAAATATGTTTAAGCTTTTGCGTATGAGAATGAAGTTTGGAACTTTTCTTTCGGTGAACATAAAAGGAATATTGAATTTAAGAAATCTCATATCCTTTTCAGCTCGTTTCATGTGGATATAGTGACAAGCCTTATTTACATTTGCTATTTACAATAAAACTTCTGTCTGTCTGTCTGTCAGTTATATTTTACTAGCGACCAGTCCCGGCTTCGCACGGGTGCAATATGCATGTAATATACATATAAACTTTCTTTAAGAATCACTCTACCTATTTAAAAAGACCACATCAAAATCTGTTGCGTAGTTTTAAAGATCTAAGCATACATAGAGACAGACAGACGGCGGATTGCGACTTTGTTTTATACTATGGAGTGAAGTGATTACATTACATTAGAAAACATGGTAAAAATGTCGAAACCATTCATTAACAAATCATAACATAACATCACGCCTTATATTCCCAAAGGGGTAGGCAGAGGTGCACATTATGGCACTTAATCATCATCATCATCATCTCAGCCATAGGATGTTCACTGCTGAACATAGGCCTCGTCCAATGACTTGCAGATAGGCCGGTTGGAAGCGACCGACACTTAGTGCCGCAATTTTTTTTTAAAGGATAAGCTAATAAACGAGCTGACGGATCACCTGATGGTAAGCAATCGGCGCCGCCCATATATATTCGAAATATCAGTGGCGTTACAAGTGCATTACCGGCCTTATGGGAATGGCAAATTTTGAATATTGTGGGGAATTCGAGGATTGGGGAGACTGGAGAGTGGGGATAATTGGGCCTCCGATAACCTCACTCACACGATGAAACACAGCGCAAGCATTATTTCACGTCGGTTTTCTGTGAGGCCGTGGTATCACTCCGGTCGAGCCGGCACATTTCGTGCCGAAGCATGGCTCTCCAACACTCAGCAAGTTTAAACACCTCTTGGCAAAAGCCGCAGTCCTAACTGTGCAGAGTGTGACACTATGGAGGATGTATATGTCAGCGCGCACAATAAATCATAACAAAAAGGCGTATTACTGAGTGTAAACATCACGTGACTCGCCCCCACTCGACGGCGTTACTATAAAAGACACGCCTACACGCTCCTGAGCTCAGAAGCGAGTGAGTCGCCGTACGAGACGGAACACTCCTGCGTAGTATACGCTCTGAGTTTTTGTCGTGAGATTGTTAATTTATATTATCTACTTTAATTTATTTTGTTTACGATTGTTATTTTACTTTATTTTGTTTGCTTTCTATTTACTCTGTTATTTATTTTATTTTTGTTTTTATTGATTTATTATTAATTTATTGATTATTGATTTGATTTATGTTATTGATGTTGTTGAATTGATTTAATTTGTCTAATTTTATTATTTAATCAAATTGATGATCTACCCTGTTATTTACTTTTATTTTGTTTATTAATAATTATTTGCTATTGATTGTGAGTGATTGGTCTCAAGTGTTTTTCAGTGAAATATACTTTTTTAATAAGTTCTTTTAGTGTTTTTATAGAATGCCACCACCTAATGAGGAGGAATCTCCAACATATATATGTATAATGTGTCAGGACGAGGGCTGGGAGAGAGGCTTCGAAACATATGTTTAGAATTAATTTATTAGATGTTGGCGTTTTTCATAGTATATTGTCACAACCTTAATCCAAAGCAGCTATCTTTTTATATAAAATAGTAAATAAGAGTAGAATTTATAAGTTAATGTAAGTTTTGAAAAATCTGTTTAGGGAGTGATGGGTCTGGCATGGTCTTTATGTGATCAAAAGACTAAATTAATAAAGATATTAATAAAACACTTAAAATTTAATTGATTGATTGGTGTAATATTATAAACACGAATTAAGCACTTTAGACTTATCAACTTATTTCTTTTTTATCAAAAACCCAAGTATCCACTAAACTACTGTATCATCATCACAATCATCAACAGCCTATAAGTAGCTTCTCTCTCGCACGGAGAAGGTTTCAGCATTAATCACTAAGCTTACTCAATGCGGGTTGACGCTACTTTACAACAAGACAAGGACAAGGTTTTATCACAAAAATACATTGCTTTATTATACAACTATCAACAACTGAGTTACTATCTAAAAAATAACCCTTTTTGAACACAAAACGGGAGTCGTCGAAATACAAATTATATAACTAATTGGCGAGAGTTTTTAGCGCAACCCCCAACTTTGGTGAGCTTCGTTAGGTCGTTGTTAATTTTGTTAAATAATTAATTATACCAAACCACTGAGACGTGCTTTACTGAATAATTGTTTGGTAAAGGCGGGATACAATGAGATAAAATCTTTATTACAAACTAGCTTATACCCGCGGCTTCACTCGCGTTACAAAAGGATAAAAAGCTAATGTGACATATACCAATACACACAGCGCCATCTATACCAATAATTTCGTTTTCCCTCGAGAATATCAAATATTTTCCGGGATAAAAAGTACCCTATTATTTAATCCAGACTTCTAAATTTACGTCTGCAAAAATTCAAAGCAATCGGCTTAGTAGTTACGGCGTGAAAGCGGAACAAACAAACAAACTCACTTTCCGATTTATAATATTAGTAAGGAAGTAAGGATAGTAAGGATGTTTGTTGCACGAGTTTGCTTTAGATATATTGCTTTATATATTAGGTTTATATATATTTTGATATCAGCTCTGTGTATTTTTTTTAATTATTGAGAATTTTATTTTATTATTATTTTTATTTTAAGTTGTAAATATTTATGTAGTTATATATGTTCGATATCTTAAATAAAAATAAAACATTATATATTAGATGTATAGCTTTATATATATATAGAGGTATATTGCATTATTGATTAAAGTAATTATGATGACTTTTGAATGTTATAGTCCTTTAGTTGGTCATTCGTGTCGTTGAAACCTTTGCTTTTTACAAAAAATCCGTATTTTTGTTATATCCACACGGTCCGGTTACTGTGCAGTTGACGTTCATATTCTGGTAACCGAAGTATAGAGGTATAAAACGACGCTCTAGACGAAAGTAACTTGGTTTTAATTAGATGAGAACAATTTCTTTATCCAACAGTAAAAATTGCAAGCATATCAACATCAAAATTCGACGAAGCATATACAACGACCAAATTAAATGAACCACCTACACCGAAGTACCTCGTCCGTTGGTTCAGACAATGTATAATTAGATCTATGTTTTTCTTCGTAATTTAGTCTGAAGTCTGAGAATTGAGCTCGACGTACGGCAATAAGATTAACGCCAAGTTTTTAGAAGGTGGATGTTACATTCTGTAACTTTTATGTGCATAAAGTTAAAGATCGGCTTAATGAGAGTTTCTGATAGAGGTAAAAATTATCTGATGATGATATCTAAAGAACTAAAAGTGTAATATTTTCACTATTTTATAACTCAGTGTGTGAGAGTCAGTGTGGGAGAGCCATGCTTCGGCGCGAATGGGCCGGCTCGCCCGGAGTGATATCACGGCCTCACAGAAAACCGACGTGAAACAACGTTATTTTCTGTTTAGTTTTAAGTCTGTTTCCTATCCCAATTTTCTTTTTGTTGCTACACACTGTGTCACTATATTATTATTACTTTTCCTGCTCCAGGTCCACAGGAAGAAATTCCAATAGGAATAGGTGGTACCTTTGTACTTTAATTTTATGTATGTGTTGTCCTTTATGTTGTATGTGTGTACATAAATAAATAAACGTTTGCGTTGTATTTCGTCATGTGAGTAAGGCTACCGGAGGCCCAGTTATTTTCCTAATCTCCCCAATCACGGAATCCCCAACAATCCTCAAATTCCTAATTCAAAATGCAAGGCACTTGTAACACTTCTGGTGTTCCAGGTGTCCATACGCGAAGCCCATTACTTATCATCAGGTGATCCGTCTGCTCGTTTACAGGCTTATCCCATAAAAAGTTTAGAAATGGTCTGAGGATGATATTTTGAGGACTAGAAGTGTAATATTTCCCAGTGTATCCCACCCTTACAATGCGTCACAGAAAATAATAAAACTTATACGATTTAACGAGGACTGGTCATGCATAAATAATCTAAGCACGAGAAATAAAATTGCCTAAATGTGGGTTAAAATATTTTGGTACATAAAGTATTCAAGATTTTATTGCTAATATAAAGTACTAGGCATTTTATTGCTGCTTTTCAAAAGGCACGAATATAATTCACTGTATTATGTATTGCGTGGTGTACTTAGGTTTCTAGTAGACACGCTACTTATAGAATCGATAAGTTATTTTTCGGAAACTCGATCACGTGTTATAATTATAAAATAATCGATACTCGATATAGGTGAAATGTTAGATTACGAGGCAATGATTGGACGTTAGAATGACTGGCCTGTCTCAATAACTATGACAACAGATCTGTGGGTACATTTTCTTCTATAGATTTCCTCATATCCTAACTTCCTAATAATATTATAAATGCGAAAGTAACTCTGACTGTCTGTCTGCTACTTTTTCACGCCAAAACTACTGAACGGATTTGAATGAAATTAGGTATACAGATATTCTAGACCCCGAGATAAAACATAGGCTACTTTTTATCGCGAAAAAGGGGTTGTAAGGGGTTAAAAGGGGGGAGTTGTATGGGATTTCATAATTTTTAAAGATAAAACCATGAAACTTTATATCTAAGCACTTGATAAAAAATAATAAAACATTTGTTCTAGCGTTTTTGAAATTTCGACCTGTGAGGGGATGAAATAGGGGTTGAAAGTTTGTATGAAGTTCGTCATTCTTGAAGATACCTTACATTTTATATTTAGGCACTAAATAATAAACAAAAAATCGTTTGTTCTAGCATTTTAAAATTTACACCAGCGTGGGCGTGAAATAGGGGTTGCATGTGGGTGTTCGTCATTTTTGGAGATAAAACCATGTAACTTGGTACATAGGTCTCTTAGGATGTGCAAAGTTTTTATATTCCTCTAATAATGACAGGAATAGCTAAAGATGAAGAAGTTTTGATTCCTCGCATACCCATGATCCCCACAGATTTACCTTTTCAGTTCAAAAGAATCCAGTTTCCCCTCAAACCAGCCTTCGCAATGACCATTAACAAAGCGCAAGGCCAAACATTGAAAGTGGCGGGTGTAAATTTAGAAAAGAACTGTTTTTCGCATGGGCAACTCTACGTGGCCTGCTCACGTGTATCAAATCCCAAAAATCTCCACATTTTATCTAACAACAATAAAACAGCAAACGTTGTGTATAAAAATGTTTTAAATTAGGTTTTTTTAAGATATTTTTGTACACAATGTGACGCTGGCCCCAGTAAGTGTCTCTTGGACATTTATAAGAGAACAATAAATTTTTATTTTTTAAATATACCTACTAATGATTCAAAAATACACCCAAAGATACTATTCCACGCGGACGAAGTATAATATAATTAACTGGTCCGGGGTACGAAATTTCTACATAATTGTAATCTGTAAACATAACACTACCTCCCATTAAAGCCGTGGCTAATAATTATAGAGCACCTTATATACATATATATTAGTAGGATCAGGTAAAAATGTACATAGATATATCCTTCTTTCAACGTGAATGAAATCGCTAGTAAAAATACCGTTTAAAGACAAACTGAAGCTCTGAAACTTTCAATCAACTGCCACAATAGTGCTTCGTATTTTCAAACAGATAAACCAAACCAGTTTGCGCTTTTGACTTTGACTCGCTCGTAAATAAAAGACCAGGTGATTGCTCGGACATTCAGTATGTGGTAATGGATTTTTATTTTTACACGAAGGAGTTTCGCTACTATCAAGCTTGTAGATACTAGAGGTAAATTGATTTTTGAAGTGGAAATTTTCTGTAGTTATGCACGATGAGTTAAATTGACTTTGGTTAACTTTCTACAGCAAAAGATTATTGTCAGATTTATATTGGTAATAGATAATACGTCGTGGTGTCCCGGAGGTTGAGACGCCCGCTTCTCATGCATGAGGGTTCGAAACCTACCATCTTTTCGACTTTTTTCCGAGTTATATGTACTTTCAAAGATTATTTAGACACCACTGATAAACGGTAAAGGAAAACATCGTGAGGAAACCTAGGCTTATAATCTCTAATTATAAGTTTGAAATCGCCAACTCGAAATGAGCAAGCGTGGTGATTAATGCTCAAACCTTCTCCGTGTGAGGTACTTATAGGCTGTTAATGTAGGTAAGTATTTTGTGGTGGCAGTAAGTGGGTAGGCAGGAGTGTACATTACGAAATTTAATGCCACTGTACAATGTAACACCCATTTTTCACTATTTATGTTATGGGTCCCATGTAATAAGGGGTGACCCTATTGTCATATACCAGGCATAATTCCAGACTCCGTGCTACTATTGAGATTTTTTTTAAAAACCCTGTAATACTTTGGCCGACCCGGGAATAGAATCCGAGACCCTTTGCCCGGCAGTCGCACTTGAGACTACTTGGCCAACGAGGCAGTCAACGTTAGTTGTTGCTTAATAATCATTTTAAAGAGTTTTGATGCAGCAGAGCCGACTATTTGTAACACAACATTAAAGACAGAGAAGAGGACAACTCATAAACTTCTTTAAAATCTAAAATAAATACTTACGTGGTTAGTATATCATAGACGGTGTATCTTGCCAGGTAGGAATGCGTGTGGATCTTGCGCACATTCTGCGCCAGGAGCAGGAACCGACGATCGGCTGACACTGAGAATGAAGCTGGTTCTAGCACCCTCTGCAACAAATTGTATACTCTATTTAGATGATAATTGAATTCAATATGATGTTATTGGGCTTAGGATCTCCTCTACATATTAGTGATTAGGTACTATAATCTGGACGTCTAGCAGGCAGCTGGGGATCACTGTTCAGAGGCGCTGCTGTCAAATGTATAGTGTAGTCGATGCTTACGTCGCGTCATCTAAAATAGCGGTGATGAAATTTATAATACTACTGCATATCCACTTGAATGTATAAACAAAAATTCATTCAAAATAGTTCAGCCGTTTAGGATAACTAACCTAGACATCGACTGCAGCGCCATATGCCGATTGACTGACTGGCTGATTTGTGAATCTAAACCATCCAGGGTGCCACTCAAACGTGTACAGAAAAATTCATTTAAATCGGTCTAGCCGTTTAGGAGGAGTTTAATGATATACACACGTACAGCAAAATTATCTATATATACCTCTAGAGGTATAAAGATTCTGCAGTCATCAAATTGCTTTAGCAGATAATTGCACACATTAAAATATCCTGTAACAATATGTTCAACATTGAACCCTAATTCGCATATCATTCGACACGCGATCCCCATATTACAGGTATAGTAGTATCGAATTATACCCATAGTCGATACCAGGAAACGAGAAACGATGCCTACGCCTATAAAGAGCATCGTAAAACAGGTATCGATGTTATCAAATTGGATTGAATCGATTCTCCTGGTCGTATTTGGTAGTAATGTTCGTGGTTATGATGTTACGGTATTTATTTGTCTTGAAGGATGTTTTGCTATATTGGTGTGTTGCTTTGAGTATGTCTTTTGTATTTATGCGGCCCTGGTACATGTTTTTGAAGTGGGTAATATTTTGGACCAGGTTTTATTTAAGGAGGGGCTAAAGTATCGAATGACTGCTCCCGTCTGGGTGAGGTGGGAGGAAGTGTCAGACTCTTACTGATTAAAAACCACCCCGTTCCTACTCCTGCTCTTCGAGCCGGAGCTCCGGCAACACGTTAAGTCCTCCGCGGCTCTGTAGCGGCATCAGCCCTATTGGGCCCCATCCGTGGTGGTCTGATGGCTCTTTGAGGCGCGCAAGGAACGCGACGCGCCATGCGCTCGGGTCTGGTTCTGGTCAGGCGGCGAGCCACCCATGCTCGCCGTCCGTAGTTGACGACGGGACGATCTTCGCCCGCGCTTACGGTGGCCGAAGATCGTCCCGCGATCTTTTGGACACGGTATGGTGGTATTTTTTTATATGCCCATTTTTTATTTCTACATTTTACAACAATATAACTGAAACAAGTTGAGAAACTTTGCTGGAAACTCAGCCATCTGAATAAAAACGCCTTGGCATTTTTAATGAATCCTTTTTGCTTTTTGCGGTTGGCAGTGAAATATTTATAAAAGATTTTCGATGCTGAGATTTTATTTATTCGTCCTTTATTTTCAGTTATTATTTATTCAAAGTTCGGTTTGTATTGCCAATTATAAATATTTTGTATTGCATAGTATTATACCTTTTTCCGAAAAGCGATTGAAGTATTTGGAGTGCGAATACAATTCGAACGGTTCAAATTACTGTAATAAGAACATTGCACATCGAAAAATATTGTAGTGCTGAATTAAATGTTTTCTACAATAACTTTGAAATAATTTTAACATCACGCCTTTTGATCCCCGAAAGGGTACAATGTAACACCCACTTTTCACTATTTATGTTATGAGTGGGGACTACAGGGGTGTAATAGGGGGTGCGCCTATTGCCATATACCGGGCAAATTTCCAGACTCCGTGCTACTACTGAGATTCTTAAAAACCCAATAATATTTTGCCCGACCCGATAATCGAACCCGAGACCCCTTGCTCGGCAGTCGCACTTGCGACCGGCAGTCGGCAGGCAACGAGGCAGTCAGTCAAGTCATGTAATTTTCAATAAATCAAAATGAGTTGAAGAGGAGAATTTGATCCAAAGTAAAGTTTTTTTTTGTTATCGACTTTTTAGTTACATCACCAATAGGCCGTCACAATCCACAGCTCTACTATGGACATTGCTCATTTACCTCTATATGTAGGGTTCCTATAATTTCTACGCTTAGCAGGCGCGATACAGGTAGCAGTTAAAAAAGTTTAAGTTTAAAGCGCTGCTGCCCGATTTCCATCAAATTTGTAGTCCGTTAATCGATTTTTAGGACCACAGTAATAGTAAAAATCTATTGCATTATGGCCGTCACGTAAAATAAAATTAAAAAAATATGTTTAATGCTATTAATCTTCTTTACAATTACGGAAAACCTAGGGTGCTTCCTACACGATACTAAAAAGGAATACAACCTACGCCAATGTCGTAGCTAATATACCTGCCGGTGCAATATATTATTGTCAATGAACAGAATTGGAGCAGAAATCTTCATTACCAGGCCATCAGGAGTCACAAGGAATTTAGCTTAACACGAATTTACTACGACAGAAAGAGAAAAGATTGGCCCCGGTATTTTTTATACCAGCTTCATTAGTTACGATTTTTATTTTCGCTTTTACTACTGTAGACTTTAATTGCATTTTTGTTTGCAATGCATAAATGTTGACTTATAGAGTTTGTTCTTATTGTTTGAATGAGGATGATTGTCAGAGAATGCTGTTAGCATTAAGTCTTGCATATGCAATTGTATAAAACTTAAATAAATAAATAAATAAAATAAAATCTCTTAAAATAGTGGTTTGAAGCGAGTGTTTGGTATTTACATAATATATTACAGAATTTTTAATAATATTCATTAAACGATAATGATTTTTATACTTATCTCAATTGTACTATACCTACAGTGAAAAATATACTAGGAGAGCATAATAAGGAAATGTTATCTTGCGCTTGCGAGGATATTACTTTACATGAAACTGGAAGCATTATTTTATATGTGCGAAAGTTTTGCTTGGATTTTCATAATATGTGGTTTGAGACCGATAATTTTCTTAAGATAAAGCAGACATGCTAGTTATAAAAGTAATTATTATGTTCATAGTTATGATACCAGGGTGTCATGATAAAGTAAGAGATAAGCCTAAGCCTAAGCCTTGTGTGATGACAGAATATATATTTTGTTACCACGCTAGACCCCTACCTTTCCTTTGACTATCGTAAAACTACTAATAGACTCCTTCATTGGCGGAGTGATATCGAGTTTGTTTCGCGCGAAGACTATCACTGGGTTTTAAAAAAGAAATTACACTGGTCGCACGTAGTCTGGAATTATGCCCGGTATATGGTGATAGGCTCACCCCCTATTACATGGGATTCATAACATAAATAATGAAAAGTGGGTGTTACACTGTACAGTTGTATTAACACCCGTAATGTGCATCTCTGCCTACCCCTTCGGGGATAAAAGGCGTAATGTTATGTTATGTGACTACACAGAAAACGGGAAGAACGCTCTCTAATAAACCTTATCCTAATAAACGTTGATCCTCAACCCAAGCCAAGCGAGGAGTATAGTGCGAACCCCTTTTATGTAGAGGAGACCCTAAGCCCCTTACGCATTAGCGGCTGACCGCCGAGGCGGGTCGTATTGGCAGAAGCGGTTCCCATGGCGGTTGGAAAAGCGGTCAATCGCAGAGAGTAGCTAGCCGCGCGGTGGACCGCTAGTGCGTAGGTGGCATAGACCTGCAGTGAACTACTACGAGCTGTTGAGGATTTGGGTTCATCAGAGAGCGCAGCTATTGAACTTTGTCAAATGTGCAGATCCAAAAAGTGCTTAACCTCTTGACTGAGTGTATGAGACATAGTAAAAATACATCTATGTCTCGCGTAGATCTACGTCTCGGCCACCAGGGGTCCACGGCTACTAGGAGTTAATAGATTTTTATAATAACAGATATCGTCATACCAATGTAGGTCGCTGAATAATACAAAAACTCGTTTAAATTGAAAATATTCGGATAACAACAGAAAAGTAATTTTCTTACGCATCTCATTACATTCTTTTTTCGAACACGATGACAGCAAGAACAAGATGGCGGCGAAATTAAAAATGTTAACAAAGTTCCGAGCCTAAACAAACGGAAAATATTCAATTAGTTAGAAAACAAAACAACTTTTATTACAATGAGATTAAAATAAAGTGACTTCAAAGCGAACGTGGAAAGATAATATAAACACAATTATAAAGTTTTTTTTTATAAGAAGGTGGGCTCAGGTGTAACCGTTATTAGTTTTGTTTTAAGTAAACGAATAGAGAATTATTCTAATAGAGGGTGAGTTTATTGATATCTCGTCTGGAGGGTTCAATTACAACACTGTGCTTTAAAAAAAACATTAAAAAAATTGTATGTGGTTTGTATTTTTATGGAATAGGAGGCAACGAGTATGCATATCGCCTGATGGTAAGTGACCAGAGCCGCCCATGAACTCGTCATCAGAAGATGTATGTTGCCATTTATAGGTTTACGTGGGTGAAATCTCAATAATTAGATATCTATAGATATCTTCTTGGTCAAACCTTTCTGAATCCCTTTAAATTTTGTCACAAGATAAAAAAAATAACAATTTATTCGATCAATTATTATATCTATTTTTCTTACTTATACTTATATTTTGCTTACTCACGTAATTATTTGATGACGAACTTGACCAGCACGACAATGCGCATGAATATAAACCCCTAGCATGACTTGTTACCAGTTTAAAATTGTCAAGTAATGATTTTAGTAAGCCGAAAACATAATAATTAATTTACTCATATCTCACAAAACTTGTAATATAAATTCACTCGATGTTTATTTCAATAAAATGATTGCATAAGGTGCCTAATTAAAACAAATTAGACTTAAATAACATTACAATTTGACTTCAAATAAGTTGACATCAAAAGGTTAATCCAATAACATTTAAGTAGCAAATATACTTTCATTCCGTATAGGAATCTTAGGTAATACAAGTATTTTCTTAAAGAACAAAGTTCTCCTACTACCTAGTACTTACGTACGTACTTCCAGAAACTCAGTTTAATTGTTTAACTGTGAAACGACGTATTCGAAATTAATCCTTATTAGCTTTTAATCTATACTCTTCACTAACAATAAAATATGAAGAGGTTTTGTTTGTTTGTTCGTTTGAATTGCATAAATTCTGAAAGTACCTATTAGTCTGTTTGAAATAATTAATTTTGCACTTGACATAATTATTGTTATAGGATTGACTTCTGGGCTGGAAGTTTCGGAAATCTTTCCCTGTGACGGTTATCTGTCGCTATTATAATCAATATTGCAAAGGGATAAGGTTCATTATCAATTATTCAAACCTAGACGTTGATTCGTTTCATCTAAGAATTATGTCTAAAGATATGTATCTAATATTTTTTCCAACACCCAATTGACGGACGAAGTAGATTTTGATTTTCCATACCCCGTTAGCATCCCTATTGCAACCAGTCGACAAACAAGCCTTCAGATTCATTATACGTCATTAAAAGTAATAAGTCCTGGGTCCTATCGGCCCATTATAATATCCTCATTTTCTGAAAGATTTCAATTTATAAAGAATGTAATGAACTGACAGGGGACCGAGAGGGCAGTAATCAAATTAGACCAAAAGCTTAAAAGGCTTTTTAAAACCCTTTCGAAGAATTTCTAAAGTATCCAGTCGGGTAAGAACTTATGTAGGTACCTACTAAGTAATTTTTTGACATGATCTAGTCGGAAATGAGATCATTATTTTAAACTAGGTTTACTTCTACATCTTAGCCCACGTGGTCAATGGAATCGGTAAAAAATATATAAAAATAAACATCAAGCAAAAACCAAAATTAAAACGTATTTCGAAACTAAAAATTATTTAAAAAATTACATTATGCGTGTGTTATATTTAGATATCAATGGTGTATGTACATTATTGTGATTGAGTGTGTGACGGTGTGAACTGAGTATGTGACAGTATGAGTGTGTGTAAATACTATTGTTAATACAAAATTTAATAAACAAGCGATAATAGACCTTCCTTTAAATACAGACTCAATAAAAACTTCTCAACATTAACAAAAAAGACACTAAAAAAGGCAACAAAAAATCTTTTATCTCTTCATTGTTAATTCGTTTAATGTTATAAAACTCTCTTCGGCCATACTCGGCAACTCCATTATAAATTATAATAATCTTTTCTCCTTCACCAACTTTTGGTCCTCGATTTTATTCGTTAAGAAACCGATTCTATTTTTAGAACATCGTTTGGTCTAAACGATTTCCTTCGATTCTAATATCGGACCAAACTTTCCATTGAGTTTTTTCTTCGACTTTCCACGTGTCTTGGATTATTCTTACTGGTGATTTATTTATTTATTTATATAAAACCTTACCTAAACTATCATGACAGGTTTCTCCATTGCGATAGCTAGGCCTTAAACTAAATCTATGTAACGTCCAATTATAACAAAATCATAAAGTAAAAAAAAAACAAAACTGAACAAATTCTTGGCTAAACTAAACTCAATAATCCAAAATACAAATAAAAAAGAAATTTTACAACACAAAGAAAAAATAAACAAAAACAATTACTTATTTAAATTTAAAAATCCTATACACATTATACAACATACTTAACCTACTAGAGGTTAATTATGTAACGCCTCGTGATATTGATTTTGTAACATACTTTTTATCTCCGAAGGAGTTAGGTGCATATTTTTATTCTATTTAGCACACATTTTTCACCGGTGTCGAGTCTCGGGTAAAGGGTGTTCGCAATATGCCTTGCACTGCTGGAAATTTTACGAAAACTATAAAATACTTTGCCGACTTGGGTATTAAAGTTCTTTTATGAGCCTTGATAGATGATACCTCTTACGAAAATAAATTTCAACCGACTTTAAAAAGAAAAAAAATGTGGTTCTCAATTTAACCTCTATGACGTACCTATGTATGTATGTATGTATATTTGTGCACGATTATCTTGCGAACCGATTTTGGTGCGGTTTTCACTCGGGAGAAGCATTTAGTATATTAATTAACCGACATCGAAAAAAGACGGGGTTGAAGTATGTTTTTTAAACGTAAAATAAAAGAAATATTTTTTGAGGTGACGTTTGGCCACTATCTCGCCATTCGACTAACGAGACATTTAGTGACTATGTTCTTACTCTATACTTTTCTTATAATAATAATAACTCTATATTTCAGACTCTGAGATCCATAGTTACATACACAGTAAATTAAACTGTCAAACACCGCAAGAACACCGGTGACCGCAACCTATCGTTCTTTAATTGTGTCTATAATGACGGTACTCAAAGGGTCAAAACAAATAGAAGTATAAAATATAAAAAAGTAATAATTATATTATCATTTTTTTCTGAATAGGCAATTTTTCCCTATGAAAAAACTAACTAAAACATACATTATCTCACGCCTGTCTCCCATGAAGGTAGGCACTAAGCAGAGACTACGGAACACCATTTGCTGCAATCCTTACACACCCCTTTCGCTTAAACTAAGTATCCTTGATCTATATATTATTATAGCCATAATTACTTATTCAATGAATAAAAAAAACAAATAAAACACTTAGCTAAAGCAATTTGTACGCAAGAAAAAACAACAAAGTAAATGAACGAACAAACAAAATAGTTCATTTAAGAAGAAAATTTTCTCTCAACTGTAACTATAAGGAGCAAGGTCACTCAATATCCTAAGTGTCACGGACAGACCTACGAAATAAATTGATGTCCAGCCAACAAGTGGCTCCAGGGGGCACTCTAGGGGTGCTGGGGGTGTGGTAGGAGGCCTGGGGGTTCCAAACCATTGCCTCCTTGTGTATTCGATGGAAAACTTATTTTTGCAACGAACGCGCGATTGAGTTAACATATTGCGGTATCGGGGCGCCTGTTTATTTTTGGATCATATTTTTTTCGGGATCATTGTGGGAATATTGTATCTTCGTGCTTGTAATCGTAAATGGGAGTTGGAACTGCATGTCGTTGTGGATAGATGTGCTTTAGAAGTTTAGGTAACATTCGAGAAATTCACGTTGTGATTTATAACGTGATTTTTTTGTATTTCTGATGCAACAAACATGCCTAAAGATATACATACGTAAGTTATTTAAATACCAAGCTGTTCTTTGTATGTTACCTAGAATCCTTAGTAATTAAAATTCTCGTCTATAGGTTGTATATAGGTAGGCAGGTATAATAGAGTACTTAGTAGTAGCGAAACAGCTTAAATCTTTTTGGGTACCTACCTTCTCTAAAAAAGATAAGACACGAAATAAATAGATTGAGCCTAGACCTCTCAAAATACATAAACCAGCCACCACTAAAAGCTATCGCCAAAAGCAAACAAGACAAAACGTTAATTGAAAACAATTACATTTGAGGCAGCCCTAACGTTACACATAACTAAAGCAAACACCAGCCAAAGGGCTAAAAGCCAGGAACTAGGGTTGTCTCGACGCAAACAAATGGAGACAGGCGGTCGCAACGCAATTACTGAACTCCCTCTCAAATGTCAGTAAGAACGTCTCGACAAATGTAATGAGTATCAGCACAACCAGCGCCGTATTATCCTTAAGGGAAACTGGGCAAGTGACTAGGGCGCCAGGTTACAGAGGAGCACCGAGAGATGCGCGAATCCTATAGAGTGGCGGCAGCGCCAAAAAAAATTACGGATACCAATGATATAATGCGCTCTCTCCAATTTGTGCCTTCGCCGGATCATTAACTATTTTGAACATATAGCGAGACGCGGGGAGAATAACTTGGAGTAGTTCATTGTTGTGGGAAACGACTGCACGGTTGGCGCGGTGTCTGGGCAACCGGCTGCCGCGCAACGTGTAGTGGATTCGATTTCTGCACGGAGCTACTGTTTGTGTGATTCACAAATTGTTGTTTCAGGTCTGGGTGTCATGTGTATGTGCACTTGTATGTTTTAAACGTATCCACGATACAGGAGAAAATCTTAGTGTGGGGCAGCCTTCCAAAAAGAAAAAAAAACGTAGGGAGAAGGGTAAGAGAACGATCCCCAACTCGATGGACCAGTTGGATAACCCAGCATAGGGGTTCTACATCACAATGCAAATGGTCGCTGGAGCCAATGGAAACAATTCGTCCGATTCAGGGTGATGCAAAGTTGATCACGATCCTCAGTCATGAGGGAACGACCGAAACGAAATCAGATGCTTATCACCTCTGGCTACATATTAAATAGAACTTTCCAGAAATTCTAGACTACTTATTCTACAGGTTGTTGTTTTTAAAGGGATTTCGCAAAATTGTCTCTAGTCGTGAAATTTCTGTGGAAACTTTAGTTTTGATGGTGTGACTCGAATCTCGAGTGTACGTACATAGTTTAGATTAGTTGGAAATATTTCCTTGTAAGTTTAGGCGAGATTTGTACGTGGGTTGTGGCCTGTGTCTTATTACTTACAGGAAATTTAAAACTTGACTTGCTGCTTGGCTGTTGTTTAGGAAGTAGGACGTATTGTTAATTAAAAATGTTGCCAGAAGGTTGTAGAAGGTTATAATCTCAATTTCTAATTTATTTTCTATATATTTTTTTTAAGGGGGGAAAATCATCGGATGACTGCTCCCGCCTGGGTGAGGCGGGAGGGAGTGTCAGACTCTTACTGACTAAAAACCAACCCGTTCCTTCTCCTGCACGTCGAGCCGGAGCCCCGGTTACCCGTTAGGTTCTCCGCGACTCCGAATCGGCATCGGCCGAGTTGGACCCCATCTGTGGTATTTTCTATATATAGGTATATATTCTCTATATATATTCTCTATTTGACCTTTCTAAAACTGCAACAGCCCTTCTGCCAAGCGCCAAGATTAACTATATTCTATCAATTGGACTGAAACTAACCCTAGCCAGGAGTTCTAGGTTTTATACTATTTAAATATTGACACAAGTAAGTCTCTTTTAAAGTTCAGTCTTAAACATAAAATAAATAAATAAATAGTACTTACAAAAGTGGTGTTTGGCATAAGTGTTTTCGTGGTCTGATTGGCTGCAAACATAAGGCTGATGCCGCCGTAGGTGTCACGGAATATAAACTCATCACCTGAAACAAAAAGAAACCTTATTTAGTAATTGTAGAGGTAATATTTGCTTAACAATCTATATCTATTTATTATAAACCGAAGGTTCGATCGAGAAAAGTTATTATTAACTGTATATCGACTTCTAACACTATGATGTAAACACAATATATTGGTTCACTCGTGAATCGAACTGGAGGCGTAAGTAAGAATAAATTTCCACTAAGATCAATAAATAGGAACAGGATCCCTTAGTTGGTTCGTATGCCACCCACTGCAAGAGCGATGGTGACAAATGTTACGTAATACATATATGTACCTATATACAATAGATTTTTACTTTCTCATCATATTAGTTAATCAAATACATAGTTACAATAAAATATTCTAACCAATCACCTTAAGAGGATTGTCGAACAATTCGTCCGATACTAAAGTTTGTTACCGAAACAAACATTTGATGTATTCGCCACATGAAACAACCAAAGAGATTTGTTTGTATGCTCTGATCTCCTGGTATGTGCTCTTTAAACTACCAGGAGTTCAGCGGTATTAGTTTCAATTTGTGTGTTTGAGAGGAATTGTAGTTGAGAAAACCATACATAGATTTTAAAAATATATTTGTTGTTACTAAAGTTATTTAGGTTTATTAGGGATAGTTTTGTGTACATGTATTAGCCTGTAAGTTTAGTTAATATTCTTTGTGCTTATGTTCTTTTGTTTTTCTTTGTCTACATTATTTTACGGTTATTAAGGGATTATGTGTAATAGTTAATGTTGATGAAGGTTATTAGGTTAAATAAAAATAAAAAAAATATTTTTAAGTTCATTAGGTAGTTATTTTGGTATCAAACCTAGCAGCAAATAACTAATTGTTATTTCTTTATCAGTACTTCATACCTCACACTCAATAATGTATTACAATTCACATGAAGAAAAGACTTCGTAGTTATATCATCATCATATTAGGCATAGGACGTTCACAGCTGAACATAGGCCTCCCCTAATAACTTCCATATAGGCCCATTGTAAGCGACCTGCATCCAGAGGCTCCATGCGACCTTAACCAGGTCGCCATTTCACATTTATTTTATTGAACACGATTTAAAACAACCCTCACAAACTAACCACCATTAGAAACTACCGATCTATGTACCAGGAGCTTATATCTTGACGGAGTTTACTCTAATGTGGTCACATAGTTGGTTAATGTACCACATAATGGCGCTAGACGCATTAGCCGTATCGTTCTAATGGCTGTCGGAATTAATTGTAAATACTTTACTAAGTATGCAATTACCATCAATCTTCCTTTAAATGCATGGTATTATTATTTCAAGTGGGTTTGGTGGTAGAATGTATGTTACAACATGTTTTAAATGGTAATTTAGGATGGTGTGTTATTTAAATGAAGATTATTACTATAGTTCTCTCTCTTTTATATCTAATTTTTATAGTTGCAAAGTACTTTATACACTATAATGCGCGAAGTTTCTAAAATGAAGAAAACAAGATGCGTTTTAAAACATTTTTTCTTTTTTTTTTTAACTGTATGACATCTTGAAGTCTTTCATTTTGTTTCTCTAAACACTTTAGAATTATGAAATAAGACAACATTTGAAATATGAAGGTTAAAATAAAACGCTAACGCACACTTTTAGCAGAAGACAATATCTATCTACAAAGCATTGATGTTATTATAGCTGCATGATTGCGCGCTCCAAGATGCTACGCATTGCTACGTAAATTTGTAGCGCTACGAGCTGCTACGCTGAGCACGAGGTAGTATTACGGAATGTTGATTGTGATGGAAAGCTAGTACTATAAACGCCGTATCTAGAGGTATAACAAACTAGCGTCAAACATGAATGTTATATTCACATCACACATTCACAGCTTATAAGTGGCCACTTCTGACCAAAGACCTCTTCTCCCACGAAGAAGGTTTGAGCATTAATCACCACGCTTCTTCAATGCGGGCTAATGATTTCAAACTCAAAATTAGATATTATAAGCCCAGGATATCTCACGACGTTTTCCTTCACCGTTTGTCAGTAGTGTCTAAATTATCTTAGAAAGTACATATCGTAAACGCACCTAATAACGACCCATTAAAATCCGCGCTCATTACCGCCCTATTCAGAAAACTATCATTTTTACGTCATGTATTGCAGTTACACAATTGGTTGCTATAAAAAAATGTAAATATATTTGTATTGCAACTGTTCATCCCTTGTTTGAGTGCGTAACTCGACGATTTAAATAGTAATTGCTTAGTTAGTCCGTGGACGCCGACTTTAGTGCATTTTCAATAGTGCGGCACTCCCGATGGCGTTAGGACTCTTATATCACCAAGCATATTAATGAAACTTCTAGTTGTTTTAATGCATTTTTGATACTTTTAGGAACACAAGTAATGATTCATTTTAATAAGATATTATTTTATTTTGCTTAAAATTCAATTTTAAAAATAGGCGGTAATAGGAACAAAAACTACAATTTTATTCCTATTACCGACCCATGTCGCTGATATGTACCTGTCGTATCTATTGTGTGCCATGTTTTTTGTTAAAATGCATAAATTAATAGGCAGTAGGGTATACTAATTCAGTTCCTTAGTATGTTAACTTATGTATGAGCTATTAACGCCATATATTTAAGAGCTTTAGTAGCGGTATATACTAACTTAGTTCTTATGTAAATATTTTGATGAATAAAGGAGGCATAATTTTTAAATAGTGTATTTTTGTAGTTGAAATATCATTACTATTAAATATTTTTAGCAACCGCACCACTGTAAATCATATACATGTACATAAATCACACGTATTTACACAATTCATACATATTCTCTTGGGTCGGTAATAGCTTATACGATTTCCTTATTACCGATCTACTTGTACATTTACGACGGATGTACATGTTTTTTTATTTGGTATTTAGGCACGCAGGCATCGGTTAACGAAGACTTGAAGTTGGTGTGAGATGTCTTTGGTCACCTTCCACGTTTCGCACCCATAGAGCAGAACGGATTTTACACTTAACCGAAGACTTTCAGTTTTATCCTTTGGGTCAGTTTCCATGACTGCCACACAGGTCTCGGGTAGCTCGGGTTTTGGCGATCCTTGAAGTGATGTCCTCTTCAGTACCTCCAGTCTCTGACACGACGCTCCCGAAATAGAAAAAATTGTGGATACCTTCCACTGCCTCTGTGCCAATCAGCAATGGTGTAGGATTCTTCACACCCGTTCTAATTTCTTTGGTCTTTCGGGTGTTAATTCTTAGGCTAGCTTTTGCCGCCTCCTGCCGCAGGTCATCCAATTTTGTTTGCATGTCGGCGTGGGTATGACTCAGCAGACATAGGTCATCGGCGTAATCCAAATCTTCCAAGAAGTTGGATAATCCCCACTCTATCCCGCCGTCGAGTCTCCGTGTTGATGTCGAGTAGCCGAGGTGGTGTGGAATTAACAGCTAGTGCACCAAGTGTCGCTGTAGCCGACATGCGAAAGACCACCTCACAGTGTTGACGCCAGAGCGAAGCAGCTGCCCTTCGAGTGTTGCAATGAGCTGATCGTCTTTAGACTTCAGTAGTTTTTCCTTCCTAAGCTTGGTGTTACCAGCGTTTGCAGCCTGTTGAGCGTGATCAGCAATACCGTCATCCCACTGTCTCCTATCTTTGCGGGTGCTACGATAGAATTCTTTCCGTTTCTGACGGTCCTGTGCGTTCAGGTCGGCTTTTATAGCGTCATCCTGGGCGTCGAGGAATCTCAATTGAAGCCTTTTTCTGTCCTCAATCAGACTCCAAGTATGGTGCGACATCCACTTTTCGTCATTGGTTATATATTATAGTTCAATGCTGGACTTTGGTAATTTGTTATACATAATTCGTATAAATATGATATCTTTTATTGATTTAACGCTGTTAAGAATATACTATTATAAGAATACATTATAATTGTTAAGTGTTGGATCATTTATATAAATAGTGCAATATACACGAGCATTTAAATTTAATTTTAAAGGTCCCATTTATTTAGTGGTCGGTATTAGGTGTCACATAAACGGTTTTAGGCACATACCGATGTTTTGAGTCGGTAATAGGGACATGACCCTTTTTCCTTTTATTTAATTTTTATATTATTGAGTAATTCTTTGATTGTCTATTCTTCTACATAACTAAAAAATTCGATAATTTCAGCACTGGAAAAAATATTTTTATTGTAGCCACTTATTAAGAATGTGCTTATTTTTTGATATCAATCTGAACTGTGCTTAAACTGGCGGTAATGGGTGCGTTTACGTTATAAATCGGAGAAAGTCACATTGGTACATTCCATTGGTAAGATTGAGCATCATCATACGTGAGCAGCGGGCATCTTAAGCCTCCGGGCCACCATGACCTTAAATGCTATATACTTGAATATGAAATATTATATACCTCGTCGTAATATTTGTGTGTCCCTATTAGAGTAGTTAATGGGCTTGAAGATAGGACAGGACCCTGTCATAATTATCCTTTACTAGTACAGAAGCAAAGTTAAAAGAAATCTATGTTACAATGTAATTAGTGCGGTGGTTTGCTCAGTTGTCTGGCGGACAGGTTACCTCACCGCGTCACAGACACTCCGCCGATGACCGGATTGTATAATTACTGTCCATTGTGAGTTGACCGCCTGTTACACCGGACCGTAATTTCCCTGGCGTGGAACTTGTCTGTGATATTAATTATGATCTATTTGAAAAGGTTTTTGTTCATTTTTCAATATTGTGTGTTAGGAAATGTGATTAGTTTTAATTTTCTTAGGGCTGATTCCAACGCCAGATGAATTTTAACTCAGAAATAACTTGGAATATTTGACAATATTCTTCCATACTAAAAACTGTCAAATTTCAATTTTAATCTACAGTTAAAAATTAACTGATGATTATAAAATTGGCCCCTAAGTAACTACATAACATCACGCCTTTTATCCCCGAAGGGGTAGGCAGAGGTGCACATTCTACCACAGTACAATGTAACACCCACTTTTCATTGTTATGAGTCCCATGTAATAGGGGGTGAGCCTATTGCCATATACCGGGCACATTTCCAGACTCCGTGCTACTACTGAGAATTTTAAAAAACCCAGTAATACTTTGCCCGACCCGGGAATCGAACCCGAGACCCCTTGCCCGGCAGTCGCACTTGCGACTACTCGGCCAACGAGGCAGTCTAGTCTAGGCCTAAGTAACTAAATGGGTGAGAAACTAACGATATTCTTTATTAGTATTGAAGTTAATAGAATAATTGTTTGAAAACTTATGGTAATAATTTGATTCAGAGCAAAGGAGGTTTAACTCGTCGAGTACCGGTTTTGTAGACACAATTATAGAACAATAGGTTGCGGTCACCGGTGACCGCTCTGTGTTTGACAGTTTAAGTAAACATAACATTTTAAACAAACAAAAGCAGACATTAATAGCATTACGTAAAGTCAAGAAAAAATCAAACAAAAGCAATTTCCTAAAGACATATTCTTTAACGCTTCATCACCATCTTTTACAAACAAATGAAATTAAATAAAAGAATTCGTCAACAAACAAAAAGTTTCACAACACGTCATCACCACGTCACAAACAGTACAGAGTATGTAATCAAACAATCGTGCGTCGTCCTCCTATTCCACCGTAATGTAATTCTCCTAATTCGGCAGTCTTCGAGGCAGTTGGGTGGAAAGGAAAAAGTAATGGGAAACCTGATTTCATGATTATTGTTCGTAACGAGATCAAGAGATAAGGAAACTCCATGATTTCTTCGTCTTTGCTCCTAATTTCTGTATTAGATATTGCTAACCTTTTCATGGAGTGGATTTGATGAGTTACAGAACTCGTAGTAATGCTTATTTCATTATTGTATTGTTTTATTTATTTTGCATATTATTGTAATATAAGTAGATATCTCATTGTCTGCCTCTGCCTGCCTCGTTGGTCGAATGGTCGCAAATGCGACTGCCGGGCAAGGGGTCTCAGGTTCGATTGCCGGGAAGGGCAAAGTATTACTATATTTTTTTTAAATTCTTAGTAGTAGTACTGAGTCTGGAATTTTGCCCGATATATGGCAATAGGCTCAACCCCTATTACATGGGACTCATAACATAAATAGTGAAAAGTGGGTGTTACATTATACAGTGGCATTAAGTGCCGTAACGTGTATCTCTGCCTACCCGTTCGGGGATAAAAAGGCGTGATGTTATGTTATGTAAATGTAAATAGAGGTGTGGGTATTGTGTATCAGTTATGCCTAACATTGTTTTTATAATAACTATGAGACGTGACTATCGAATAACTCGTAATTTTTAGTTATGATCTAATATTAATTAAGCTTTAAAAGATTGCAGAATTTTTAAGTTGAAAATCTTGGTCTCCAACAGTTTGAACAGCCTCTAGAATCAATTTCTAAAAAAATATCTCACTACACTTTTACTTAAGATTTATAAATAAATGAATGTACAAGAATTACAATTTGTACATTATTCATACATCGTTTATCATTCAGTAGACATACAAAGTAAAAAAAGCGTACAACGTTTATTATTCACCGTAAAATACACAACACATAGAAATATCGCAAATAAGCGTACAACAAAGCGATAGCTAATGGCAACGATAAAATATGATTACATACTTGGTCCACCACAAACGATATTTGTTTACTGCATGGGGCACGCGAGCGAACCGATTTAAATCGATTACGGTGTGACGAGCGGACCGCTGCCAATTTCACGTTATTATAGCACCAATCAACGTAATTATTTCACAGTTTTTAATGAAATTATTTGATTAAAATCGATTTGATTTGAATCGATATTATTTTAGGCTGGATTTTGTTATGCAGTACACGTTACTGGCTGGTACGTGCCATTTGAATATGGAAGGTAAATTCGGAATTTCGAATATAGAACGTTAGAATATTGCGGTTTTGTTGAGCTGTCAAAACGGTTCAGTAATTTCAATGGTAGCAGGTAAATAAAGTTGTTTATTTACTGAGTTCTTTGCGTAATATTTATTTTCAAACATGTTTACGACATATAATGTGTATACAAAGCTACGTATATAAATACATGTGGCGTTGTAGGTTTCCTCAATTGTTATGTATATGAATATACATACGTTAACTTACCACCTTTGAGTCTTGAATATGAGATTGTATTTTAACTAAGTTGGTACATTGTCTATTATTATGATTTTGGTTAAAGTTCAGTGCCAACTTTAAAATAATATTTCATCGATTATACCGGTTACCTGGGTTTTTAGCCAAACGCCACTTTAGCGCTTGTCTACAGAGAGAGTAGAAATCAAAATGCATGGGAATGACACTGACAAATATCAAAATTTACGTCAATTCCATATAATTTGGTTTTCTATTCTACATGTAGACAAGCGCTAAATGGCGTTGGGATACAGCTGCTGTTTTGTTACGTAAGCATCCTTACTCAATATGACAGTATCATTATACTTATTTCTATACACTATAGGAATGATACCACTCACATTCCAATACGCATAAAATATACTTGTATATTTTTATGTGTAGTTGAACACAGACGGTTTTCAGGTCAACACGAAATCGCCATTGCGTGATTAAATAGTACATTTCATGATATGTACTCATTATCTTTGTAATATAAGTACTAATTATTGCTATTATTAGACCTAGGTGGGCTAGATACATATTACCTACACTAGATTTAATATGTAGGTAATATTTTATTCGAACAAATTAATCAGAGACCAAAATTTTGTGAGATTTCTGGTCGGTAACTTCTTTATTGGCTATACAACAGCATAAAACGCACTTGAAAATACATAATATACACTCTTGCCAGTCCCATATAATATCTGGCCTACATTTTTGACTTCATGCTACATTCTTCTGAAATATTCATAATTTTTATACTCAGAACCTCGAGATGACTTCTCTTCATCCGAAAACCAAGGCATTTTTGAGGGGAAAATCATCATGACTCCTTCCAACCTGGTCAAGGCTAGAGGAATGTTATTGACTAAATAACTTCCCGTTTTAGCTAATGCTTTGAGCGGGAGTCACGGTAACACCTAACGCTTCTCCATAACCCCGATTAAAATTTGAGCCTGAGATACATACCAGGACTAGTTCAACCATCGAATCAATAACAACACCATCCAAAAATCCACATCGACTACAATCAATCTCTCCGGGAAATTACAATCACATAACGAAATGACACACCTACTTTCAAATCTCCCACACAGCGGCGTTCAAACAATTGCAGATGTTATCAACGCCGCGTCGTATGCGGGCCGTTGACAACTCAAACACGACGGCTGAATGCTCAAACACTAGTCGCCATTCAAAACTCAGGGATCCATTTAAATTGAACTCCGAACTAGTTTTGATGGAGGGAATATCTAGGTAGGTATGTAGGTGGTGTAGGTTTGTAGGGAGAGAGTAAAAGAGAGAAAAAAATATAAGTGATTTTGGAACTTATGGTTAGAGCAAGTAAAAATAGTGGTAATTTTATTACTTGACAATGTTTTTCACTCTCGATTTCGCCTTCGTGGTCAAAGGAAAAGACGTAGTATACCACCAGCTACAAATAAAGCCACGAGAACTCATTGCAGTGACATGAAATAAAGACAAACAATAAGGACACTTTTACATTTATAATATTAGGTAAAGAGACAGGGATGTTGAGTGACGCTGGTTTAACGTTCAGCCTAGTCATTCTCAAATAACAGATTTAAACTAGATGACTGCGAGATATACAAACTATGTTCTAACAAATATCTATTTTAAAAAACTATGTATTACGTTAAACTTGACTAGCAGCTATTTCCATCTCTATTATACCCAAACACAGGAACTTTGAGACATTAAAATTTTGTTTTACACACAATACTAAGTTTGGAAGAGGTCTCTGAACTTCGTTAGCAATTGGTTCGGGTACATGTCCCTACAAATTAAAGTAAGTTCTGGCTGTAGGCCAGAACAGTAGCGAGGGTTAGAACATGACTAGACTACATTTATTTCGAACAATACATGTCTTCATTAGCGGTCATGTTAATGTGAATTGTAGAAAATGCACGAATTCTTCGACAAGGGTTGGGTGAGAATTATTATTTGGGTTGTCTAGATTTATTTTTATTACTAAGGAACAAGATAGGTGATAAACGGTGAAGGAAAACATCGTGAGGAAACCTGGACTTCTAATTTCTAATTATAAATTTTAAATCGCAAACCCACATTGAGCAAGCGTGGTGATTAATGCTCAAACCTTCTCCGAGCGAGTAGACGCCATTGGTCAGCAGTGGGCACTTATAGGCTGATGATGATGATGGTTACAAGATAGGTACATATACTGTAAACATTCTTAAATAACTGTTTGAAGGTACTCGACTAGTTTCAAACTACATTTGGGATTCACAATTAATAACAGCATGCGTGGCCATCGACGTCGCATAGCTAACTGAGTCTGCCTATTCAGTTGGGAATCTATTTTTGTGCGGTTACACATGAGTTTTTATTTACATAGAATTATTTACATTTCTTACATATGTTTATGGTGGAAATCTGAAAACCCTTTCCATATACGTTTTCACGTCAGCCCGAGGCAAACAAAAACTTGCCTTTCTCAATATTAGCTCAGCAAACATGGCTTCTGTGCCATTTGACTTGGATAAGTTTTTACATTTTTTGTGTGTTCGCCCCGATTTACTATTTGTTAATCCTGTGGAAGGGCGTTTAGATTGTTTACTGCTTATTTGTAGTAAGGACTATTGGTCGCTAGATGGCGGTAGCAGCAATTATGGTCTTTGTTATTTATTAGAGTATGTATATAGTTGAAACGTTGAAAGTATAAAGACAGTGACAGAAGTGTACACTAAGTAAAAGTTGCTATCGGTTCGATTCTTGGATTAATTAAAGATTTTCGAAATTTGTTCAATAACAAAATGTTCGTTCTATTGCACTAGGCTCACCTCAAATAACATTACACTTATTACCTAACCGGTAAACGAGCAAATGGATCATCTGATGGTAAGCAATTGGCGTCGTCTATAGACACCTAGAACACCAGAGGCGTTACCGGCCTTTTGGGGATAAGAATTTTGAGGATTGTTGGAGTTTCAAGGTTTGGGGAGATTGGAGAAGGAGGGAAGGGGTAATCGAGCCTCCGGTAACCTCACTCACACGAGGGAACACAACGCGAGCGTTGTTTCGCGTCAGTTTTCTGTGAGGCCGTAGTAATGAGCCGGCCCATTCGTGCCGAAGCAGGGCTCTCCCACACTTAAATACTTATTAATTCTTATAATACTGAACTTTCGATGTTTAAAAGCCATTATGCCATATTTACAAACACCGACTCATTTCTACACCCACACAATTCTACAAACGACACACAAACACAGAAACACTCTTTGTTCGCTTACCCCTTCAAAAATACAGGACAAAAATACATTATGTATTGAAATACACACACCCTATGTATCTTCGGGCTGTATATGAGGAGTTTGTGCTTGAGTTGTTAAACTGGCTCGCTAATGTATTGATGCAGGTTCAATATTACGTTTGTTTACATTTATTGTGGTTATTGTGTAATTGTACACATAAGGGAATTCATATAGGTTTATACATAGTTATACACATACACACAACATCACGTCTTTTATTCCCAAAGGGGTACGCAGAGGTGTTTATGTTTTTTTTAAAGGGGGGATAATCATCGAATGACTGCTCCCGCCTGGGAGTGTCAGACTCTCACTGACTAAAAACCACCCCGTTCCTTCTCCTGCACGTCGAGCCGGAGCCCCGGTTACCGGTTGGGTTCTCCGCGACTCCGAATCGGCAACAGCTCTATTGGACCCCATCTGTGGTGGTCTGATGGCTCTTTGAGGCGCGCGTGGAACGCGACGCGCCGTACGCTCGGGTCTGTTTCTGGTCGGACGGGAAGCCACCCATGCTCGCCGTCCGCAGTCCCGCGCTTACGGTGGCCGGAGATCGTCCCGCGATCCCCGACGCCCGGTGTGTCCTTCGCGATGGCTGGGTTGCGAGGAGGCAGCGCTCCGCTGCCTCACGCGTCCCGCCTCCTCCTTAGCCAGCATGACTGCTTCACAAAAGGAGGAGACGGCATCCCAGTCCCCCTCGCTCCGCATCATGGCCTGCACTAGGCCCGGACGTGAGAGGTCGCCATCGCCGATCACTTCCCTGAGAGCACGGCGGTGCTCAGTCCACGCAGGGCATTCTCCCACTGTGTGTTCCACCGTGTCCTCAGGGCGGTCCTCGCAGTGATGACACCCGGGCGTTTCCTCCCGCCCTATCAGACACAGGTACTTCCCGAAACTTCCATGTCCGGTGAGGACCTTCGTCAGGCGGTTGGTGAGGACGCCGTAGCGTCTCTCAAGCCACTCCTCAATGCCTCAACTTACCGCTGCAATGGCAGCGAGCCCATACGTAGAGGTGTACATTACAACCACGTTTCACTATTTATGTTATGACTCGTATGTAATAAGATGTGAGCCTATTGCCATATACCGGGCACATTTTCAGACTAAGGAGTCTGGAAATGTGCCCAATGTAGCAAGGGCTACTACTGACAATTTTATTTTATAAAACCCAGTAATACTTTGCCCTTTGACTCGGGAATCGAACCCGAGACCCCTTGTCAGTCAGGCAGTCGCACTTGCGACCACTCAGTCAACAAAGCAGTACATAATTATATTGTTATTATTTATAGCATTCACTTAAAGATATGTAGTTATTTGTGGCGATCTAAATGATTTTTTTAAGGGGGGATAATCATCGAATGATGCTCCCGCCTGGGTGAGTGGAGGAGATAGAGTGTCAGACTCTTACTGACAATAAACCACCCCGTTCCTTCTCCTGCAAGTCGAGCCGGAGCTCCGGTAACCCGTTAGGTTCTCCGCGACCGCGACGTTTTAAATGACTTAGGATTGATATTTCCGACGTCATATTCGATAAACAAGGAGATAAATATGGCGGTAATATTTTTTATGTTGACAGCACGGTTGGTGTGAAGGCTGGGCAACAGGCTGTCGGGCAACATGTAGCGGGATTCCTGTACAACGTTTAGTATTATCCACAAATTGTTGTTTCAAGTCTAGGTGTGATGTAAACGTGAAGCACTTAATACCTCCTTAAAAGAATCATTTAAATCATTCAAGGAACAAATTCTGGTTTTGTGTCATAATATTCGGTTATATTAATTCCAATCCATTTTTCTGAAAGGTAAAGACAAAGCCTTTCCATTAGAATTCAATTTAATATCTTTTTAATAATACAAATACATTACCTCTTCAAATATGTATGTGGAACCTTTGAAAAGGTATTTAATTCAAGTTGTCGCTGTTGAAAAAGCGACCGTATTATATTTATATAGAGATTAATTTAATTAAGAATCGAGTACCCAATTGATTTTCATTGAATCGGAAGGTTAATGTACAATGAGGAACAAAAGTTAGTGTAATTGGGTACTTTTGTTAGATACTCTTTATGTTTGAAAAAGAGATGAGTTGCGTGACTGCTAAGCCAAGTATCTAGGGATCAAGGGGTCGGTGTTTAGTTCGGGCTAAGTAATATTGTGTTATTTCCAAATCAGTTTAAAGTCAAAATCAGAATCAAACTATTTATTTCAATTAGAACAGAAGGCACTTTTGACCGTTAATAAATAAAATAAAAGTGAAGCTATTTTGTACAGGCAAATTGTCTATAGGTAATGTACGATAACAACTGGTTGAGCCGGCATCGCAACCTATGTTTGGTTTTGCAGTAAACAATGCTCGAAATAAATAAATAAGAAGTGTACATTTTATACGATAAAAAGACAATTAACTTTTGTCGCTAGTTGTACGTGCATATAGGTGGAAACATTAACAGGTTCGATTCAATTAGGCACACAATAGAGGCCGCTTGTTAGCCTCCATTGAATTGTAAATAAAATATTGTTCGATATTATTTTAATGCCACGACTCTATGTGCTCCTGGTAGTTAATATTCAATTCTTGGATCAAACAATAAATAATTGGAAAACAGAAATTTCCAGTTGCGTGAATGTAATGTAGATTCTGGGTATTTTATACTTATATACAGGAATAAAGACACTTTTTGTTTCATGGAAATAATATATCAAACGCTTTTTAAATCCCAAAGTAGTAGGCAGAAATGAATGTTCGAATGTTATGTTCTAATAACTTATATAGAGGTATATAATATATATATATATATATATATATATATAGATATATATATTATTTATATTATTATATATATATATATAATAAATAAGTGCTTGTAAAAAGAAAAAAATCAGTCTATTACCCTACACCAGGCACAATTGCAGACTTGGTGATAACATAACATAAGATCACAGCTTTTAGGGGTTTTTTTTTTTTTTTTTTTTTTTAAGGGGGGAAAATCATCGAATGACTTCTCCCGCCTGGGTGAAGCGGGAGGGAGTGTCAGACTCTTACTGACTAAAAACCACCCCGTTCCTTCTCCTGCACGTCGAGCCGGAGCCCCGGTTACCCGTTAGGTTCTCCGCGACTCCGAATCGGCATCGGCTGTATTGGGCCCCATCTGTGGTGGTCTGATGGCTCTTTGAGGCGCGCGCGGAACGCGACGCGCCGTACGCTCGGGTCTGTTTCTGGTCGGACGGGGAGCCACCCATGCTCGCCGTCCGCAGGCCCGCGCTTACGGTGGCCGGAGATCGTCTCGCGATCCCCGACGCCCGGTGTGTCCTTCGCGATGGCTGGGTTGCGAGGAGGCAGCGCTTCGCTGCCTCACGCGTCCCGCCTCCTCCTTAGCTAGCATGACTGCTTCGCAAAAGGAGGAGACGGCATCCCAGTCCCTCTCGCTCCGCATCATGGCCTGCACTAGGCCCGGACGTGAGAGGTCGCCATCGCCGATCACTTCCCTGAGGACACGGCGGTGCTCAGCCCACGAAGGGCATTCTCCCACCGTGTGTTCCACCGTGTCCTCAGGGCGGTCCTCGCAGTGATGACACCCGGGCGTTTCCTCCCGCCCCATCAGACACAGGTACCTCCCGAAACTTCCATGTCCGGTGAGGACCTGCGTCAGGCGGTAGGTGAGGACGCCGTAGCGTCTCTCAAGCCACTCCTCAAAGAGGGGACTTACCGCTGCGATGGCAGCGAGCCCAGCCCTCGTAGGCAGAGGTGAACATTACGGCATTTTATGCCACTGTACAATCTAACACCCACTTTTCACTATTTATGTTATGAGTCCCATGTAAAAGGTGGTGAGCCTATTACCATATACTGGCCACAAGTTCAGACTCCGTGCATCAGTAGTAACTGATAACTAAAAAAAAACCAATAACACTTTGCCCGACCCGGGAATCGTATTCGTAATCGTACCTTAACGTAATCGACCACTCGACCAACGAGGCAGTCACTTGGTGTTATTCGTGAGTACACGGATACACTCCATCAATAATTCTACCCTTACCTGCTGAATTACAACTTAGACCAACAAGACAGTCTTTTTTACGCATAAAGGAAAAATAAGGGTTCTTTATCTGACACTTAATTTTGAGATTGTATCACAATACATTCTCACTAGTAGTAATAAATATAGTGAACAAGAAAAAAATATACGAGAAATGTTATTTCGAGAGAGAAAAACAGTAGCAGACGTTCAGAGTCGAATGGTTCGGTTCAGTGGAGCAGAAACACGGTACGAAAACTTGTGTCGATGTCGAAAGACTTCTAGACTTGAAAGAGATCAGAGGCGGCTGGAAATACACAGGGTTGCGAATTTTGTGTATGAAAAACGTTGCTAAATCAAGTGTTTTGGTAATACTGCGTATCGTCGTCATCAACTGCAGAAAGGTGTCCCTGTTAAAATTGGCGTAACCCTTGGTTCGATGCTTTGAATGATAAATACGAGAAATAAATCCGAACTCTATGCTATACTGAAAAGTTTTGAAGTAATTTTTTGATTGTGCGATTTGTGTATTGGAAAATACATGCATGCCTTTCCTTAAATTCGGTGTTTCACTAACTGTTGATCAACTATGTGACCAATGATGAAGCAACTCGGGACTTGAAGACACCCTTCTAGAAAAACAGAGATCGGCAATTGGGTACTTGCCAGCTAGTCAAAGTCAAAACTTCGAACTGTCAAAAACGATAGATGAATTTTATACGAGATTGTGTCTCGTGGCGTCACGTTTTTTTTAGCGTCAAACAGAATACTTATTTCTTATTACAGGAAAATTACTATACTTAATTATGTTAGTCATAAAATCAATTAATAAAAGTGTGACCATTTTTTAATATCTTATTATATATGACAGTCGAAATAATTTATGTTTGATTGAGGAAAGTACCCAATTCTATGTATGTTTGAAAAGAAACTACGAGTCTTCTATACTTTACTATCTCTTCACCCCTTAGGGAACAACGCACGAATATTAAAAAAATAGATGAATAATAATATTTTAACCGCTTGACTGCCGGTATATAAGACACAATAGAAAATGCATTGTGTCTCGCGTAGATCTACGTTTCGGCACACGACGGTAATACAAGCAAATATGTCAAAATTATATTTGTGACTGTAATACAGAACACGGTACAGTCAAGGTAGCAAGTTTTGAAATGCGGTTACATTGTGTTGGAGGCTTACAAGATTGAGTTTAGAAGTTGTGGTGTACAAACGGCTTATAATAATTAAAATACATCGTACAAAGCCGTCGTGAGGTCTTACAAGGTTTGTCTGCGTGGTGTAAGCTGGTGAGAGAACTCGGAGAAGGCTTTTGTTCAGCTTTAGATGATTAGAGAAACTAGTTGCATCCTTTTAAAGAAAGAAGTAGTCACATGTATATGCTATAAGTGATAGCCTATTTTGAAACGAATTTTCTTAACATTTGGTCAACCGCGCTAATTTTAGAGATTAATTACAATAGATTTATTTTTTGTGTTGGGTATCAAAACACTGAAAAACAAATTTGCAGGGATTTATTACTAATCATTGCTATGCATAACTACACACCTGTCTCCCATGGGGGTAAGCAGAGACTATGGAACGCCAATTACTACGATTCCTACATACCTCTTTCGCTTCATCAACAATCATCAATCTTTTCATGCATGCTTGTTATTAGGAATAACCTTTTTCGGTTATTTTTATAGCAGTAGTATAGTAGTTATTACTACAGCAAAATTAAGTAGTCAATGTCCGGAATACAATTTGACACTAAAAATATTCTCCCAGAAAAATAAGTGGTCGTTATTTAAAAAAAATATACCAAAAAATAATTACCTACATTTTTAATATTAACCCACGAAATAAAGTGCTGAAAATTCTTCTCATTCAGTATTCCACGGACATAATCAGACAACTGATAAAGCAAAGAATGGAAGCAAAAGCCTGTCATTGTTTCTCACAAATACTGATATAAATTCTCGAACCCATTCGATAAGGGGGCGAGCAGGGAGATTGAAGTTGATTGATTCATCTCAATCAATTGAATGTATTTCGTTTCGAGCGGCGGTTATATCAACATGTCATACAGGGTGTATGTATAATAATAGGATGTTTATCATATAGATTACAAAAAGTTGAGGTTAAGTTAAAATAATAAATAAAAATTGTTTATTGTACAAAAATTTCACAATATTACATTCACAGAAATGCGGCAATTACATGAACAAGTGTGAATTACGATCGATACTGACACTGCCCTCCAAACTAAGCTATAAGCTTGTATTTTGGAAAACAGTGATTCAAGCGTGGAGTATGTCACAAAGTCGCATTATATGTCACTCTATAATGAAGTGAATGTCATGAAAGTGAATGAATGAAATGGGAGGAGCTGTAATCCAAAACAAAAATAATAAAATATAAAGGGAATGTTAGGACTACTTAGGTTAATTTTCCGGAATTGTGTGTGTGTGTGTGTGCGTGTGTGTGTGCGCGCGCGCGCGTGTGTGTGTGTGTGTGTGTGTGTGTGTGTATGTGTGTGTATGTGTGTGTCGGTTATGATATATTCGTAAGTAAACCTTCAGTTTCATTGTAATGAATTTGCTGAAGCCAATCACTGATTTTTCTTGTGACTTCTTTTCGGCTGAGTCGTACGATGTTCAGGTTTTTATTAATTTTGTTGTAGAGCTTGCAACTGAGACTATTGAACTGTCCTCTGGCAAAAGTAGTATTGGTAGGGATTTGCGGGCATACTGGCATCTTACTGCGTCTGTTTGGATTCGGTAGTGGAACATTCCGATGCCTTCTCAAAGTAGATTTGAGCACAAAGAGCTGTCTGACTGTTAATACCTTACATTCTAAGTACAATTTTGCGGTGGGATATCTATATGGTTTTTTGGTCATCACTTTCAGTACAGCTCTTTGTGCTCTCTCAAGCATAAGGAAAAGCGTTTTGGCTGCCCCTCCTCAAACCGGTATGCAGTATTGGATGATGGACTGACACAGAGCCAAATAGACGAATTTTAATTTATCTGTTGGGGCAGAATTTCTTAGATGTTTAAATATGTGTATTAGCCTTCTCACTCTGGAGGTTACAGTATCTATTCTATCTGTTTATCCCATCTCAGTCGATCATCCAAGGTAACACCCAAGTATTTGACGCTTTCTGCCCTAGCTATTACCTCGCAGGCACAGTCAATCTGTCGAGAGTGACAAATGTGAGCTTTGATGGAGAAGTCACGTGGTGGGGCTGTATTTTTACGAATGGAGAAAGCCATAAAATGAGTTTTGTTAACATTTAATGTTAACAGGTTAACAGAGAGCCACTCCATCACTTTAGATAAGGAGTATTCGGCCGTTTCCTTAACCGTGTTCCAGTTTGGACCCCAAACAAATATGACGGTGTCATCTGCGTAGGTGTATATGTTAGTATTTGGAAGAGTAATTTGGCAGAGGTCATTGATATAGATCTGAAAAAGGGTAGGGCCTAGAATATTAGGGCTTATTGACTTATAGTTGCTTGATTTTTAATATTGTATTTAATTTATTAGTTTAAGTATGGACATTGTATTCTAATCGTTAAAAATGGAATAATTTTGACATATCGTTCATTTAATATAATTTAATTGTCAATTCATTCATAAAGTTGTAACAAATTGTGCTGACGTTGAAATTCCGTAATATTGTTTCTCTTTTAATATTTCTACACCGGCAACGGTAGTGCATGTGATTCATTCTAAAATTAAGACCTTGTATATACCATACACTCAGAAATAAATGACTTATTATTATTATTATTATTATTAATACTCCCTTGTGGCACGCCATAAGTGACTTCAGCCTCATCATTTTCATGACTTCCTATTTTCACGCGTTGTTTCCTATTTGTTAGGTAGCTTTCAAAAATGTTGTGGATGATACCTCGTACGCCCAGTTTATTTAATTTAGCAAGGAGAATCGGGACAGAGACCGTGTCAAAAGCTTTCGAAAGATCCAGAAAAATGCACAAGCATTTGCTTTTTTCATCTAACTTTTTAACTGTGACATTTGTTAGATCCAATACCGCATCTTCCGTGCAATAGCCTGAACGAAATCCATACTGATTATTGGCCAATATATAAAATTTATCCAAAAACTTTTTTAGTGAGATGTTCAGGATTTTTTCCAGTATTTTGGAGATCGCAGGCAGTACCGCAATAGGCCGGTAATTGTTGACACAGCATTGGTAAATGATAAATTTTTTGCATATCTACTTTTATTTGTTATAATATGACGTGGGGTGTTAAATTGTGCAGGTAGATATCATTTGTTTTTCATAAAGTACTAGTATCTGCCCGCGACTTCGTACGCACAATCCCGTTTTTCCCATTTTTGTAGGGTTTTCAGGACTTTTTTCTGCCATAAGAACCTTAAATACCTTTTAATAACAAACACGACAAAAAGAAATCAGCCAAATCGGGCCAGCCGTTCTCAAGTTATGGCGTGACAACGGGAAACGGATTTCATTATTACCTCTATATACATATATAGTAGGGTCAGCTAACTAGCTGACCCAACAGACGTTGTCCTGCATACCCACTTGAATGTATAAACAAAAATTCATTCAAATTAGTTAAGCTGTTTAGGATAAATAACCTAAACATCGACTGTAGCGCCATCTGCCGGGATGATTTGTGAATCTAAACCATTCCCGGAACCCCTTGACACACACAAAAAAATTCATCAAAATCGGTCCAGTCGTTTGAGAGAAGTTCAGTGACATACACATTTACAGAAGAATTATATATGTATATTAAGAAGATAAAGAAGTATAGAATCTGTAACATAACCGGTATTTGTTAATAAGCTTGCCATGGCTATGATATGGGAGAAAGGCATGCATAAACTGTTTTTGACAAAAAAGTGAGTTCAACATATACTATCTGTATGACTCTGATGTTTTGTATGTTCTTACGAGAGAAAACGTTTTACTTTTTGTCATAGTAATAAAAATTCTGCTGACATTTCAAAAAAGTTGAGCTTGTAACAGACGGATGGACAATGGACCTTTCGTAATAAGATTTTGTACCTGAATACTGCTTGGAGGATCCTAAAAAATACATTAAGAAGTCACTGGGCCAACTCCATCTTATTTTGCCTGGAGACCTGTTCAGCTATTTGAAAACTTTGGAGTTTTTAGTTTAGAACTTAATTCTTCTTCCAGCCTTTCCCAACTAAATTGAGGACAGGATAGACTTTTAAAAATGTACTAAATGTTAGCATTTTTTGCATGGACCGACTTTTGGGTAACTTTCAAAGAACTCGTTTATACAAATATTAGATCTACCTTCCTTAAGTAGACGTTCAGAAAAAAGCCGATTTTCGTATGACTACTAACAACGAATTTTAATAATTTTTATCTTTGGAAAGCAAGATGCTTGGTGGATATCGTTACATTAATTATTGTAACATAGAATTCTGTAGTTTTTAACTACAACAAACTGGTTTTAACGTACTTTAGAATTATTAACATATATTTAACAAAAATATAAAATTCGTAAAATATTTAACAGACCCATTTACTGCATTGACCGTCCTTAACAACTTGAAAATTCATCCTGTATATAGAGATTTATAATACATCTGTAAAGAGCCCATCAGTGTTTTTGCAAGCGGAAAATCGTTACCCTGAAGGTTCCTTTTGAAAAACGGTACGTAAGTATAATTTTCAGCCATTTTGTGGGGAAATTCAAAGCAATATAAGGATTTCGTGGTAAAATGGAAAAGTCGTACTTGAAGCAAGATTTGTGAAGTAGAAAATAAAAAAAATATATAAATGGTAAGTTTTAATGTATCTAATTTATCTAGAGGTATTAGTAAATGTAAATAATAATAATATGGCTTGCGAATTAAGTGGTTCAACAATTATATGTATAGAGAAGTGTGGGAGCGCCATGCCTCGGCACGAATAGGCAGGCTCGACCAAAGTGACAACACGGCCTCACAGAAAACCAACGTGAAAGAATACATGTGTTGTGTTTCGTCGCTTGAATGAGGTTACCGGAGGCGCAATTACCGAGTACCCCTCCCCAATCTCCGAATCCCCAACAAGCCTCAAATCTAAAATAATAATCCTTAAAAGGCCGGTAAAGCACTTGTTATACATCTGGTGTTTCGGGCGTCCATGGGCGGCACTGATTGCTTACCATCAGGTGATCCGTCTGCTCATTTACTGGCTTATTCCATAAATAAGAGATTATAAACAGTAAGTACAGTCTATGTAGGTATGTTCTTACAAACTTGAGAAGATGTGCCAAGGACCACATGCGGCACAATTCCGAACCAAATGCTGACGTCGAGTATTCCAAAATTAATAACTTATGAACATAACATCTCGCCATAAACTCTCCAGATCCCCACATTTCTAAATGTCCTTAAACATCCACTATCAGCCATTCACTCGAATATTATAAATGTTAAAGTTTCTTTGTTTAGATGTTTGTATGTATGGATGTTTGAATGATTGTTCATCAATCACGCTGAAATTACAGAACGTATTTTGATGAAATTTGGTATACGGGCAGGGTATAATAATAAAGGCTAACTTAGGTGATTGGATACTTTTTATCTCTATTAAATGCTCCCATGGGATAAAACAGGAATCATATTTTATACAGACGAAGTCGCGGCCAAAAGCTACTTATGTCATAAGCCCCATATAATGGAGGTAAAAGCCAACAAAAGCCAGAAATATAACTTGCATGCGAGACAAATGAGGCAGTCACGTTCATAAACCAAATCAATACATATACTCGGATCATGGGACCCTTCCTTGATCCAAGTTCAAATTTTCCGCAAAGCGTTTAAAATTTCCACTCATTTTTCACTAGCTTTTTCCCTTTCTAAGGGCTCGTGTAGACTTGAGACATTATTCCGTTGAGGACGAAAATCAATTTAGAAAAAGATTTCAGAGAACTTAATTCATCTTTATTAACAAGGGTTTATTAATTTAATTTACTATAAAAATTCGTTTTAAACTTTATCGATTCTAGTTATATTAATTAGGTTCATAAGGGTTTATTAACAAAAAGCAGCTTGTTTTTCATCATACATCTTCATAACATACTAGCGGCCCGTCCCGGCTTCGCACGGGGGGCCTTAAGATTTTTTACATAGTTTTACGTTTTAATTATATTTATTCTCAGTTTTTTTTTATTTAGGAAGTATTTACCTTTTGAAAATATTTTTCCGGACTTCATTTACTTACTCCCATCACATTGCCTGAGTTTCTGTATAGAGCATTTTTGTATAACTTTAACTATATGCTCAGCGCACGCCACGGAAGGCCTCAGAAACGATACTTTTCCCCCGTTTTTAAACCATTTTTGGTTACTGCTCCACAACTATAGGATCTAGCGTGATATTATATAGCCTATGTTACCTCTAAATAATGCAGCTTTCTAATGGTGAAAAAATTATTGCAATCGGTCCAGTAGTTTTTGAGTTTATTCATTACAAACATACAAAAATACAAATCTTTCCTCTTTATAATATTAGTATAGAAGTATAGATGTAGACTACACTACTAAAGTCCTCTCCTTAATAGAAAATTTACCACCACCGTCTAGACTCAGTTCAATTACAGTTGGAGCTTCTGACAATTTAAAGGATACTGCTGCTAATCCTTCCGTAGTTGGTGCTTATGCCTTAATGGCTCCATCTTTACAGGTCCCTCGAGTCGCTCGTCTGCACAAGCCTTACCTTTAAGAGCGATGCGTGACTTCAGAGCACACACATGAGCAATTATACCAGTGTAACCTGACCCTTGAATCTGCGGAGAGACCATACAAATTGAGACCATGACAAACTGGTTATATTAGTTATGACAAGCCAGTGTGAACTGACCGTAAAATGTATGGTAAGAACATACAAATTAAGACCATGATAAATTGGTTATGTATAGCTTGATGTTTATACACTCACTCGCTAAACAATTTTAATTATTCAGTTGGGTTCCATTAAATACTAGCTATTTTCATCGCGTTGTCGGAAACCTCTAATTTTATAATCACGGTTGGGGAACATTTTTGAAGGATTTAATTGTATTATTAAATGCTCTGTTGTTGAATTAGGTATTGTGTGTTTTTGTAGAGCTTGTGTAGATTCAGCAATCGAGGGCAAACGCAGAGGTTGAGGTCGCAGTTCCCATCTATGAGTAAAACAAAATGAAATTAAAAACCACCCCGTTACTTCTCCAGTACGTCGAGCCGGAGCTCCGATAACCTGTTAGGTTCTCCGCGACAATCCCCGGATAGGTCGGCGCACATTACGGTAATTAATCCCACTGTACAGTATAACACCCACTTATCACTACTTATGTAATGAGAGCTGTGTAAAAGAAGGTGAACCTATTGTCATATACCGACCACAATTCCAGGCTCCGTGCTACTACTGATATTTAAGAAAAACCAGTTATACTTTGCCCAACTCGGGAATCGAATCCGAGACCTCTTGCCCAGCAGTCGCACTTGCGACCACTCGGCCAACGAGGCAGTAAACTTGTCAGTGTGATTTAATTAAGAAAATCTTAATTGTCAAGTAGAAAGTAAATTTTCCACAGCCAATAACGAAAATCTCAAACGAACCGACTAAAACCATTAACAAATTAAAGCTAAAGAGATACCACGCCCAAACTGGCAAGAACCAATTGAAACTGATCAAAAAGTAATAAAATCTTTTGAAAAACTTTTAGTTTGGGCAAAAAATACATTAAAGTCATTTGTGACCATCCTTTAGTTCCCAGATGGTGACCATAAAAAATAAAAGTTGTGCGTTAAAGTTGGATTTACGAGGCTACTATGTATTACAAATAACTGGCTACTCTAGTGCCGCGCCAGGGTTGTCGAGCGCGATGAACGCAATTGATAGCGGTATTGAAAAGATTCGCTGACTGTAACGGGGTGGGAAATTTAAAATGGCGTCGTATTTGGCTGTGTGAGTTGGCGATTTTGATTTCTTTTGTGTTTGGTAGCTTTGATCTTCATATAGGATCGACTGTTTTAAAAGCGCATTTTAGATAAACATTGCTTAAAATCAAAACATGAACATTTTATATAGAAAAGTGCACAATGTTGAAAAAAATCTAATGACTGCAGTTGATTTTCTAGTAATGGCATCTGTTATCACGATGTTCATTTAAAATAGATAACGGGAGTTAATTAAGAAATACGAATTGCTTTCTTTTCATTAAAAACGTTGTTTGTTTTGTCGCAAAATTATTTAGATCAAAGTCAAATACAAACTTATAATGATTAAAATAAATGCCTGACAACCCTACTATTGGACCAGGGAGATAGTGACTCTGACCGGAGCCACGGCATCCGGGAGATACCTAGACATTGGAAATTATTTGCCGCATCAAGGTTTCGGGTTCGACCCCCGGATATGTAAAACATTTAGTTTCGTTTTTAATTGGAATGTTGAATCGCTCTGCTATTGGAAGTATATATATTTGAGTATGGTGTTTTTAATTACTCTGATTTACAAAAATAAATATACGTATAGTTATAAGATAAAGAGTACAACAATTTGGGTAAAAAGTTGAACAAACTGTACAAAGCTAGCCGCTACTTCGTTATGTTCAATTATATTACAATGAAAGATTGTTGTGGTATTTTTTGAATTTTAAATCGACATTTTCCTCTCGGGGTGTGATAATATAACTAGTTTCCTAAAAAATTCGCCCTGAGGGCCCTAGTCTGAAAGTGGCTAGTTTCTGAAATATTCAACATATTTGGTTTTGGTGAATAAATCCCGATCTAGCTAAATATCAATAAATAAAAAACTACCAGATTAATTTAAGTGGGTTTAGTTTTAATTTATTGTCAATCCGTCTATAAATATTTATTAATAATAATACTGGCAGAAATGTCATTCCAGACCTCAGGACTAATTTTGTAAGAAAAAAGGAGAAATATGTCGAGTCACCTGTATCTTTGTCCTAAAGACACATCTTTTTTTCTGAGTTGTTAATCGTATTATATTATCCTTTATGCATACATACAAAATAATATCCGACACGATAAGGAACAAACACACAAAAAAAATTAATCCTTCAAATAATATTAAAATTGCATTTCAACAAAGGCTCCGCGGCAACCCTACTCAAGAGATAGATAGCATCCATGAACGGAACAGATGCATTCGATGGATGGCCGGAATACTGGAAATTAAATGAATGCTCCAAACTCAGTTAGATGGCGCTACTAGAGAAGGAATTAAATGCATTAAGGTTGCTCTTTTTCAGGTAGAAATGGTTCTGTACCGTTTTATTATGACTGTTCTGCATTTATTAAGATTGGCCCGCCCCCAAATTGTTACAAATTGTCAAACATCTGAGGTTTCATTTCTGGGTCTGGAAAAGTTTTGTTAGGTCTTTTTTTAGTTTTGGAGTATAGCAATGTGCTGTGGTGAAATCCTCTAACTGGTGAAAGTAACTACTGTTATATTACCTACTGGTAGTAACCATAAGGTTTTTCTGCTTGACTCCTATTGATCGCATCATAATGTTTCAAATATTAAAATCGTAATTTAATTAAATTCTGCAATGCCTAGATAAACCATAAATTTTAGGGCGCTAGGTTAGACTGTGTCAATCAGTTATCACAAAGCAACTGAACCAGAAACGTCTAACGGAATGAAAGGAAAATCTAAAACTGATGTTGGTAATGACGAAATTAAAAAAAGTATAACTTGAACACTATGCAAAACCGTAGAACATACATGGAGATGATTTGGATACTCCTCATCATAAAGAACCTAAATTTTACGCTTGAACGTCAACTCCTCGGCTACCATGTGTAGACATGGACCTCTGTCTACCCTTTACTGAATAAAAGACGTGACATTAAGTACCTTTATATGGTCTACAAATTTTCTCGCGTGGCTACGACAGAAAGGGTCCTAATTAAACAAAACCTAATAGTCTAGTGTTGACTAGACTGTAACAATGTTCTTATCTACGAAGGGTAAGAGGATGGGGTAAACAAAAGGCCATATATAATACATCCATATATTGTCTATATCGATAGACTACATACTGTTTGTTATCAGCTACTATATTGGGACAAGTCCGTTACAATATCGATTGTAAGATATACATTTTAAAGGAATAAGTTACCTACCAATTTATACCTTTAAATATTTTCATTCTTCTAAAAAAATATAAGCATCTGTAACTACAAAGTAATACTGAAGAGATTAATAATAATAAATAATAATAATAAAGCCTTTTATTCAGATTTACAAAAAACAAAAATAAGTTACAAAAAAAATAATATCACTCATGAATTTGGTTTTTACTAATTTTTTGCAGATCCGTTTGCCAGTTGGCATAGGCCTCCTCCAACCTTTTCCATTCTGACCTTTCATTTGCCACTCTGTGCCATGTATTTCCAGCTACTTGGCGAATGTCCTCATCCCACCTTTTATTAGGTCTTCCTCTCAATCTATGACCTTCTCTTGGGTACCACTGAGTAACAATTTGGCTCCATTTTTCTTTGCCTCTTATCAAGTGACCTGCCCATTTCCACTTTAATCTCTTTATTTTTAAAGTTACCTCTTGTACCTTGGTTTTGTCTCTGATGGATTTTTTATTTATTCTGTCTGCTTTCTTTACACCTAACATGCTTCTTTCCATCGCATGTTGACATGTGGCGAGGTTTCTGGTCGTATTTTGTGATAATGGCCAAGTTTGGCAACCATAGGTCAGTACAGGTAAGATGCAGGTGTTAAATAGTTTAGTTTTTGTTGCTATGTGTAGTTTGTTATCTTTCATTACCTCCTTCAAGCCCCAGTATCTCTTCCAGCTGTTTGCTACTCTTCTTTCTATTTCTTTATTAACTGTGTCTTTGGGTGACATCAATTGTCCAAGATATATATATTCTTGTGTATAATCTATTTCTATGTCTTTTACCATTATGGTTCTTTTTTCTCCATTTGTCATTACTTTTGTTTTTTCTCTATTTAGGTGCAGGCCTACCTTAGCAATTTCTGATGACAATTCATTTAACATGTTGTTTAGGTCTTCCGGTGTTTTTGCGAATAAAACGATGTCATCAGCAAATCTTAAATGTGTAAACATTCTTCCATTAATGGATAATCCTACTTTGTCCCAACATAGGTTCCTGAAGACCATTTCTAACACAGCTGAGAACAGTTTCGGTGATAGTGGATCCCCCTGTCTTACACCTTTTTGTATGTCGAATTGGTAACCTTTCTGTTCCAACTGTATGCAAGCAGAGCTGTCCTTATATATATTTCTTATTATTCTTATGTATTTTTCTTCAACGCCCTGTAATTTCAATGCTTCCCAAATCCTACAGTGTATTAATGAGTCAAACGCTTTGCTGTAGTCTATAAATGCGATATAGTATGTTTGTTGATATTCGGCATATTTTTCCAAAATTTGTCTCACAACATGTATATGATCTAGCACTGAGCAGTCTTTTCGGAATCCTGCTTGCTCGATGGGTTGTTGGTCATCTAGTTGTATTTCTATTCTTTTGAGTATTATTTTAGCAAAAACTTTGTATAAGTTGGACATCAGACTAATAGGGCGGTAGTTTGCTATATCATTTGCATCTCCTTTTTTGAACAATAGAACTATATTTGATTTAGTCCATTGACTTGGTATTGTTTCTGTGTTTATGATGTCATTGAAGATATCCGACAGGACTGGGATAAGTGCTGACCTAGTGTGTTTCAGGATTTCGTTGCTTATTCCATCTGGGCCTGGTGACTTGTCTAGTTTTTGTGTGTCTATAGCAAATTCTATTTCTCTGTGCATGATATTGGGTACTGCTGCGTTGTTCAAGAGGTCTATTTCTTGCTCGTGCATGCTGTTTCTATATAGATCTTTATAGTATGCTGTAGCAATTTCTAATATGTCAAGTCTCTCATTTTTCATTGATTTACATTTATCCTTCCTTATTCCTTAAGTTGCAACAAAGATTGGATTGTGAAAATGAAGGATAAATGTAAATCAATGAAAAATGAGAGACTTGAAGAGATTAATACTACTTTTTATCAGAAACCTCCTAGCAGAGTGCTACGACAATGCTACGCCGTAGCAATATTGCTACGAATCGCTACGAATCACACCGCCTCGCCTGTTTGTTGACAAAGAGCGAAATCAAAGTGGAAAATGTACAATGATGAGTTCTTTTCTTCTGAAAAATGTCTGAAGTATTTCATAGAAGAAGGTATAATAATAGATCATATTGTTTGAAAATACCTCGAAGGGTTTCTAAGAAAATGTAGGCTAAATGTAGATTTATTGTTGAGTCTAATGGTTTAAATTATAAAAAGTAATTAAGGATACGATATTGCTTGAGTTTGAAATATTGTTACATAACATAACATCACGCCTTTTATCCCCGAAGGGGTAGGCAGAGGTGCACATTCTACCACAGTACAATGTAACACCCACTTTTCACTAGTTGTTATGAGTCCCATGTAATAGGGGGTGAGCCTATTGCCATATACCGGGCACATTTCCAGACTCCGTGCTACTACTGAGAATTTTAAAAAACCCAGTAATACTTTGCCCGACCCGGGAATCGAACCCGAGACCCTTTGCCCGGCAGTCGCACTTGCGACTACTCGGCCAACGAGGCAGTCCGAAATATTGTTCTTTCCTAGAATTTCAGAGTGTAATATAAAGGTAATAGTTTTGATTGATTTTAATGTAAAGAACTTCAATTTACTGCATAATATAAAAAAAAAATAACTAGGAAATTCAGTTAAGTGAGCAAAGAGATTGGCAATGGTTGGATATGAAGACCTGAAAATCGAGCACAGAAGCATACCATTAGAGAAAACTAAGTCTAATAAGTACCAGGATATAATAGGACTGACACAGATTAATAATGACAAATTTTGAAAAATAAACAGAGATCATAATAACTATCGTGAGACATGCTGAATTGACTAACAAATTTCGAGTTACTTACGTAAATATACTGAGAAAAGTTGTACTAGTTTGTACAGAGGGTCTGTTTATCATCAGCAGCGTGCGCAGTCGCAGCGATGTCGCGCAAGCTACGTCAGCCAGCCAGTAGGTCACTCGTAATTTTTAGTTAATTTAGACAAAGATGCTTTGTTTCAAGATACAATTTTTCCATTAGAACATAACATAACATCACCCCTTTTATCCTCGAAGGGATAGGCAGAGGTGCACATTATGCCACACTGTACAATGTAACCCCCACTTTTCACTATTTATGTTATGAGTCCCATTTAATAGCGGGTGAGCCTATTACCATATACCGGGCACAATTCCAGAATCCGTGCTATTACTGAGATTAAAAAAAACCAGTAATGCGTTGCCTTACCCGGAAATCGAACCCGAGACCCCTTGCCTGGCAGTCGCACCTGAGACCATTCGGCCAACAGGGCATTGCATTAAAATATTACAAATACTTTTTAGAAGAATTAGTCTTACTTTGTAATACTTCCGATAAAGCTCTTTACTTTGTCATCAGAAGTTGAATGTTTCCTGAAAGTCTGCAAAACCGCAAATACTGTAAAATATCCGTAATAAATTTTATTCTTGTCTCTAGTGCAATGTTCGGTTGCAAAATTAGAGACGTGGCTCTATCCATGTATGGAAGTGATTTCGAAATGTTGCTTCGGAATCCTATTTTTAAGTTAGTAATTTTTCACATCATAACATCATCATAACATCACGCCCTTTATCCCCGAAGGGGTAGGCAGAGGTGCACATTCTACCATAGCACAATGTAACACCCACTCTTCACTAGTTGCTATGAGTCCCATGTAATAGGGGGTGAGCCTAATTTTTTACAATGTTTTGTATTATATACTCTTCATGACGACTCGTAATAATCTAATCATTTTATTTTGTACACTGTTCCTATCGATCTAAAAGACACTTTTGAACATCAAAAAACATATATTTGGCTTAGTATCTTGTACTACATTTTTATTATGATTTCTAGGTACTGTTTAAAGACTAGTTATAAACAATTCTTTTCTTGAAGTCGGTTAATTAATTTACACTTAGGAAAGTGTCAGAAATACTTTTCTGAAAACCACATCAAAACCGGTTTAGCCAATCGCGAGATAATCGCGCATCAGCACACATACATACATACAGTTTAAACTGAGAACCACCATTTTCTTAAATCTATATGATTTTTTTACAAATTTTATAAATGCATCCACAACGTATAATGTTCAAAGATAATTCAGAAGTCGTATCTAGCATTCCTAACTCTACGTGAGTCGTCCAGTGTAACACAGGGTGTGGTTTTATTGACAATCACTGGCCCGATATTGGTTCCATTCGGTCTGTAGGATTGTGAACTTTCTTCTCTATTAGTCGGCACATCGTAGTAGGTTTAATTAAAATGTTAGTGCACCTGGAATGAGATGTGAATTGGAAAATAAAGGAATATTGGTTCTTTTGTGTATTTTTGTAAGGTTTTGACTGTCTTTTGTCTCATTTAGCTGAAAGTTTTGTCAAATTATCTCGTTTGTGGAATGATGATAAGTGCGACTGCAGAAGAAATAGTCAGTGCGTTATGGAGATCCATAAAATTTTCGAAATTTTACTAGCATTAATACGGTGTCAGAAACTGTCCACTAAAATGGAAACAACTAATAACAAAATATAAAGTTGTACGTTTTAAAAAAACAATGCCCCACGCTAGAATTATCTCCTGCGTCGTGGGTGTGCTTACAAACATACAAGTTCACATACACATGACACCCAGACCCGGAACAACAAATTGTGGATTACACAAACAATTGCTCTGTGCGAGAATCAAACCCGCGACACGTTGCGCGGCACCAACCGTGCCGTCATTGTTACAACCTTTGTTTACAATGAATAAAAAGTGATACACATTTTACACAAAAATCAAAGTTGACGAATACACCAGTTACTAGGCTAGCAGCATTAAGTAGGGCTTCGCTGTCCAATTGCACCTCTGTAGGTGCTCAATACCGATTGGCAGCTGGTTAATTTAATCAACGGCTCGCCGACACGATTTTGGGTCAAACCAACGATCACCTTTTATTTAAACATGGGAAGGTTTCAGTTTGGTTATTTGTTGAATTGGCTTCTTTAGTTAATAGTGTTGTTAATCTTTACTTGTGAGTTTTCTTTAAAAAGTAGATAGGATAGGTGTTTAGTATATTTGATTTTTGTTTCGTAAAAAGTGAGTTTCCTATCAAATACTGAGCGCAATTTTATTTATGAGTGTTAGGAGTTTGTGGTGTGAAATCAAATGCTACCTTTTTTTAAATATGTTATCCTGAATAGAAGGAAAACGTATGGCAAAGATTCATATTCATATTAATTTATTTGCAGATCATAAAGTGAATAATGTTGTATGTACAGATAAGTTGTAGTAGCATGGTCGACAAGAGGGACATTCGAATTTCAGTATATTTGCTGCTTCAACCAAAAATTACATTATAACAATGCAATAAGTACCTAATAAAATTTTCTCAATAATTCACAATATTTTACTACACCTGACGAAACAATTAAATTATTTAACATAGTGTTACGTTCATATTGCCAGAGATCACACTCCCAGAGTATGTGATGGGCCGACTGCTCGTATCGCAACTCCTCTGTCGAACATTGGCACCATGGTGAATCAATAAGTTTAAATGAGAACAATTTGCTTTTAAAGTTGCCGTGGCCAGTAAGAAATTGGGCAACACAGTGATCCACCTCCAACCATGTCCTCTCCAGCCGCTCATGCACGGATGGGAAGAACTGATACAGGTGGCGGCCCTTAATAGAAGATGCCCATCTACACTGCCATTCGGTTATAAGCTCGCCCCAAACGTCCGTCACTGGCTTAAACACTGGTTTATTATACGGACCTTGTGGAATCTAGAACGAATTTCCGTGCGTTTAGGCGTTTTTGCCATACCTATTATTGGAAGCAAGTATAACAGCTCACACATAGGACCCACTTAGTTTTTAGTCAAATTTCCGTGGTGCTTGGCGACTGGGCTTCACCCAGTTGTACAGTCTCTTCTTTGTGCCTTTAGGCTTAATTCATTCTGTCTCCTGCAGTACCGGTTTTGTAGTGTGGCGACACATGTCACAAGTCAACGGATGACGTCGTAAAATCCTACATTGCACATGCGAAGTTTACATTCGATTTAACACGGATAATTCACCGAGGGAAGTGAAAACCATAGTTTTTTCTTCTTCTCCTCTTATAATATCTTCTGATTCACTTCGTTGCGGGAACCAAGACAGTTACTCATGTCCCTGGGACGCGCCGGACTTCAGTGTTCCGGTGTTTTCATGGTTGTATCTACTGTAGATCCTGGCTTACAGGAGTTGCAGCGGTTTTGGGAGGTTGTGGCGGGCTTGTCCCAAAAAAAAAAAAAAAAAAATTCACAATATTTTGACTCCATCATCTGATGAAAACAAGGTCCTTAAACGACTCTGAAGTGTTAATAAAAATAACTATATATAACTGCTGCTTATAGACCCGGCAAACTTCGTACCGCCTAAAAGTTTTTTCTCACCTTTTAAACCTTTCCTAGATTTCCACGAACCTATCAAGACCAAAATTAGCCAAATCAGTTCAGCCGTTGTCGAGTTTTAGCGAGACTAACAAACAGAAATTCATTTTTATTTATATAGATACTATAAGCAGGTACTACATACACATAAATAATATATGTAGCACATACACAACTTTAAATACGGCGCCGGCAACAAACTCCGGCTCGTTTAAACTCAGTAATTTTCCTCTTGACCTTGTTTTAGTAAAAACCGGTCCGGTTGCCGTACGCCCGACGTATACAGCACAAAAGATGAACTTTATGTTAAGTGATGAACGTTATATGCATGAACGAATATGTTACCGTCGGACGAATTCTCGGGACTATCAAAGAAATGGAATGAAGTAGCTGTGATGCTTTTGATGTGAAATGTTTTATTAAAATGTTACGTAGGTTAAATATGCTAAAAATAATAAATAATATAAATAATATGTTAAATATGTTATGTTATGTTATCTTTTCATGGATTTTTAAGGGGGGGGGAATCATCGTATGACTGCTCCCGCCTGGATGAGGCGCTTGCTCAGTGCGGCATGGCGATTTCAAACTTATAATTAGAAATTACAGAAAACTTATTAGTCCAGTACGATGTTTTCCTTCACCGTTTGTCAGTGATGGCTAAATAATCTTAAAAGTCACATTAGTAAGTACCAACAGTAAGTAATTACAGCAAGTGCCGTTGGTAGGTTTCGAAACCGCCCGTCGTGTAATCGAGGCCTATCTGACGGACCGGTCCGTCATCTACCCCGGTCACCGAGGTGAGTGGAACCGGCGAGAGACGTCGCGCGGTGTTCCACAGGGTTCGGTTTTGGGGCCGCTCCTGTGGAACATCGGTTATGACTGGGTGCTGCGCACCGATCTCCCGAACAACGTCAGCGTGGTCTGTTACGCTGACGACACATTGGTGCTAGCACAAGGGAGGTCGCATCAGGCGGCGGCTAATTTAACGGCGAGAGCGGTTACGACAGTCGTTGAAAGGATCCGGCAACTGGGACTCGAGGTGGCGCTCCACAAGTCCGAGGCCATGTGTTTTCATGGCCGCGGGAACGCGCCACCTCCGGGTGAGTCCCAAATAACGGCAGGAGGGGTTACCATCGGCGTCGAGACGTCGATGAAGTACCTAGGACTCGTCCTCGACAGTCGGTGGAACTTCGTGGAGCATTTTCGACGTTTGGCTCCTAAGTTGGAACGAACGGGGGCGGCGCTTAAGCGCCTTCTACCGAACCTCGGGGGGCCAAACGCCTCCTGCCGTAGGTTGTATGCGGGGGTCGTGCGGTCCATGGCCCTCTACGGTGCCCCTGTGTGGGCGCCGAATTTGATGCGGCGACCCGCTAGGGCGCTGCTCACATCTCAGAGGGTCATGGCGATCCGATTGATTCGCGGATATCGCACGATCTCCGGGGAGGCGGCGAACCTCCTTGCCGGATCACCGCCGTGGGATCTTGAGGCGAAGGTGCTGGCGCGTGTGTTTTGTTTGCGCGCGGAGGCACGTCGCCGGGTCGAAAATCCGCAGCCGCGCCAGATTAGTGCGTGGCGGGATGAGCTCCGGCGTGATCTCATGGCGGAATGGCAGCAACGGCTGTCGCAGCCGAGGGCTGGGCTCGCTGTCATTGCAGCGGTAAGTCCCCTCTTTGAGGAGTGGCTTGAGAGACGCTACGGCGTCCTCACCTACCGCCTGACGCAGGTACTTACCGGACACGGAAGTTTCGGTAGGTTCCTGTTTCGGATTGGGCGGGAGGAAACGCCCGAGTGTCATCACTGCGAGGATCGCCCGGAGGACACGGTGGAGCATACGGTGGCGGTGTGTCCTGCGTGGGCTGAGCACCTCAGGGATGTGATTGGCGACGGCGACCTCTCGCGTCCGGCTCTGGTTCAGACCATGGTACGGAGCGAGGGGGACTGGGATGCCGTCTCCTCCTTTTGCGAAGCAGTTATGCTAGCTAAGGAGGAGGCGGAGCGCGTGAGGGAACGAACCTCCTCACGCCCTGGCCGTCGCGAGAGACACTCCGTGCGTCGGGGATCGCGAGACGATCTCCGGCCACCGTAAGCATGGGCCTGCGGACGGCGAGCACGGGTGACTCGCCGCCCGACCAGAACCAGGCCCGAGCGTACGGCGCGTCGCGTTCCGCGCGCGCCTCAAAGAGCCATCAGACCACCACGGATGGGGCCCAACAGGGCTAATGCCGATACGGAGCCGCGGAAGACTTAACGGGTTGCCGGGGCTCCGGCTCGAAGTGCAGGAGTAGGAACGGGGTGGTTTTTAGTCAGTAAGAGTCTGACACTCCCTCTCGCCTCACCCGGGCGGGAGAAGTCATTGGATGATTTTCCCCCCTCAAAAAAAAAAAAAAAAAAAGGTTTCGAAACCGCACTTTCATGCATGAGAAGCGGGCGTCTTCGACCTCCGACCCACCGCAACATATCAGGATCCATCTTATCACTTTATCCATGAAAAGATATTGCGGAGAACCTAACGGGTTACCGGGGCTCCGGCTTGAAGTGGTATTTAGTCAGTAAGAGTCTGACACTCCCCGCCTCACCCAGACGGGAGAAGACATTAGATGATTTCCCTCCTTAAAATAAAAAAATCTGTCATTTTACAAAGCATTTGTAGTGACAGAACTATGCTTAAGTGCGACTTAAACTGTCAAACACCAAGCGGTCACCGGCGACCGCAACCTATTGTTCTATAATTGTGTCTACAAAACCGGTACTCGACGAGTTAAAGTTGAGTGGTGTTTGAATATTTTAGCGTTAAACATACAAAAATAATAATGAATCTTAACAATATTTAATGAACCTTTAAAAACAGTATTCAAAATTCGTAAATTGAACAGGTATAAAACCTTTTGTTTACGACTTTAAAACGATAAAAATGAAAATAAATTTTCCTCTAAAATGAAGGTAATTTAATGTAAAGCCGTTTATTTTACGAAACGTTTACAGCTTCGGTCACGGATATCTTTAAACGTAAATGCCTAATAAATGTGTATTAACTTTCTTTGTTCTCTTTTTCATTATGAGGTTCTTCATTTTTATGGTATCCTAGTACTTTGATTGTGGTTTTGCATATATTTTTGAGATAATCATAATTAACTCGTCGAGTACCGGTTTTGTAGACACAATTATAGAACAATAGGTTGCGGTCACCGGTGACCGCGTGGTGTTTGACAGTTTAATCAGAATTCAAGTTCAGCCTTTTGCCAAATGCTCGATACTCTACAACTACTTAAGTTACTATATATTTACTATGTATAAGTTATTTTAATAACATAACATAACATTACGCCTTTTATCCCCGAAGGGGTAGGCAGATGTGCTCATTATGCCACTATACAATGTAACACCCACTTTTCACTATTTATGTTATGAGTCCCATGTAATAGGGGGTGAGCCTATTACCATATACCGGGCACAATTTCAGAATCCGTGCTATTACTGAGATTAAAAAAAACCAGTAATGCGTTGCCCGACCCGGGAATCGAACCCGAGACCCCTTGCCCGGCAGTTTGTATTAATACTTATATGTATAAACTAGCTTCTGACAACGTCTTCGCCCGCAGGATAAAAAGTATCCTATGTGGTGTTCCAGACCATATACTTATATAGTTATACAATAGTTTACCCCAGTTCCAAATTCCATCTGAATTCCTTCAACCATTTTTGCGTAAAACAGTAACATACACACATACATCCTCAGAAACTTTCACATTTATAATATTAAAAGGAATAGGATAAGGATTTTTTTTAAGGGGGGAAAATCATCGAATGACTGCTCCCGCCAGGGTGAGGAGGGAGGGAGTGTCAGACTCTTACTGACTGACTAAAAACCACCCCGTTCCTTCTCCTGCACGTCGAACCGGAGCCCCGGTTACCCGTTAGGTTCTCCGCGACAATAGGATAAGGATAGGATGTAGCTATCTTAGTCAATCTAATAATATGTTTCCTGAACCATAATTAAGGATCTTGTCGCACTTATTATCATTCGAGAGGGCGTCAAAATGAAAATATTAACTACGTATAATAATGCATTATATAAACCTACTAGCTTTTACCCGCGGCTTCGCTCGCGTCACAAAAGGATAAAAAGTAGCCTATATGACATATACCAATACACACAGCGCCATCTATACCAATACTTTTGTTTTCTCTCGGGAATATCACATTTTTCCGGGATAATAACAATCGGTTTAGTAGTTCCGGCGTGAAAGCAGAAGAAACAAACAAACTCACTTTCCGATTTATAATATTAGTAAGGATTGAATGATCTAAGGCAATATTTAAGATAAACAGACAAACAAAAATAAACCTTATACCTAATGCATAAAAAAGAATTTAATAATAAATATACAAACGGGTCTCATCTGTCAGTCTCGCCGCTAATTTCGCAGTCACTTTTCAACATTAATTCGTTTTGGACTGGCAAGCGACAGCTATAAGCAATGCTACATTTATTAGCTTTTTATTTCAATTCATTTTGCCGGTATATTACTTAGGAATATGTGTTGTCGATATGGTGATTCATTTTGTAGAAAATTTTTGTATTATGTGGAAATTTCGTAACATAAGATAACGTATCGCATCGTACGTATCGATTGAATAAGAGTAACCTATGGAGTTTCTTGCTCGTTCTTCTCCATAGGAATCTACACCGTGGAATGAGCAACTAGCTTCACTTCAAAATTTTTGTTGTTGACGTTCAAAAGTTCTAATTGAAATAAACGATTTTGACTTTGACTTTATCTTTTATACACATATTTAGTATGGTTAAGTTATAAAACATGTAACAAGAGGTGTGTATTTTTGTTGTTATTACACACTGTGTCATTATATCATTCTTACTGTTCCTGCCACAGGTCCACTGAAAGAAATTCTAATAGGAATAGGTGAAACTTGTGTACTTCAATTTTATATATTTGTTATCCTTTAAGTTGTATGTATGTTTATAAATAACAAATAAATGAAGATGATTGTTTCCAAATACCTACCAAATATTATACCAGACTCGGCAGACACCATCCACACTAAGAATTATTGTTTAAAAATTGGCAGTCTGACTTACCAACAATGAGGCAGTCAACAAGCCAAAGTACTCAAGATCAAAAATATTTATAAGCTTATAAACCACACATCTTAATATGTAAAATAATCGTTTATATACGCGGTAACCTGACCTACACGTGACCTAATTTTCAAGTAAAAGCTAACACTACATTTTCTCTATATTACTTTGAGACTTAAAACAGAAAACTTTACTAAATTAATTTTAAAAATAGTACTCAAAATGCACTATTTTTTATATCCTGCAGCTTTTAATATCCTTTAAGTGTGGGAGAGCCAGAATGAGAGAGAGAGAATGGGCCGGCTCGACCGGAGTGATACCACGGCCTCACAGAAAACCGACGTGAAGCAACGCTTGCGTTGTGTTTCGTCGTGTGAATGAGGTTACCGGAGGCACAATTACCTTCCCCTTCCCCAATCTCCCCAATCCCTGAATCCCCAACGATCCTCAAACTCCTAATCCCCAAAAAGCCGGTGACGCACTTGTAACGCCTCTGGTGTTCACGGTTAATCGGCGTCGCCCATGGACACCTGTGTCCATGCGCGACGCCGATTGCTTACCATCAGGTGATCCGTCTGCTCGTTTACCGACTTATGCCATAAAAAAAATCCTGAAAAATGCGGTAATTAGAAAGAAGGTTCAAAAGTTTAGTAATTTTTTGTGCACACATAAATATTCTATAAGTGGCCACTGCTTACGGGAGAACGTTTGACCATTAATCTCCACGATTGCTCAAAGCGGATTGGCGATTTCAGTTATAATTAAAAAATATAAGCCCAGGTTTCCACATGATGTTTTCCTTCACCGTTTGTTAGTGGTGTCTAAATAAATCTTAGAAAGTAAATATAACTCGGAAGAAGTCACATCGGTACTAGCCGTTGGTGAGTTTCAAACCCCTCATGCGTGAGAAGCGGGCGTCTTAAGCCTCCTGGCCACCGGGACGACACAACATAAACTAAAACATAAAAACCATAAGGTCACGCATGCATTAAGCAATGTGACACTCACCAAGTCACCAGCCTTGCTAAGAGTTCCATTTAAAGAAGCTGGGGCATATTTTAAACTCTATGGGAGTCACTGATAATTTTCGATAACGTCTTAGTAATGCTTTGCACTACCAAGAAATCATACACGACAACCTCTGCTAGGTAGTAATCAAACTGACAAACGCCATGCCGTATATAAAATTCATTTTACTTCCTTCACAAAATTAAAACGTACCTAACATTGTGTTCATGAAAACTCAACTAAAATAATTTACATCACACAGTTTCCTAGTTAATGGGTTCTGACCATTGTAACCCGGTATAAAATGAAGCAGACTTTGAAAATAAACTTGCAGCTCCATTGTTTCTCTGTGGCCCTGGTAGCAATGCGCTCATTCATCTGAATGAATAGGAATGAACTACTACTGAATGTAATTGTTTTACAAGGCTTTGTATGCGAGGACTATTGTATTTATCTGTATTTAAAATAATTGTATGGAAGCTTCAACTATAGATTTATTTATGTGGAAATTCAAAACCATGCTTTAAAACCGATTTCTGGATCTAATATTACTATAATAACTTTTTGAAATTCAATAGATAATAAAAATCTAGCGTACATTACATATTATTATTATTACTTCATGTTTTCTTCATTTACTTCATGTTTCATTGATGTTCAGAACAAAAACCGATCAAACACTAAACATATCCTCCTTTGTTTCAACAAAGTAACAACTACCTCAGACGTCATTTTCTTCGATGGACTTCAATAAGTAAGTGAGGCTTTCTCGCAAATTGCTAAGACGTGGTTGAGCTCCTCTAGTGTCCTACTACCCTGGTAGCTGTAGTATATTTATCACCCAATACATTGGTCATTCTTTATTTATACATAATTATCTAGTATGCTATTAAAAAAAGTATTCTAATATTAAAAATTTTCGTAATATAAAGGTAAAAAAAGGATTGTGTAGGTACAAATACAATGACTAGGATGATTATTATAGCTACACTCATACAAGAAACAATATGTAAATAAAACAAAAAGTACTCCCAAACGTTTGTGTAATAGAGAAAATTCTGCTTTTTATCTTTCAAAGTCAACTTCTATTCTCTCTGACTTACACAATTCATATCTAACAGGGAAATAACTCCAAATCTAGTAGTACATCCATCTTCACAATTCTCCTCACTTTAAAATAGTACCTCTCGACCTTGACCGAATGTCTGATTCCTCGCGAAAAAGGCCGAAACATCAACCTTGACCCGCAGACATAAGAGCTATTTCAGACTAGAACAGACATGTCACTCGTTTGAAAGAACAGCTTGTTTATGAAAGTGTTATGTAACTTCATCACGCTTGCATTCCCAAGAGGTAGGCAGTTCATCTTTTAGGCAGTCTATTATAGTTTGTGACGGTTTGAATATTTATTTATTTTGAACTTAAGTTCGTTCCATAAGTAGTAAATATTCGTTCTTGAAGTTGCTTGTAGTAGAGTAGGCATTTGATGGTGGGAAAGCAAGATAGTTTCAAATTAGTCCAAAATTTTTATTTAGGAACCTTTTTTTTAAGTCTATCTAAAGTTTAACTAATTCTCTGAAGGAAAAGCCATTTCTAATTTTATTTAGGAAACAATATTATATGTAGCTGTATATAAACCGCACTTCATTGATGGAAATTAAAAAACTGCGTTTAAAAAAACCGACTTCAAAAACTAATGACAAACCAAAAGTAAAAACTAAAAAGGAAAAAAATAACTATTTGTGGTCATACGTACTTATAGCTTACACACCCACTGATAGGTTAGAAGTCGGTGCCACAAGTTTTAAACAAAATTATTCATTATTAAAACCTAACTAGATACCTAACATTATTGAGCTACTTACAATTTTATTATGGATTATACCAGCTGTGACCATTAATTACTTTATATTTTGAATTTTCAAAATCGGTTCATAAACAACGGAGATATCGGCGAACAAACATAAAAAAGCACGGTCGAATTGAGAACCTCCTCCTTTTTTTTGAAGTCGGTTAATAAAAAATTAAACGCATACTCAAATCCCTTGATAGAAAGATAACTCCTAAAAACTTTTCTTTTTAAGACTAATGACTATGAGGTACTAGGCAAGCATATAATCTGCAGAGAAATAGAAATGGCTATTATGATTGTCATACAATATTGTCTCAACAGCAAACAAAGCTTAAGAGCTTAATCATGTCGGTCGGTAGGCCGGCGACGCGACGTGTCGCGAAAAGCAATTTATCATTTTCATTAAAAGCGAATTTCAATATTTGCCGCATCGCTATTTTTCATCGCGTCATATCTTATTTTTAATGATCGTAAAATATTATATGGATGGCACACCCCCACTTTAATTAATATCTTCTGCATTTTATGCGCTACTAGTAACTTTATAATAAGTAGATAAGAACTCAAAATAAAAGACATCACAAGACTCACATCTTTTAAGCAACGCATGCGCGTTGGTGCAGCTGCTTCCGCGGCAGAGGCCCTCAAACGGCGTAAATATTCAAATCTAGTGGGTAACTACTGTTTTGAGCCGTTTGGGGTCGAAACACTTGGGCCATGGGGTCCCAGTGCACACTCTGTGTTTAAAGACATCGCCCGTAGGCTAATCGACTCTACACGTGACCAGAGGGCTGGCTTTTTCTTCGGACAGAAAATAAGCATTGCCATTCAACGTGGCAATGCTGCCAGTCTTCTGGGAACTTTCCCCTGTGATAGTGATGCGGACGAATACTTTGACGCCTAAATTAAGGGTATAATTTTTGTTGTTTTCTTTTACTTTCTTTTTATTTAATAGTTTAGTTGTAGTTAATTTTAAGTTGTAAATATTTATGTAGTTATATAAATTATGATAATTTCCTAAGCATATTCTCGATTACAGTTGAAGTATCTAGTATTTATCGAGTTAATTAAATAAAAATATCATTTGATTTTATTAATCAAAACTACCAAAATGATAGTACGTATTATTATTATATTACATTACGTTATTTTATGTATTCTACTATTTTTTTTACTTATATTTTATTTAATAAATCATAGAGCAAACGAATTCAGTATTTTTGAAAGAAAAACACAAATATTAAATATAATTTCCCTAATAGTTGTAAAAATTGCTGAGAAAGGTCATAAGTGAAATGTGAAAGAGAAAATATAATGATAAATAAACACCTCTACCTCTCTGAAAACCAAGCGTAATATATTTACGACTTAATAAATAACTAATTTCGGTATGAAACGAATTTTTCTTTAGTATTCAAGCTTCATATGTTACGTTTAGCAAGATCAAAGTGACTTTATTCTAATAGAAAAATGTTGCCTGAGTTTTTTCCCTTAGTATTGTTGCTATAAATTATATACCTACTGTGTTATTATGAGACCCTGGTACTAGCGTACGAAATTAAAGGAGAAATAATAAGACTTTATTAAAAACTGAACTACTTCTGATATTATTTGAGAAAGATTATTTATTTTTCTACAAAATAATGATGAGTTTTTTAAGAAAATACTATATATATACTTTTTATTATATTATGCTAACAAATCTTGGTAAGTGGCTTCAATACAAATGAATATTTTTTTAGTCGCTATTCAAGCTCCATGTGTGTTTAACAAGATCAAAGTAACTTACCTATAATCGAAAAAATATAGCACGAGTTTCTTTCTTTCAGTATTGTTGCTATAAATTACATACTGCGTTATTATGAGTCCCTGGTACAAACGTTGGGACCACGAAATGGAAGGGGGAAAAAGTTTATTAAAACAGAAAAACTATTTATTATATGCACCCTTTACTTAATACTTTTATATTAATACCTATGAGAAGAAAATTGAAGTTTTTGTTTTAATAGAACCGCTGTAAATTGTAAAATAAACTGCGGTTTTGCTTGTGCTGTTGACGTAAATCAAATTAAACGTTTACAGAGTTAATAACATTTTACAGCATTGCATAAATTATAATAATTATTGACCCAGGAATCGAACCAGAGGTCGTACTTGTGGCCAACGAGGCAAACTCCAAATAATGAAAAAAAGTATCTTTAGTGAAAGAGTTCTTACATACCCTTAAAATGGCGGTACCCTAAAAAACCGTTAAATTATTCCCCATCGTAACAAACTTCTGAAGCCATTAGTGTTAAAAAACAAAAAAAAGTAGAAAAGCTTTTAAAAAAAGAACGTCGGTAACGTTCCACGGTTTCTATGAATAAATATTGTGTTTCCAAATTTGAATTCGTTGAGAATAAGTCGTTGACGGTTGTTGTTGAGAGCCAGTGAATTGAACGATTTGTTATTTCGTTGCAATATTTTCTTCTGCAATTGAGGTTTTAATATTTTGGAATCTAAAGGAGATTTGTTATGGTAAAACCTAGATACGAAGGCTACGGAATCCATGTTAATAAGTGTTTTGATTAAACATAGAGCCATGGGATGATGCCGATCACACCAACAAACTTTTCATTTTGAACAAAATCCTAAGTAATAAACGAAAGTATAAAATTTTCTAAAGCAGTATGCTTCTGTTCTATTATACAGACAAATAACATAAACGTAAGAAAACCACCCATTAAGAAAATGTAATTAAAAACATAAATACTAGTTGAAAACTTTTCCTTAAGAAACAAAACAAGCTACAAGATTCCTTTCAACTTAGTTTCTATAGACGTATACCAGTATAACTTGACCCCTACTTACCTTTAAAACTGTGACTACGCGAGATCAACTTTTGCTAGAATGAACATTCTTACGCAAAAAGTTCTAGAATACATTGATCCCTGGATACATTGAATTTCTATACAATTACAGGTTCACTTATACTGGATATCTCCTTAGTCTTAGCGGGTACAAAAGTTTTGTACAATTAGGTACATTTGTATGAATGAGCAAGGTAATTAAGTAAGCTAAGTTAGTTCTGAACTACGTGCAGGTGAGAAAGAAATGTCTCCTTTAAATGGCGTATTGCAGGTGCCTAGTTCTAAAAGAAGAAAGTAGTTCCAAAATAAGGTTCTTATCTAGAGCACTTAAAATTGATGCACACAAAGCTGCGTATACCTACTTAACTATTAAGTGGAATACTAACTTTTAGAAAACCCAATGAGGCTTTTGCTACAGGGGAATTGAACACAGAATGCTTGAATTAGCAATCGCAACTTCCTGTGTTTATTAAATAAATGAATAATCTGAATATCATAATATTCAATCGGGTAAACAATACCTTAATACGTATATTAAAATTGAACATACATATCAAGGCACAAAAAGGCAATGCAATTACCAAGGCAACATAAAACCATAAGAGCATCAAAAGTGTTCATAAATCATACGGCAGAGGTATTACACGAACGGGCGATTAAAGTTCTTAATAAATGTTCTGAAATTCAAGATGAGACGTGTGTGTAATATGTATATGCTGTATTTATGTTGATATTCAATGATAATGTTAATTGAATATAATATAATAGGGCCTTTAAATGTACATACATGTGTTAAGTTTAATTAATATTGGTGAGTCGTCATACGTCATCACAGTATACAGACTGTGATGACGTATTTTAAAAGTCCGTTCGTAAGTTATTATTTTGTTTTCTTAGTGCAATATAAGATAGGTACAATATCAAGCATGTATGCAAACATTTTTAATCCATATATACTCATCTAGGCCCCGAAAATAATCTTTTAGAGGAGAAAATCATCCAATGACTACTCCCGCCTTGGGTAAGGCGAGAGGGAGTGTGAGACTCTGACTAAAAACCACACCGTCCTACTAATGCTCTTCGAGCCGGAGCCCGGGCAACCCGTTAGGCCTTCCGCGGTTCCGTATCGGCATCAGCCCTATTAAACAACATCCGTGGTGGTCTGATGGCTCTTTGAGGCGCGCGCGGAGCGTGACACACCGTACGCTCGGGTCTGGTTCTGGTCGGGGGGCAAGCTACCCTTGCTCGCTGTCCGGAGAATAAAAATCCTAGTAAATGAAGCAAAAAGGATATATAGCTGCAATTTATTTCAAACTAATTTTGAGCGGTCAAGTGTGACATTTATTTTGAAAATAAAATTAGATTCAATTAATTTTGGTTTAGTGCGCAGTGACCGCACGTTCACACATTGGAGCCATTAATTCCATTCATTCATTCATTACGTTCACTCATTCGGTTAAATTCTTAGTATGCAATCTATCTGTGTCTAATGGTTAGCCAACGAATTCTTGGTGCATTTGTCTTTCGGTATTTGCTTTTGCAATGGTGGTGTGTGGTGACTTCACTACGATGGGATGATAAAAAAAGGTTTAGTCTTTTTCTTAATATTATTGTATATAAGCCCTTTTCACGACTTTTTACAGTTTTGCCGAAACATTTCAATAAAATAACGTATTTTTTTTTTTAAATGTAGCCTACTCTAGGATTTTATGTCATTAGTTATAGTTTATTAGTTCGATTGACATTAAGTTCTTGTTATCTAAATTTTTACTGACCATATGGTCAGTCCTTTGAACGAACATACGGATGAGACGAAGTAAGTACTTATAAGGATTTATTTTTGTTTGCTTTTGAATCGATATCGTAAAATCGATAACTATGTGCACCCATTTTAACACGTGGTCTAACGCAGACCTACGCGAGATATAATGTGTTTTCTATTGTGTCTTATATCATATACTGGTTTTTGTTTTGAGGGGGGAAAATCATCCAATGACTTCTCCTACCCGGGTGAGGCGAGAGGGAGTGTCAGACTCTTACTGACTAAAAGCCGCAGCCGGAGCCCCGGCAATCCGTGAGGTCTTACGCGGCTACGTATGCCGATCAGCCCTGTTGGGTCCCATCTGTGGTGGTCTGATGGCTCCTTGGGGCGCGTAGCGTACCGCGCGCGCCCCGCTCGTACGCTCGATCATATACCGGTACAAGTTATCATCATCAATATCCTATAAGTGGTCACTGTTGACCAAAGGATTCTTCTCTTCATACTATAATAAGACTCATAGATTCTTTATTTCTCTGATATTTTGTATGGAAAGACATTGTAAACGACCAAACAGATCGCCTGATGGTAAGCGTTTAGCGCCGCCCATAGACACCGGTAACTAGCTGAAACATCAGAAAAGATACAAATGCGTTTCCGGCCTTTTAAGCCTTTAAGCTTTCCTTGGAGATTTGAAGGTCGCATCGATTTGGAAATACCACAGTCAATAGTTTATAACATAATATCACGCCTTTTATCCCCGAAGTGGTAGGCAGAGGTGCACATTACGGTATTAATGCCACTGAATAATGCAACACCCACTTTTCATTGTATATGTTATGAGTCCCATGTAATAGGAGGTGAGCCTATTGCCATATACCGGGCACATTTCCAGACTCCGTGTTGCTACTTAGATTGTCTTCAATATTCAATAGTTCATTCTCTACTATTATAATGCGGGATAGAAAGGTTAAAAAAGCTTAAAACTGGTCACTGACCTGCGCGACGTCGCCGCGACCGCGCACGCTGCTCATGAGGAAGAACCCCTCTGTGGTTCGAAACTAGTAGAGCTTTTCTCAGTATATTCACGTGAGTAACCCGCGTTTTTACTTAATTTAGTATGTCTCGTGATAGTTATTATAAAAAGGATAGAAAGGTATCGTTTTAAAGGTACAGTTTTCATTAACGAAGCAGATTTTTTAATACGCATAAATTAATGCAGATTAAAACAGCAGTAAAAAAGTAAGCTGCACCATTACCGAGTCTTCTACAGAATTAAACTGCATAAATAAGGAAAAAATGTAAAAGAATTTTCCACCTTCGTGGAGCGTTCAACACTAAAGTCCACTTAAAAGTTCACTTGACATTCAAACAGAGCACGACTAGTAGCTATGTAGTTACAAGTGAGTAGACTAGTAACTACTGGTAGGCGAGTAGTGGAGAGTTCTACGTATGTACGTAAGCTAGTAGCTGTATGTAGCTAGTAGGTACTCGTCCTGAGATTTCACGTAGAAGTACGTAAGAGCGAGGTGGAAAGTGTATGCGAAAGTTTGCTTCTTTATGCCTCGCTTGAATGTTACTCAACTTTGAATACTGGTGCCTAAATAGTGTTTTTGTATGTTTTTTTATAGTACATTGCGGTAAACGAGTAGACGAAGCACCTGATGGTAAATATTCGGCGCCCCCAATAGACACCCGCAAAACTTAAGGACAAGGCTACAAATTACAAGTTTGAGAGATCAAACATTTTGAGATTGATATAGATAAAGGTTTTTTTTTATGTTGCAAATTTGGGTAACAGTTACTGGTGACATATAGGGTACAGCCATATTTTACCATTTAAGCATGCAAAAGACAAATAACCCAAAAAACATAACTAAAAAAGAATATACATTTTTAACCCAAATACTAACTTTAAAAAGAATATTCTCATTTAAATACTCACTCAGAGCGTAATATGCTTTAGCCAATAAAAAGCTTCGGAGTCTTTTTTTAAAGAAAGATAGCGGAAGCTCATTCCAACCCTTTTTTTGGAGGGGTGAAAATCATCCACTGACTTCTCCCGCCTTGCGTTGGCGAGAGGGGGATTCTGACTCTTACTGATCAAAAATCACCCCACACCCCGACAACACGTTAGGCCTTCCGCGGCTCCATATCGGCATCAGCCTTACTGGGCCCCATCAATGATGATCTGATGGCTCTTTGGCTCTGAGGCGCACGCGAAACGCGACGCGCCGTACGCACGGTTTCCTTCCAACCCTTAGGTATTCTATTATAAATAACTGGAGCCATGCATGACTCTTGATTGAGTTTCCGTAAACCTCACTTACGCGGCGAAACACAGCACAAGCGGCAATTCACGATGGTTTTGGTATTTATGTCGTGGTATTACGAATGAGTATGGCGTCATGTTATAAAAACAAATAACTTTATATATATGTAAGTATCCCAATTATACCTTCACAAACATTTTACGCTGTTAAGAAATGAATGCAATATTTACAAGCCTTCTACAAATCAACACAGAATTATGTACACTGAGTAATTAAGATTTAAATAAACAAATACAATATTCACAGTAAATCATTAATCATGTATATAGTTCCTAGAACAACCACACTTACAGCAAATTACTAACAAATTCAGCGAATTGAAATATTTATTGATGCTTTGCTTATGTTGATACTAATTTATGAATTCATTCGTCTGTGTGTTCATTGGGAACGAGGATTTTCCTTTTATTGCTGATGATTATAAACATTATACGTAGCTAGTTCTAAATCAATATAGATTTTGATAATTAATACAACTTAAATTCACTCTTTCTTTTCACTCTGTCGAATGAGGGTTTCCAGGTTCGGTTAATTTTAGAGCTAATATTATATATTAGACGTATTTTCGAAATTTCTCTTTCTTTTATACTTTATACTATTTCCGTTGTGTACTACATGTTTTATAGTGTAATCGTATTTTCTTATTCTTATCAAGTTTGATATGTATTTTCTTTCCCTTTGTCTTATGGCATAACAAATAATATAACTTAACAATAACAATATAACTTAAAAATTACAATTTTTAGTGTGGGAGAGCCATGCTTCGGCACGAATCTGCCGGCTCGACCGGAGTGATACCACGGCCTCACAGAAAACCGATGTGAAGCGACGCTTGCGTTGTGTTTCGTCATGTGAGTGAGGTTACCGGAGGCCCAATTATCATTGGGAGATTGGGGAAGGGGAGCGGTCCCCTTCCCTAACCTCCCCAATCCCTGAATCCCAACGATCCTCAAACTCCTAAAGGCCGGTAAGGCACTTGTAATGCCTCTACTGTTCCAGGTATACATGGGCGATGCCGATTGCTTACCATCAGGTGATTCGTCTGCTCGTTTACCGGCTTATGCCATAAAAAAAGACATCACACCTTTTATTTCCTAAGGTGTAAATAAAGGTTTATAACATAGACACTGAAATTATGCAATAGGTACATTGTTAATTGTATACATACTACCAGTGTCAATAATAGTAAAGGAATACGATTAAGGTTTTTTTTTTAAATACTGAAAACATTCGATATTTAATTCTTGACTCGACCTGGGAATTATACTCGGAATTTTAATTCGATTCCAGATTTGACAATTTCAGTGTTGCAACGTTATGACAAGTACTAAATAGTGACGTTGCGAAATTATTCGATATGGAAATGCAATATTTCTGGATCGATTCTTCTCGTTTATAATTTTACTCTCGTAAACTAAGTATATCAGGAAATTAAATATTTCTGAACCTATAATTTAGTTTTGACGATTAATTAACGATCTGAGACTTTTCTTTTATAATTGTGTGTGAAATAAATAAAAAATGTAATCATGAAGGAACATGACAAATAAAACAGATAGATGTATTATGGTGATAAGTTATTTTGTAAATTGTCGCCGTCATCGCTATCGCTATCCTGTCACTTTCTGTAACATTTATTATAAAACACACACTGATTGTTTATCGATTTTTGTGTTCATCACTACACTATTATATGTGGTATCATTATTTAACAAAATGACAGTAGCTATTGTGAAATCTGGAATCTAATTAAAATTCTGACTATAGACCTGTGATTCATGCTCAACAGTCAACTTAAACTCTTGGATCAAAATTATTAGTACTTACTTACTTGATATTCGCACTACGGTCCGACCACTCTTTTAAAGATCAGAGCCACGAATCATGTATTACTGAATAAAAAATAATCCGAATATAAAATGAAGTAATTAATTAATTTTATTCAGTATTCCATTTACCATTTTACAATATACATTTCCGTAATGTTAAATTATTCATTTTGGATCTCGAGTCATAAATACCTCTATTTATTACCGAAATTTTTCATTAATTATTTATTCGTTTTCGCAATTTTTTCGATGTTATAATGCAATTATTTCATTTTATCGAAATGCTGTGTGCAAATGGTTGACTTCATTCATGATGGTGATAAAAAATTAATAAGATATCTTGTCTGTTGTTCCGTTTATATGTAGAGGTATGTTTCACAGAAGAAATTAATTAGTGTCTAATTTAGGGGTGTCTTCAGTGTTTTTTATGAGATAGGATGGCTCAACATGAGCACACCGATCGTTTGATGGCAACTGATCATTGCCTCTCAGGCAAACAAAGTTGCAAGTCATTGTCTTTTCAAAACGTTCTGTATTCTTTAATATGAACCTCAGAATTTTAAAAACACTCATTCTAAAATAGAAACCACACAAATCTTTTGAAGCTTTCTAAATTGCAAATTTCAATACTACTTAATCAGAATCAAATTCGAAATATCGACAAGGATCATGTTAAAAAAGGCTAAACAACGACTAGCCAAGCCTAGCCAAGCAATCTTTGAAAAAGTTTGCATAAAATAGTCTCTATTGTTTGGGGTAACAAATAGGGTCCCAAAAATAGTACATCAATAGTATTAAAAAGAACGGTTTGCGTGTTACACAACAAACTATACAAACCAGTATAAACTGACCCTTGAATGTGTGTACAGATCATAGAAATCGAGACCACGATAAACTGGTTTGTGTAACTCGATTTGAAGCCATGTGTAGGCACAATACAAAAGCCTACATTCTACCTAGACATGATTTACTGAAACAGTTTCGCCTGAAGGCTATAAATCTTTTTATCTTACTTTGTTTTCACAGGAATTTCATTGATATTGTTGTTAAGTCCTATGTAATTTGTACCTACTGAAGTTTTTTCACGAAACTTATATTGAAAGGAACACACAAAAGCACTTCTTTGTAAATGGATAACTAAACTAATGTGATAGATAAAATATATGTCTATATTATTATGTTTGGTTTTCAAAAATAATTGTTGTTGGGATGCTACACTTTTTCTCGATAAGTATTTTTTGACGATTTCACTAAAAGTTTCAAGTGTTATTTGCTTGTATTCTTTTGATAAAAGTACGATGTTTTTCTTTGTTTTTTAAATCTTTATTGTACTTAAGATATTTTTTTTAAACGTTGCCCCACACTAGGATTTTCTCCTGTGTCATGGGTGCGTTTACAAACATACAAGTTCACATACACATGACACCCAGCCCCGGAACAACAATCTGTGGATCACACAAAGAGTTGTTCCGTGCGGGAATTGAACCCGCGACACGTTGCGCGGCAGCCAGTTGCCCAGCCACCGCGCCAACCGTGCAGTCATATTTATTACCATCACATTATCATGTTGTAATCTGAATTTGATCGGGTAAGTTGAACAAGACATACGTCTGAAAAATCATCAAAAACATAACTAACCGATGTCACTTAGTTTATTTAACTTAACAAAGTCTTGTCAAGTAATTCACATACTTTTTAAACATAAGAACCTAACTTTAAATTCTTTGATCAATATTACTAACAACATTTTTAAAATTAAACTCACCAGAAATCCACGTTCCATTCCACCGTACAGGCGTCAGTTCCTCAGTCAACAGGTCCTGGATCCTCAACCTTCTACCCTTGACCCTTGGTCCCTCGTCGGGAGGAGTGAGGAGGACCACGGAGGTCACAATGAGGGCCAGCACCGCGACGATAACGAGGAGTGCTATGAGGATCCCCCTCCAGTTGCGTTGATTCGGACCGCCGACAACCAACTTCTGAAAACAATTGGGACATGTTCAGATTATTCTGGAACTTGTTCTTAGTTTTATGGTGTGACAAATGTTATGTGTTATTAGGAATTAGGAAGTATCAATAAGAGTGGATTTGTACATAATCTACTCTTTACAGTAACTTCTATATCAGGTGCAAATTAATTACCTTTGTCATTATTATTTTAGTATTTATTATGCATATATGTTGTACCGAATTTGAATCAAATAAATACTGTAACTGTCAAATATTAAAGAAAGTATATAAGATCAAATAAAAAATACATTCTGTCCTGTGTATTAACTGACGATCCTCAGAAGTGAGGAAATAACAAAGAAGAATAATCCTATTTATATATGAATGTATATACTCTTGCATTATACCTCTAACTTTTCTTTTTGTTCATTCCAATGGAAAAGTTGCCACTTGAAAGTTGCCACGCTTAAAATTATTTTATTATCTGTTATCTAATTTATTATTTTACTTCTGAAAAGGTATTTTGTTTACAACGTTTTATTTTAAAAAAGGATGTTGCTAGAACCTAAATTATTTCAATTACAATAAATATTATTTGCAAAAATAAATAAAAATACTTCAACATTGAAGTAAGAAAGGAAAAGACAGAATAAAAAAGAAAAACAAAATACCGTAATAACAAGAAAAGTAAAAAAAAAACACAAATATCGGCAATGCAACGTTCAAACAAAGAATTTATAAATGACGACATGAAAAAAAAGAAAAAGCGGTCGCCATTGCTATTGATAAGCGTCCATACGTCATAGGCATTCATTGATATCGTGAAAAGGGTTCGATATCGTGTGTTGTCCAATATGATGGATTAACAGGGTTCAGGAACGATCAAACGATGTATTACTTGGTGCAATGGTCGCAAGGGCGGTTACTGAGTTTGACGTATCTTCGGTAAAGTATTTGTTAGGTTTTCTTCAGTATATTTATTCTATATTTAGAGAACCTGATAACCCCAAAGCTGGTGGTAGTGGCTCATGGCGTAAACAGGTACACCTTCCGTAGTTTTTCATTTCAAAAGCTGTGGGTCAAAAAAACCTACCTATGGTGTTTTTCGTTGTTGGATTTTGTAATTGTGTACAATCGCGGCTTGTCTATTTGTCTGAGTGTTTAATAAATAATGTATGTATTATCTCTGATTAAGCGATTTAGAAATTAGAAGGCATAATTGTTATGATAAAAAATTACATGGCTCATATAATTTCCTAGCATTCTCATTTCGAAAAACGCGGATATCCACATAAAAAGCAATAAAAATTACCATATTTGTACCATATACACATTTCAAGTAATTAAATAAAATAATAAAACTCTAACAACCCAAGCACATGAGGCGCTATACCATTTCCCGCCAAAATGTCGGCCATTACAGCGAGTTAGTGTTGTAGTCGCAACGATAACGGTTACGTAGGGACGTACTCACTTAGTTTTATACGGTCTGCCCATAGACAATTTGTTTTAACGCTACGTTATTTTTTAAAGGCTATCTCAGTTCTAACGATAGAGTGGAGAATTCACCTGATAAGTAGGTAACGTAAAATAAAATATATAGTCTGTTATGTGTTAGTTAGGTGAGCAAATTGTGGAGTTTCTTTTATTGTGTTAGTTTTATTTAAAGTGGGAGGGAAATCTTTATGAGTACGGAGAGTAACTAGTTGGAATAATTTTATCTTTATGGCTTCGAAATAAATAGAATATCGCCTAAGTTAATCTTATAATTTAAGTATGGTTTAGATCTGGTACATTTTATATATTATTGCATATTTATATGGTCATTATTTTGCGAAGATTTTTTCCTTCTTTCCTTCCATAAATACTTTCTTCCAATTTTTGCGCGAACGTACCAGGGCCTCATAACTCAGCGAGAGTTTCCAAAAGTACCTCTAGTAGAAAACAAGGGCAACCGCTACTAACAAAAGTCCTCATAGCGTTAAAATACTTCCAGACCAAGATAATACTTTAATCTTTTCAATTAAACTTCTTAAATGTTCGTCGGATTAGAAAGCGTAATCTGCGGGATCATTTCAAGAAGATTGAGTGTCTTACAAGTTGATTCTTTATTCCCTATTTTCTATTTTTCTTTTGCATATGTGAATAAAACTGTGTAAAATTAAGATTTTGAAAATTGCATCCTCTGCTTTGCATTTACTACTGACGATTAGTTGATTCTGTTGATACTGTACAATGTAACAGCTTTTTTCACTATTTATATTATGAGTCGCATGTAATAGGGCGTGAACCTATTACCTTATACCGAGCATAATTCCAGACTCCATGCTACTACAAAGATTTTTTAAAAACCCAGTACTTATTACATTGCCCGTCCCTGGAATTGGGCCTTGCCCGGCAGTCGCACCTACAACCACTCGGCCAACGAGGCAGTCACGTAAAAGACAGATGAAACAAAAACCACCTTACTTAAAAATGGTGTATTTTAATAAAAAAAAATGAATGTGCGCGGACATAGATTAGGATAGCTTCTGCGACTGTTTCAGAGCATGGGGTCGCGGAATTGATTAGGTACCGTGTAAGACAAGATTAGAGTTTTGTAGGTTTTTCAATCATTTCTTCGTCCATGACCTCCCCTTGCTACGTCAAACTCATATTGGTGAAATGTGGCTGTTTACTTCAACTACTTGGCATTAAACATTAATGAAATTTAATTTCCCTTACTGTACCAACTCACTTCCTAAAAGAGCTAAACTATCATTAAACTGTACTTAACCCGTCAATCTTAAGTGTCGACTGCAGTTAGGACTCCTATCTTTTAGAACATCCTACATTACAGGGTCATTAAGATGTTACGTCATTATTGTGACGTCATAACGCTTCGCCATATGTTGGAAAATACGTTCTAGAATTTTCTTGTCATAAGTAGTATACTACTTATGACTCGTTTATGCAATGCTCCATACAAGAAGGAAGATGAAATGAGTTTTTATTCATCATTATTATCACCTCATGTATAAGACATTGGCTTCGTTAAATGATAAATGCAAATTTAATCTTTTTCTGCGGTACGTTTTTATATATATTTGACGGCCCGACGTTTGACCACTATCTCGCCTGATGGTAAGTCTACGATGGAGCACGTCGTCCCATAAGCAACCTATTCACTCAGGCCTTGAACATACCCAGGTTACGTGCCACTAAAATAAAATCTATAAATCAACAAGGTATTCTTGATATAGATTATATAGCAAAGTGTAAATCAGGATCTAGAAGATTAGAACTTAAAAATCTATATTATCTTTATAGGTATATATAATTCTTCTGTGAGTGTGTATGTCACTGAACTTCTCTCAAACGACTGGACCGATTTTGATGAAATTTTTTGTGTGTGTTCAAGGGATGGTTTAGATTCACAAATCAGCCCGGCAGCTGGCGCTGCAGTCGATGTTTAGGTTATTTATCCTGAACTAATTTGCATGAATTTTTTTTTATCCATTCAAGTGGATATGCAGGCCAACGTCTGTTGAGTCCGCTAGTATACTATAAGTTTAAAGTTATGTAGGCGGTTCAAAAAGAAGAACAATGGCGTCATCACTTTTATATGAACAAAACCTAACCCTCAAATATTGACAATGGACAGAAAAGACGTTTTTTATTAACATAGAAGAATTTTACTCCGTCCATTTAAATCTTAGAAATGATCAAACAAAACCGGTTCGAGAACTCAGACAATTTCCACCCTTATTAACCTCGGCTTATAACAGAAAAATTTCCTAAAATCCTTTAAAGGCTAAGGCAAAAGCGGACTTATATATATGTATATTAAGGTTCTTTTTTAGCTTACATATTCATAAAATTAGGATTTCGTGTGCCTACCAATAAGCTAGTACTAAATAAGTACTTACAGTAGATACTGTTGCGTTTCTTAATACGAAATTTTTTGACGACATTTCTTCGTCGAAAACATACTCTAAAAAATCTAACAATGTTGAATTAAAAAGAGAATTTTATACTGGCTACTTTTTACTTTAGTTCTACATAATTCTGCCAGGTGGCGTGGTAGCTGTAGCTTCAGTTTGTGTTGTTATTCCTACCTTTTTGCAAAAGTATGTGCAAGTAAATAAAAATAACTAATTATTTACAAGAAAACAATCTAACAATTAAACTAATTATTTATAAGAACTCCTAGTCTTAAAATCAATAAATATTAACTTTTAAAAATATTACATCACTTTTGACTCAGACTTTGTTCTTAGACATGCGATATATGTTTTTCTTGTAACAAAATTTGCTGCATATGTTCTAATAATTTGGAAAAAAAATTGCCAAAAACCAAAGCAGTATTCACTTACCTTGTAAAATCACTACACGACCAAATATTAGAGGTCCCATCCCTAAAAATTAGAACAGCAAACCATTAACAACCCTAAAATCCATACGTACACCACTAATATCAAATCAATAACCCCCCGGTCGGCAACTGGTATAAAATTTAGCATGGTCACGTTTTTGTAATAACGGCTTTCAACGTTCGAAGTAAAATGATCAATTGCTTTTGACAGGGGACCAGCACGTACAACGCGGTCTCACGTACCCTTAGATACCTATTCACGTACCTAAGCGTTTACGGGTCTAGTGTCACGCGATAGTCGGGGTCAAAGTGAGGCTGTAATGACGTCATAAAAGCTTTTAGTATTTTTTTTGTCTTGTTGTTGTTTTAGATCCTGCATCCTTTTACACGGGATTTGTAAAATATAAGGGAGTGTTTTATCTAATGTGTGCAATTATGCAATTTTCTTTTTATTATACCAGGATATTCTCTGAAAAATGAAGTTATTCGATTAAACGCCGAATGTGGGTGACTTGGACTTATGACAAATCATTCAAAATTAGCTTTTGTTAAAAGAAAGAAAAAACTTTATTTTACACGATAAAAACATGGGGCATGTACAGATTATAGTATTAGTTTATAAATACTAATGGGTACATATTCATGTCCCAAGTCTGCGGTGAAATGGTCGAGTTCAGCATGTGCAAGACAGGGCCTTGCGAATTTAAAGAAAGAAAGTATTCCGTCAGTTGCAGAAGAGACTATTTACTGGTTGTCCATAATTTCAATAGGTAACGCTAATTTCTTTACCGTCAAAAATGATATATCGGTTCGTTTTCCTACCTACCCCATAAAAAATACGTAACAAGGTTTAGCAGTATGAGGTCGTCCATTTGACACCCTCAGCGTACAGGATTATCGGTTCGAATCCCCGTAATCTGTGAACAGTTCAGGTGTTACCTAAACGATCCAATCAGCTCGTTCCAACGGACGCCCCACAATTATCCGACAAATTGTTTGGATTTAATACAAAGAGGAATGGTGAAGATTTCTTTATTTAGGTATTTAATAAAATTCTGTTCCTTATTTCTTTTGGTTTGTTAAAGCAGCACTAGTTGACTAGACAGATGGATGTGTGACAATTAATATTGTAGTATCCATCAGGAGTATAGAGAGTATCAGGAGAACATAAGAACGGAGGAACTAAAATCATCACCTTAGTAAAACATTAACTATAAGTACTTGCAACAACATAGATACTAACACCGCCTCTATTACACGCAGTCTTAAACAAAACAGCCAACACAAACATAGCTCTTATTACATTAATAATAGAGTTCTTAATATAAACCCAGCAAGGGTCTGTTCATACAGAAAATAAACAGGGTTAATTTATCATGCTAGTTCAGACCTCATTAGCGGTTGAAATCCATTAGCTTGAAGGTTCCTCACGATATTTTCCTTAACCGTAGCTTATGTATCTAAGATTAATTATACAAGTATGTTAGTATAAAGATCTTGGGCTTACATAGATGGAACTTAGTCTTACGTAGGACCTTTTTGACTATCTCTTTGCTTAACAGACTGTCTGCCAATTTTCTTTTATGGGTTTTTGACTTCATTTATTATCATTGTCGTTACAGTCAGTATTATCTCTAACTATTACTAAGAAGCTCCATTTGTAAGAGTTTATCGAAATTCTACATTTGGTAGACGGTTGAAGGATCACTGTTAGATATATCAATGAAGTTTTTTTTACAGTATAAGTCTGCAAACGAGCCTACGTATCACCTGATGGTAAGCAATCGGATCGTCGCCAATGGACACCCGGAACACCAGAGGCGTTACAGGTGCGTTACCGGCCTTTTGGGGATTAGGAGTTTGAGGATCGTTGGGGATTCAGCGATTGGGGAAGAGGAGGGGGTAATTGTGCCTCCGGTAACCTCACTCACACGACGAAATACAACGCCAGCGTTGCTTCACGTCGCTTTTCTGGGAGACCGTGGTATCACTCTGGTCGAGCCGGCACATTCATGCCATAAACATGGCTCTCCCATACAGAATTAAAAAGATTCTGTTAAAGATATTTTGAAATTTCACAACCTTATTCAGATTTAGCCATCAAAATGTACCTTTATGAGGGCTTTTATATCACCGTCTTCAAGTATACAGGTACTCTTGTTTTCATTTACTACGTTTTATTATGTGCTATGTTTTTTTCAATAAATTTATTTATATAATTATAATTAGTTGTTTTTATTTTGCCTAGTTTTAAACCCGGGTAATGTCTCCCTTCTTGGCGGGTCAAGTCTCCCACCCAGGCGGGATATATTAGCCAAATCTCATTTCGGTAAAAATCGTTAATTACTTATAAAGTATTAATGATTTATAAAATTTTCTTTGGAAAAAATAAAGCTTAATAATGTTGCTTAGTGTACCATTTGTAGAAAATTGTGTTTTGTTAATATAAAGTGATTTATGAGCATTTTAGTCAAAGGTGGATAAACTCTCCCGGACTCCCCCTACTCAATTACCTCTCCATAACCATATGACCTCTAAATGTAACGCCAAAAATGTAGCCGGTCTCAGATCGTAACTGACTCCAGGGGTCTTAATAGCCACTCTGGGCGATAATGGCCCGTTATCTTTAACAAGTGCGTACTCCAGTGACAACGTATTACATCCCTCCGGTTTATCTTTTGGTCCTTTTGGCCGAGACGCAAATGTGAAAGATATTCGTATCTTTTGGAGCCGATCTAATGAAAAATTGTTGGAGAAAAAACACTTTTTCTGAGTGGGGACAGAAAGTATGGGGTTATTTTAGCCCAAATCAATGTTATAAAGCCTAAAGTTGTAGTTTTTCAGCTGTTTATTTGGATGATTGGATTGTTAAAAGTAATTTCTAAAAAAATACCAGGAGTTCTAAATTTATAAGAAGTTCTACGATATTTTGTAAACTAAAGGAATTCTACAAGTTTTTATTTTTAACACAAAGAGAGTACAGTGAGCGTATAATCTCTAGAACAATGTTAATTACCTACATTTTTTTGGGTTTTATTGAAGCTGGAAACAATACAAAGAGAATGAATTAAATTACAATTTCAACACGATACGTGGCCTCATTTCTCTTAAAGCTTCAAACAGAGCCAACTATCAACTTAATAACAAAAACACTAACTAAATTGAACTTTATTATCTACTTTTCGACGATTTTCCATCGGAGCAACGAACTCAGCACCTGTGGCTTGGCAACTATATAACTGGAGAGATTTAATTACTTAGCTACCACGCGCAAATCTCCAGGGAAATGAATTAATAACATACTCGTAACTCTATCTATGTGCTGCTATCCTGGTACTTGTGTTAAATTGTAGAATTATACATTATTCAAGCATCAACGTATGAATAATTGAATTACTACAAAGTTATGTTATGTTGAGATACTGTGTGTAATTTGTAGTGAATATGCTCGTGTGTTGGCCCGGAGGTTGAGACGCCCGCTTCTCATGCACGAAAGTGCGGGTTCGATATCTAGAGACGGCAAGTACCAATGTGACTTTTTCCGAGTTACATGTACTTTCTGAGATTATTTTGACACCACTTTCTTAGTGGTGGCGAAGGAAAACATCGTGAGGAAACCTGGACTTATAATTTCTAATAATAAGTTTGAAATCGCCAACGCGCTATGAGCAAGCGTGGTGATTAATGTTCAAACTTTTTTCGTGTGAGAAAAGGCTTAGCTCAGCAGTGGGCATTTATATCTGGTTGTATCTGTGAATTTAAAAATATTACCAAAATGTATTTGTAGTTTTAAACACCGCCATTATAAATGATAATCTCTCAGTACTTTAAGAGATCACTGCAACAAGCACACTGGAGAAGACTGAGGAGTGACAGAGAGAAAAAGGTATTTAAAAATGCTTGTGTTCTCTTTTCCCACTTCACTTGCATTTTCTTTTTATTGTCTTTTAATATAAGAGTACACAGTATTCTGTTGTTTTATTATTATGTATTTGTGTAACGAACGGAGAATAATCAATCTCCTTAACAACATTTTCCTTTTATTACCAGGACACCATAAAAGATTCGAACCATATAATCAGTATTTCCTTTCACCGAAACTCGCCACTTCCATAAGAAAATAAACGGATAGCGACTTCCCTTCGAACGATAAACATTTACCAAAGACTTAAGCAAATTGACGTAGTGAAGCAATACGTACAAAAAAGTTGTTTCGCCGATTTCTGTGTGGCATCGTAAAGGAAACACTATAGCTCGTTCCCAGAGCAATTTCCCCCGAACTGCCGTTCTAGTATCGTTGTTGACACAAACATTGGCTGTGAGATGAAAACATCCTGCGAGTTCTGACGCCCTAGTAGGTAAACCTATGCATAGTTTAGTAGGCAGAGAATTGTTTTTCTTTTCTTTTGAATTTTCTGTTTCATTGATACAACTTTTGACACAAAACGTCACCACCGGTGTTTGTTTTGAAAGCATGTCTTTACTATAACATGTACAACTATACCTACTATAAGTTGATTTACTTTAATAACTTAACCAAATTATTTTGTACGCGCAACTAACCTACTAATAGATAATAATTGATAATATACTTTTTTTTTAAAGTATGAACGTAAATCATGTTATTTTTACAACAAAATAACTTTTTGTCACTTTACTTGCAAACGATCCAAAGTGTATTAAATTAAGCAAAAGCACCATACTTTAATTTTGTTTGAGTCAAGCGATACACATTGGTCTCTAATTGTTTTAAAAACCACACTTTCAAGACGGCAAAATGAAAATTATTACAAAAAATTCTTACACAATACGACGCTCCCTACGAACAAAAGGTTAAGTCAAAAACCGTGGTTTTCAGGAGAGCGTTTCTAAAGTTCCAACCGCTCTACAAAGAATACCGTACATAATTAATTATTTTTTTCTTTTGTAACGTTTTATTAGTTTTAGCAAGTTTATAATGGCATTTATAAATATTTTCTATTTTTACCAGTTCTTAGTAAAACTAACAGATAGCTGTATCTACGCTAACCTTAAAATAAAAGTATGACGGACATGTCTGTGATACCTTTTTATACGCAGGAGAGATGAAATAGTGTAAAAAGTATAATTTTAATAAAAAAATCTTATGGTAATGTAGAAATATTGTAATGTTTTCTTACTAATCTGCTAAACTGCCTAACATCGCTATGATTGGCCATAAAAGTACTTTAATCAAGACTTAACTCTGTATACGCGGTTCTATTAGTCATTGTAAGACAATATTTCTTATAATGTAAAAAAAGACATGTCCCTTCATAAATTACCAGGAAAGTATTTTACTAAGTAAACAAGGGTTACAATCAAAAATTATTTATTGTTAAGTAACAATATTTAAAGGAACTAAACAAAAGGTACTTGCAGTATCATTAAGGAAAAACTAAACATAAAAATCACAGCTGTCTAGGATTAATAATTAACATTTTTTAATCACCTTCACTATCCATCTAATTAGTAATAATAATCATCACAGCTTTATTCAGACTGATACATCTTAATACTATTATATTTCTCTAAAAATAAAAATATCCGAATAACATTTATAGCAAAAAGAAAATTATTTATTGTTAAGTAACAATCTTCAATCTTAGGATCTAAACAATAGACACTAGCAGACTCATTGAAGTAGAACTAAACATAAAAAATCACAGTGATCTAGGATTAATAATTAACATTTTTTTTTATTTAAGTTGGTCTCACCATAGTTATCCATATTCTACGTATTTAGTAATATTTAATAATCATCACAGCTTTATTCAGACTGACATATCTTATTGTTATTAAGTTCTTAAAAATAACGTAAAAAAGTTAACATTTATACAAAAATAATTAACAATCTTCTTCCTCATCACCCTGTTCTTCCTTACTATGTTTAAGCTTAATATAGAAATCATGATATTTTTTTGGTATAATCATTGTATCGCATAAACTAATCAAGTCTTTGTACTTTGGTTCAGGTATAGGAATAGGATTTTTGTACACCTTCTCTAGTATTATTTCTTGGTCTTTCTTTATCCTCCCTCTTGTCAATTTCAAATTGTTGCCACAGTCCAGTTTTCTATAGTTTTCTTCAAAAAAATCGTACTTAAATTCTATGACGTCCGGGTTTTCCCCTAGCACTTTTACTTTATTCCAAGAAATTTTCTCTGAATTTGTATCTTTAATCCAGTTTTTGGTATTTAGCCAAGCTTTGAAATTCAAATTCAAATCTTGGTTCACTTCTACGACTGTATAAGATGGACTAATTCTGTTTCGCCCAGCGAACTAGTGTGTACCATTCATCAGGTATGTAAGCTTATTTTTTGATGTTCGCTCAATTAACGCGTGAACGCTGTCTGCCTCATTTTGAGTATGTCCTTTTTCTAAAAATCGATGGCATATATATACCTTAACTCGTCGAGTACCGTCATTATAGACACAATTATAGAACAATAGGTTGCGGTCACCGATGACCGCTTGGTGTTTGACAGTTTAAACGTGTTACTTACATACAAGTACATAAAAAAACAATGCGATTGCGATTCTGGCCAGTACAGTTGTCTAACCAGAATCTAAAATCTTTGACACCAGCTTTAATCTTGTTGTTAATGAAAGAATACAAGCAGCTGGCCACTTCGTTGGCGCCACGTTTCGCAACCGTTTCATCCAACATGTAACACGTAGCTTCCTTAGACCCAGCATCAAAAACAGTAAAATTATACACTGATAATTTCCTTTTATAATACAACACACTGATTTCACCATGTGACGTATTATTAATTTTTTGGAAGTCAAACATTGCAGTACAAATAACAGATGGATTTGATTGAGCTTCAATTTTGTCAACGTTTTTCAATTCTCTGGCAAGCTTTTTGTTATCCATGTGTAACTTATGTTTACTTTATCATTACTAGTGGGTGAGGTGTTGTTTTTCATTGCATGACAAAGGTCACATTGGTCTTTTTTAGGCACATGGAATGCTATATTCAGTTCATTGTTAACAATATCTTTGTATTGTCTTACAGAAGCAGCTATATTTTCAGTTATATTCTGCTCCTTACACTATACAGTATACAGGTCATACATTTTTTTAAAAGTCAATTCACTATCTAAATACTGTTTGTTTGAGTCTTTACGCGTATAATGACTTTCTACAGGTGCTAAACTTTTAACATGTGCAGTTACATTTGCTTTCATTGCTGAATTTATAATAGTTGGATGATTTGAATGAAAACCTCTCATGTCTTTAGTACAAATACCCGTATCTTTATCATATTTATCAATGGCAGATTGTATAAAAGTATTACTTACAGAAAAAGTATTTTTAAACATGGTCTTGCATACCATTATCTTCTTTTTGTGGTCAAAATAAGATGAAAGAGGCAAGAAAAACTTATAAACATTTAACCTCTTGGAACCTGTGTCCATTGTTTTTTTCGTATTTCTTTCACATGTGATGCAATAAAAGACCACTGCTGAGAATGATCACCCAGATTCCAAAAGGTTTTGAAAATATTTCGACGAGTTACCTCGTCAAATTTTTCATAACATTTTAATCGACAAGAAGATAGACATGGGCCTTTTATTTGTTTAGCCGTTTGATGTTTCCCGGATCGAGATATGTGAGCTTCACCTAAATTCACAAGAACCTTCCTTTTTTCATCTAACCAGTTCGATTTGTTAGTAATTCTATTCTTTTTTATAGCTCTTTTTATACAAATTGACGCTTCTTTTTTCGATGCTGTGGTGTTGATGAACCAGACATTTCACTAGACCCTAACGGACTTGATCTAAAAATTGTATCAGGTAGAATACCACTACTTTCTATTAAATCGTTACAATCATGAACAGACTCCCCAAAGCTCAGGTATGGACTTGGTATTGGTGTTAAAAGTTCTTCAATAATATGTACTAAGACAGTAATTTTCAATCCCATCATTCGAAATTTCCCCTACCGTATCAATAATATAGTTTAAATCACTTTGCGATAGTATATTAGCCGATATCTGGTTCTGTTCTCCATCATTGTGAGTTCCGGCAGCTTAGAAACTCCGAAAGTCGGACTTTTAGGAACTTCCGGTGGTCGATCCTCTAAATCCATCGAAATATCTTTTTCTGTGCATATTCGTGTCTCTAAAAACGAAAAATAAAATACTATAATAATAAATAGTAATAAAAGTAAATGATAACAAATCCATATATTTTTTTTAAATTACCCGTATAAACGGACATGTAGGACATGACTTTATGTATTTCTATAACAAATAAACGCAGTAATTATTGAAGAAATCATTTATTTTTAAGTAGCGGGTAACCCATTATAATTATTGGTGAAACAATAGAATTCATTGACTGCATCATATTAGAAGCGGGTAGGTATAATATGACCGCCCCTACGCCGATTTTGTAATATTTAGATTAGAAAAAACTATAAACATAATCAACCATTAAACTGTCAAACACCAAGCGGTCACCGGTGACCGCAACCTATTGTTCTATAATTATGTCTACAAAACCGGTACTCGACGAGTTAATCAACTGTTAATGTACACTTATTTGAATGAGTACTAACCTTCATTAACTTCATCCATATAATTAATTAAATCTTGGGCTTCAGGAACACATACAACATTATTTCTGGAGTTTGCAATATCCACTAGTAGCTTTGATCTACTGTTATTCATATTTTCCAGTACGATTGTAGGTGATATACGGATATCTATAACTAAATAACACACTCAGTAATCTAAAAACTGTATCAAAACAACAATTATTTGACCACACGATCACGCTTCGACACGTCTTTGTAGACGAGTTACTTTAAATGACGTTTAGTGTGACAAGGCCGCGTTCGCGTCGAGTGGCGCGTATTTTCAAACATCGTACACAACGATAAGTCGGCTTATTCGCATATACGACACTTTATTGTATATTATGGTGTACTTGTTCCTATATACGACTTATGTATGGGGCAAACTACTTAATTTTTTGGAAAAAATCTTTTATAGGTATATGCAGATGGACAATTTAAAGCCAATAAACAAGTAAAAAAAAATGGCATTTTCGACCTGTCTCTTTGTACGTAGGAGGCGTCGCCCATACTTTTATCACCCACTCTAAAAAAACACACACAATCACACTAACCGCAAAGACCTATAAAACACACAAAAAAACAATAACAAAATGCACACGTGACCCAAAAAAATTAATGAACTTCCGTAGTTTTAAAAAAAACATTTTTACCGCCTTTTCTATCGGTTAGGAGTTCTGCGCATTAACCGAACAATACATAATATCAACATTCGTCTAGTAGTGACACAGTAGCTATGAGTCTGTGGGTGGTGTTGCTGGTCCTTTGTGCTTGTGGTGTCAATGGAAAAATTGACGAAGAACCAGAAGACCAAGGATCTTCAGGTAATCTGGAGTAAATATTTAACTTTAGTGTAAAATACAGTGAAATCATCCTCCATCATCTGCCTTCCCTAAGTTCCTAGGGCAGGTACCAGGACAACATAATTGTGATTAAGTTCTATGATTCAAATTGTGCGAATAAACATTTGAAAATAATCATTTAGTTCTCTACTCTGCTCATGTTTTCCCATTCAAAAATATGCTCTTTGTTATTCAGTATTGTAAAGTTTGACTTAGGTTTTCAAATGTTTGGGCCGGCAAACTCTGATTAGAAAAACAATGTAACAACAAATGCTTTGTTGAATTCAAATTGTTAATGAAAACTAACGCTAAATGTTTTAAAACTAGGATCGTAATATGGAATAAAGTTGAGTGAAATGAAACAAAGTTAAGTCAACACAAATTACTATACAATAAAATTTAAAGCCTCATATAAACTCACATTGCACTAAAAAACTTTTTAAAAGCAATTGTAACTCCTTTGGCGTTGCAGGTACCTATGGCCGACACTGATCGCTTACCATTAGGTCATCCGTCTTCGAGTTTTCTATCCTATTCCATAAATTCTATTATATTATATGACGGTTTCATCATTGTTCTATACATGGTGTATTTATTGGTCATAGATATGGTGGAAAAGAAAGTCAGAAACTATTTTTTTGTTCTTCTTAATGTTCTTAAAACGTATTTAAACGATAATATATGGCTGTTTACATTCTCCATATCGTATAGAGTTTGCAATAACAAGTCGGAATAAGTCTAAACAGTGCGTATAAACGTCACCTCATATCGATCCGTTTTCTTACCAACTCCTGTGAAAGAACTTGTTAATGGCAATTTTCGAATGTTGTACGGTTTGCTGATGTTTGAGCCTAGAAGTTTCTATTTTAAGGGTCTCGAATTGTCTTTTGGGTTATGTTCAGTGAACTTCTCATTTAATTGTAGGTATTACAAAGTAAAGAGATAGTGGCCAAGCATTTGCCATTAGATACATATTAAAAAATACATTGTTGCAATGTATCCGATAACTTGTTGTAGAATTACTTAACCCTCAAATTAGGATGTATCTGTCTGCTTAATTATAGGAGGAATTTAATAAAACCACATTGAAGTATGGGAGAGCCATACTTCGGCACGAATAGGCCGGCTCGACCGGAGTGATACCACGGCCTTACAAAAAACCGACGTCAAACAATGCTTCCGTTGTATTTCTTCGTGTGAGTGAGGTTACCAAAGGCCCAATTATCCGCCCTCCCCAATCTCCCCATTCCTTGATTCCCCAACAATTCTCAAATTCCTAATCCCTAAAAGACCGGTAACGCACTTGTAAAGCCTCTAATGTTTCGGGTGTCCACGGGCGACGCCGATTGCTTACCATCAGGTGATCCGTTTGCTCGTTTACCGGCTTATCCCATAAAAAAAGTATTCTGTTGAAAAAAATGACACGCGTTTTTTTCCTCGCAACAACCACTTTTTGCTAAGTTCTATGTAATATGATAAAGTAAAATGGCCTACGACGATTTGGTAATCCACAATACATTAAATTAATCTCCATGATCTTAGTAACGTCATACTTACTTCTAAACAGATAGACACTTAGATAGATATTCCTTCTTCAAAGCCGAGATGGTCTTTATAGACAGTCTTTTAGATAAAGTTTGTAAAGACTGACAAGTAAAGGAACTTTGAATGGTTTGTTTGGAACAATTTCAAACAACTCCTTTGATTGATGAATAGAAGAGAAAAAAGATGGCCGCCGCTAACGGTCGAATTTTAAATTAATTCGCTTTTTACAGATGTTTTTAGATAGGTTAAAAATAAAACGTCTTTTTGTTTGGTTGTGAGAATTGTGATATAAAACAAAATATTGTATATTCTATTGATTATGTGTTAAATTATTCAAATTTTATTCAATAATTTAAGTGTGAGAGAGCCATGCTTCGGCACTGATGGGAGTAATATCAAGACCTCACAGAAAACCGACGTGTAAAAACGCTTGCGTTATGTTTCGTCGTGTGACCGAATAACCCCACCATCTCCCCAATCTCCCCAATCCCTGAATTCCCAAACAATCATCAAATTCCTATTCCCCAAAAGGCCGATAACAAACTTGTAACGCCTCTGGTGTTCCAGGTGTCTATGGGCGACGCCGATTGCTTACCATCAAGCGATCTGCACTTTCATTTACCGGCTTATTCAGTAAAAAATTCTTAATGAAATGTCAGTCTAAGTAAGACTAGACTGATCGGATCGAAAGACCAATTTCCTCATTTTTCAAAACAGTCTCTGCAACACATTTATTCGGGTAAAACTGTGCTTGGTTGCGTAATTGGAATAGGTACAATATAGTCGAACTGCAAGCTGCTTAAATGAAGCCAGTATTATGCATTCAGTAGGTACATATTCATGCTGCTTCATAAACCGCCACAAGAACGGCCCTGCTCGATCTCTGAACTTCCTTTTACTCTTTCTAGCAAAGCTGTTTCTTATTAGCGTCATAATTGCGTAGAAAAAATTTAATAAATTAAAAAAAATGTATCCATAAATGGATGGCAGAAGTAGAGGTTTACTCTTTAAAAGTCGCACTTTTCAAAAGTCGTTTTTACCTACCATGGAAAAGGGGGCTATGTAATATGGAGCCATACATATTACATACTTTCAGATTCTGCGCTATTTCTGAAAGTTTTCGAATGATAATAGTCGACTCGACAGTCCTTCAACCAGGCAACTGAACCTAAGATGCAAAATAGACCCATAAGTATTTGTTGAACTAAAGAATTGAAACCAAGACCCTTGGAACTGCTGACGAATCTAAAATTTTAGTATGTGAACAAACACAGCGGTCATCCCACGTTTGATACAATTCGCAAAATGGACGTTTTACTCGAAACTGCTTTAAAACTTCGCCATCAAAACTTTATTTGGAAACGAAAAAATTCGGACAATTTTCCCACTTACTCCTACAATTCGCCCACTTATTCGCGTCGGTTTCACTCACTTTTTGGGAGAATCCGAAATGTTTATTAAACAATGTCTGCCCATCAAGTTATGCACAACCAGTTTAAACTAGCCGTCGAATGTGTGGTAAGGTCACATAAAGAGAGACCATAATAAATTGGTTTAACCGTTTGTATTAACCCGGTATTGAGTTTTGGGTATTCCACAGCTGTTGCGACTTGTGACCGCGTATAATGTGATGTTAAGAAAACTAGTTCCTCTGTTCTGTGACCACTAACAGTTACGGTTATTGCTAAATAAATGTTCTACTGAATTAAATTGTTTAAATTGTGGTCTTTGTCGTTGTTTTTCGTACGTTCAAAGTTTCCGGATAGGGATCGTTGTTTTGTGTAGGTTCTGACAGCACGGTTGGCGCGTTGGCCGGGCAATTGGCTGCCGCGCAAGGTGTAGCGAATTCGATTCCCTCACGGAGCAGCAACTCTTTGTGTGATCCACAAATTGTTGTTTCGGGTCTGGGTGTCATGTGTATGTGAACTTGTATGTTTGTAAACACAACCACAACACAGGAGAAAATCCTATAGTTAGAGAGATGACGACCAAAATTTTTGTCTCATAGCAATACGGCCAAAACCGCCTCAAATCGATAGATACGATTATCCTGAACTAAAGAAAAAAAATACCAATATCAGACATTTTCCGCGTAGCGTTTGATGTTTGATCTGACCACAAAAACACCAGACAAAAAAAATGTCTCATAGCAATACGTCTGAAAACCTTTTTATTAGTGAATGTTGGTTATCTGATGCGAACAAAACAGTTTTCAGACGGAAATGTGAACGCATTAAATATTGAGACCGTTTTGAAAATGTTAACAATTTTTACCGATCGGTATCATGGCAATATGTCTGAAAATTGTTGGACATGATAAAATAAGTTGTCCACATGTGCAAAAAATGTATATCAGACAAAATAAGTGTAGTATCGGTACTCAGATATTTTTGACACAGCAGAAATGGCCTCCCACGCAGTTGCTACACTTTCGAACGTTACTACACACCTAGTCGGGTTAAGAATCATACAATCTAACAATTTTATAGGGATTTTGCCGTATTGCTATGAGACATGGTTTTGCTCGTCATCTCTCGTACTACTAGTGTGGGGCAAAGTTTTGAAAAAAAAGGAAAGAAAAGATTTTGTCATAATTCTCCATATTTAGATTTTCCCTACTTTCGAAAATAAAATGTGCATTGGCGCGCTCTGTATCTTGTACCTGGTACTGTTCGATGTGATTCCGTTTATTGTAATTTCGGTACAATATTGTGAATATCCAGCAGTGCCTCGTTGGCCGAGTGATCGCAAGTGCGAATACCGGGCAAGGGGTCTCGGGTTCGATTCCCGGGTCGGGCAAAGTATTACTGGGTATTTAAAAAAAATCTGAGTAGTAGCATGGTGTCTGGAAATGTGCCCGGTATATGGCAATAGGCTCACCCCCTATTACATGGGACTCATAACATAAATAGTGAAAAGTGGGTGTTACTTCTTCTTCTTCTATTCTATGGTGTATCTTATATGATGTTATGCTATGTTATCTAATTACCTATAGTAATTTAAGAATAGTCTGTACATAAGACGTCGCAGACGAATTATCACGTTTATTACTCAATACAATTAATTTAATCATTAGAGCCTTTCGCCACTATTATTTTACCCACCATCAAATTCAACCACACATGGCGTGGTGTTATGTTATGAAATACCTCTATTTTAAGGTTACTCTTTCTGGGCATTATCATTAATGGCCTTATATGCTCCTTTTAGACCAAACAAGGTTCATAATTTATACATTTTCCTTTCCAACCATGACGAGGAAAAACTAACTTAATATCGTAATTTAAATTAATGACGTAACGGTCTTTAGAGACGACGTCCATTTTCAATTATAATTTAGGGTACGCTTTAATTAATTTCAATGTACAGATTTTCCTGTATTGCATTAATAATTCAGACTAACTTTGTATACTGTTAAGAATTATCTTCGTGAACGTAAACGATCAGTGCTTCACATAGCCGCCTTTAGTCAATCACCGGCACACGAGTAATCTATTTAGGCGCCCAATCCACTCCTCTGTTAATATGTTCGCCTGGTACCAGTGAAACCGACTAAGGTTACACTAGATGAAACAGATAGATAGCGTGCCCTGATTTCAGGTCCTGAGGTGTGTTAATTACTGTTAATGGAATGAGTGAGAGGTTTCATTAAAGAGAGATGGGTAGATATTTGTCAATTCGTAGTGATTAAAATTGATTCTGTATCGTGTTGGTTACAACGTTGATGATTAAGTAGATATGACATGTTCAGGGTTTATGATGTCCTAGTAACGCATCTATGTAGTAGAGAGAGGTGTCATGTTCATCATGATAGAAATCATAAATGATAGAAAAGAGAGAAAATCCAGTATCGATACTGGATTTTCTCTCTTTGACGGCAGAACAGAAAATATCAGTCGCTACCCCTGTTCTCCTGGGTGTCATAAGAGTATAAGAGCCATCTAAGTGATTACATATTTAACAGAGATTAGGCAGCAGAACCTGTAAAATTTGTATCTCCAACTCTTCGTGGAGATTGTGACAAACCCCTCTTATGTAAAGGAGATATGTATGGGACATATAACAAAAAGTTTATTCTGATCATGGAAGCATGAAACCTATGAGCCAGTCAAAAATGTAGATAATAAGGAAATTATAATAATATTATTCAACACAAATACATGGAACTGACATCCTTATAAACACACATCTACCTCTACATACTTAAAAGAGAAAAATCGTATACAAAATTCAAATCCCTGTTTCAGACAGGTAAATTTCCGTCGAGACCTAATCTAAATTTCACCGCCTGTGTACCTATATTTTAATAGTTTGGAGATCTGAACTGTTTTGCCTAAGTCCTTGTGCTAACAGATATAGGGTGCTTCAAAGATGAAGTTGGAGTCATCAATATTGTATATCTTGGCAGCTAAGCTCTTGGACTAACAAGCTGTTGTGAAGAGATAGGTGAGGTCACGTCTGTCGTAACCGTTGTTTTGATAGTCAGTATTGTATAAAATAAATTGGAGTTAGGAACATCATGCTGTAGATCTTTGAATGGATGACTTGAGTGGATGATTTTCAACCTTATTATTTGTTGATATAGTCGACAGTCAGCTAAAAACGACAAATTGGGGCAGGTGTAGAAGATAGAATAGAATAAATTCAGACAGTCATACCACCCTCATCTCTTCCCGTGGGTATCGTAAGAGATTACACGTTTGATAGGTACCAGGACTTCAGAGCAGACCTTTGTCTGCTTTGGCTCTGATGAATCTGAACCTTTCAAGCCGCAATCTCCTATCCACTTACCAAGCGTGATTCAGCGTGAAGACAATTTCAACATCTCTTATATAGAGAAGGCCTATAGTAGCAGTGGCCTGTCTCGGTCAGTTGATTGACAAAAAAGCTATGAAGAAAGAAAGAAAGAAGAAAGAAAAGCCATTTATTTCTGCGCAAGACACACATAACATAATTATTTAAAACATAAAAAAGAAAACAAAAATAAATGCTAAAAAATTAAAAAGAAGTGAGATCTTGTCCATGGTCCACAGACACATTATTTTACTGAAATGATAGAATATTTAATATCTAATATTATCTGTGGACCATAGACAAGGAAACACTGCCCATGCCATTGCCATAATATTGTGCGTCATATATGCGTGCGCAAAAACAGGATAATGCTCAGCTATTTCTGCGACTTAAACCTCAAGAGGTTAGCGTCGCAGCGATTTTCAGCACATCCTTGGGTGATGTAATGGCGTCCCGCCAGCTTCACTAATCGCCAGCGAACAAGAATGCAAAACAACAAAACAACGAAATGATGGAGATAGAACAAAAATCATGTTTTCAGCAGCTAGACTAGCAACCATTTGAACATAGATAATGTTATGTAGGATTACTCCCACGATCCCTAGAGGATTATTCATTTTACCTCTATAACTTAGTTTAAATTCATACAAACACAAACAAAAAGGTTCTACTTTCCATTTGTATTTGACACCAAATGCGGGTAGTATGTAATTTAAACGGTCACTACGTGCGGGTATTTTTAAATATAGAACTTGGAGGTATTTTTCCGTTATACGATTTTTTTTTTCTATTTTCGATCTGGTTTTAAGTTTATAAGAAAGCGGTCGCCTATTTTGTTATTAATTTAACATAACATAACATCACGCCTTTTATCCCCGAAGCGGCAGGCAGAGGAGCACACAGAAGTAATACTCTGCGCGGCCCGGGAATCGAACCCGAGACCGCTGGTCGCAAGTGCGACTGCTGGCCTTGCCCAGCAGTCGCACTTGCGACCACTCGGACGATGAGGCAGTAATGATCATGATATTTCAAAATTAATGATCTAACCAGGAAAAAACATAATCACCTCTTTTGGGAATCTTTTATTTACCACGAGGTGTAGAAATAAATCCTCTGATTTGACAAAGCATTCTTGATTTTTTCAATTCGGAGAATTAGGTACAGATAAATGGGATTTTAAATCCCCACAATATCTTTGTTATCCAGGTTTCATTTTCCAACAACCAAAGATGTAGAAGTATTATATACGACCTATTTTTCTAATGGTCATCATAAATGTATAACTGAAATTGAATCTTTGCGGTTTGACCATAATGTTGACTTTTGCCTACAATGAACTTCAAGTGACATTAGAATACCAGTGCTAATAGATTTCTAACGACAAAACTTTCAACAGTCTTTGTATAGCTTTTTCAGTCTACTATCTACGTTAGGATTCAACATAGCATATCACTAATATGTATTTTAAAAGATTAATTTAACTTTTTGAGTTTGTTCGACTAGTTTCAAGCCCTTACGGGGAGACATAATCACGAGTACCACGCGCGACCATCGAAGATTATTACGAATTAATCGGTCTTTGTTATTGTTATAATGTTGTCTAGCATCATCTACATAATTATTTTGGTTACAATATTCTTATATAATGAATAAATTATTTACTTTTAGTCTTTGTGTTTAAAAAGTTTCATATAGGTCGCTTGCTAACACAAGCTTCTGTTTTGAAATTACCAGAAAGTTGAGCGTTCAAAGATAATATCACGTAGGTATTTGTTTTAATTGCGATTTCACTTATGTCATTTAGATTAATGACTTTGTTACTCAAGTTTGACATCTAATCTCTTAAACTTGGAAGATCGATTAACGAGAATTTCTGTTTCTTAACACATTTACATTTTGACGTTAAGCGCACAATAAGAATGACAATAGGGCGCACAAGAATGTTGAATGAATGTTTAATTTCAAACATAATCTTATTATTTTCTAGCAATTATCTCATACAAAAACTGCACGTATATCTAATTTACTTCTCCTATTCAACAGTACTAATCAAAACTTTATCCTACCAGGAGACAATGACTTCGTGGACAGTATAGAGAAGATAGGACCAACAGTCACGCAGGTCTACGAACACCCGTACGCAGCCACTCTGAACAAAAACGACACCTACATCTGCAGTGCGGTCATACTCAACGTGTACTGGCTACTGACACTCTCCAAATGCTTTGATGCGTAAGTACCGATCATTAACAAAAAAAAAGATAAAACCCATCCAACAGCAAAGAATGATATGAAAAAATACATAAACATCACAGAGGAAAATGCTGGAAAAGTCATTAATGATTTTTTTTTTTACTTCGTAATGGCTAGCTACCAGGCAATCATGCGTTGCTAGGAGATAAATTAGCTGACCTTTAAATCATTCCGATTATATTCTTTTACAGAATCGTATTATCTCTGGTTTTATCCATAGACAATAAGGAACATTTTAGTTGGAATTGAAATTGTAGCATAGTAATTTAAGCAAAGAGGCAACTTCGCGTCGTCACACTTATCCTTTAAATGAATATACGTCTCTTCGTCAAATTGCCCATATCTCCCACTAAAATACCATTAGGCAGGTAGGTATTTGATTAACCCTTTAGAAGCAATATAAGGAAGTTTTTGGTAGTATTTTCAGACATCAAGTTACATTTTCGAAATTTCCATGCGGTCTCTTTTTCTCTCTTATAAAATATAGCCCATATTCATTATCGATAATGTAGGATTTCAATAAAAAAAGAATTTTTCAAATCCATTCCATTCAAACAAACAAACAAAATATCAAATCTTTCCTCTTTATACTATTAGTGTAGATGTAGATAACACTTTATACGCACAAAATAATGTAATAAAACAATACATGGAAAAGCCATTTGGCATTTTATTAAAGTAAATATTGCGATGACAAACCGATTTCCGCGACTTTATAAGTTCATTCCAAACCATAGCACAACGGTAAGCAATTTAGTTTAATTTATGCAGATTTCAGTTAATTATGCACAGTCTATACTATATAATTACAATTTACAGGTGTAATTACAAGCTCGATATTGCAGTTATACGCTTTAACATTTTGCCTGTAATAACTTGACATATATGTAAATTGCCGGAATGTTAATTAGCAGTAATAATATGTCCTGCTTGTTATGTGCGCCTAGTAACTTAAGGGCGCATCCTATGTTAATAGTACGTAAATTACGAGTAAGCGAGTAGTAAGGCAAGACTCACATTATTGATCATAAAATATGTTTTCGTTGTCAGATGGCTTCTGTGGGCGTTCTCTTAGAGGTATACAAGTAGATACTAAACACTTTATTATATCAGATCACAGATCTAATCTATTGATGAAGGAGGGAACGAAATGGTATAGTTATAGGTACTTAGTCCAGGAGCTCAAAATGCTCCATCGTCCTAACTCGTATTCAAATTAATTCTAATAAATGGCAGTTTAAATAACCAATTACAAAGTTTATCTTAGCTGTTTATGCACAAATTAAGGATACTGTTTACGTTAAATTAAGACAAGATTACGAATCTCTTAGTCGATGACAAATACTCATTTATTCAGTCAACATCTCAAAAGGGTAGATTGCTGTCTCGTTTTAGCATTCTAATGTCAATTGCAGAGACAGAGACGCATATGTTTGTTGAAGTTCACTTTGCTCATTGCGTGGGATGTGTTACTTTTTGCTCAGTCTGTAATAAACGAATTAACGATCACTTTTTGTTGCTATTCCATTTTCTTGTAATCTTAAGTAACCAAGCTCGAAATTGTTCTTAACTTACTTATTCCTTGTTGCTACTGAACTCCTTGATTTTATTTTATATAAGGGTATACGTTCGTATAAGTTGTCAAAACGTAAACAAAAAGAATAAATCCTCTCAAAGAATTAGATAAAATAAAGCAACAACATTTAAACAACATTCTAAGTATTCAACAAAAACTAAAGTCGAAGTATAAGTGCTTGTCAAAGAAGGGAAATAGAAAACCTTTTACATGTTATAAGTTATATGCGGACTTCCGAATATAAACGTCAGACGAGACATAAATCATCCTATTTTACTGTGATACTAAACATCACAGTTTATGTTAGAGCCCGTTAATATCCTAGCCGGTTTATGTAAGATCCCTCTAATATCCTCGATAGGGTCCCACAATAAGAAAGATACAACGGTATACGGGTCCTTTTATACGGAAGTTAGGGTACGGTCGAATACAGTTTGCCATTTGAAGGTACTAGGCTGGCAGAAATTGAAAGGGATTTGCGAAATGTGTAGTTGAATTTGATGGTGGGTAAAATAATAGTGGCGAAGGGTTCTAATGATTAAATTAAATATTTTAAGTAATAAACGTGATAATTTGTCTGCGACTTTTTATGTACAGTCTATTCTTAAATTACTATAGGTAATTAGATATTGGGTTATATTTTTAATAATAGGGAATGTCTCGTATAGTCTAGAGGTAAGTAACTAAACAAAATCATTAGAATATCAAGAATTGTATTTAAGTTCACCTATTTGTTATCCTACCCATTAACAATATAATAAAGATTATCTGTATAATAATCATTATTATGTTAATCACTGCCTATCTTTTTAACCACAACAAAAACACCAGGAGCACATATTAATCAAGCAGCCTTCTATTCCACAATAAACCACCCTCTCCGATCTATTGTCTGTTTAAAATTTATGTAAACAGCATTCTTTTGTTCCAGCGGCGTCATAACTTCGTACGTCACACACAAGAACCTAACCAGCTACTCAATAAGAGTCGGCAGTTCTTATAACAACAAAGCAGGAGATTTATATAAGGTAAATATTTTCAAATGAATGCATAAACTCACGTCTTTGTCCAGCGGATAAGTGGAATGCTGATTTTTCTATAATTTTTCAGACCATAGTATTTGTAGTGACGTAGGTTTAATATTGTGGACAATAATTATGAATATGGCAAATAACCCTCTCTAGCTTAAGAAAACTTAGATTTTTTTGATACCGCGTGACAAGGTATCTGGCTTCTAGCCTCACTTGACCGACCAATGTGACAGTGAAGTCTATAATCTGACAGTCGACCGAAATTAACGCTAGAGGTAAATCAGCAAAATTATAGAAATGGAATCGGTCCTATAGCAATTAGCACTCGGTCTAGGTACACTGGTTTCCTTTCTGAGAGGTAAAATTACACTCATTGTCTTTTTTTAATAATTACCTTTAATGATATAAGGCTGGCCATCTGCAGAAAAGATCAGATGTGACCTTACTCTTTATGTTAATTTTAAAATGAAATTCTAAGTAATGTATTACAAAAGTGATAACTTTGAATTCCGAATTGAAAACGTTGTTTTTTCGGTAGCTCAGCATACGTCAATCGTTTCTAATATTTTAGGCAATATTTTCTTTTTATCACAAAACTATTGTATTAAATAGATAAGTATATGTAGATAAAGGACACAAACAAAAGGGAATTCGCAGGCTCAAAGCATCAACAAGGAAAATCGTATAAAACTTACTTAAGTGGAAAAAGATAATGAAAATGACAAGCTGGCGATAAATTAGTGGTACGACATTTTATCGGAGCGGACTCAGTGAGGGACTTTTCATGGTATAATTGTTTTCTGAGAAGGACAACTAAAATTGTGCTTTTTGCTTATGTTACTCTGATATGAATACTCTTTTGATTATTTTGTGTTTGTTTGATTTATTATTATTTCGTTTTGTTTCCTCAGCACAGATGGCACTAATGTAATTTGATCCGGACTTCCTGTCCAATAGAGCAGAATAATGTCTGTTAGACAGTGACCAAAAAAGAGATACCATTTTTTTAATACTTAAAAAGCCACTAGTTAGTCACTCTCAGTACTTTAGTCCCATTCTCAATGACAAAAAGGTATTAAGTGCTTCACAAAAATGTTTATAAAATAAGCAAATGAGTGATGATATCAGTCGTTTTTACTCCGAACGTAAAATCTTTACTACCACATTGCAGGGACTGGTAATGACTCGGTAACCGACTTCGTTTATTGTCATTCGACGTATGAGCTCTCATGGACGCGCGAATTCGTATGAAATAAGATATTTTTCGAGAATTGTATGACTGTCATTAACTTTTGAATAGTGGAGTTAGAATGTTCTACTCGGGTCTTAGGTCATTGTTGATTATATTTTTACCAAGGTAGGTAAAAGACTTTGGTAACACAATTCCTGTATTGAAATTCGCCAATTTATAGGATAAGTCCAAAATTAATGGCACTAATTAATTAAACCGTTTTATAAATATGCGTTCAATTTTCACGAACACGTTCATCTCTTGCCTAGGTTACTTAAATGAACGTCATAGGTACCAGGCGAACAGGTAGCGTTAGCAGGTTTCATTTGAGCTGCATTCATATTTTATTTAGGAATGCACGTCGCGTCGCGTCTGCGTACTACAAACACTAATCTGGATGGCAAGCGTGGTGATTAAACCTTCAGTGCTGCTATGTCGAGTAGTTTGTTGAACCTCTCTATTGTGCTGCTACACTAATAATTTATTTGTAAAGTCTTGCTCAGGTTGTCGACATTTATTCACAAATGCTCAGTTGAACAGACAGAAAGAATTATTGCTACCTATTCGCGGCATATCGTTCTGATATATTATCTTCTTGAAAAGAGAAGTATAGTTCAACATTAGACAGCAATTACAGTTTTGAATAAAATAAAAGAAATATCAGTACCGAGAAGTGGATGAATGATAAATTAATCTTCATTCCTTTAGTTCGATTTACCAATAAAATCCATTTTCCTAATTACTTATTAAAAGACATGAAACTCTGTAATTCAGACTTCGTAATAGTTAAAAGATGATAAAACCATTTTCTAATAACAAGCTGAACGGCTTTCGAGGAACTATTTACGCACTAACTCTGGGAATTCAAGTTTTTACTACGCGATTCGCAATAATTGCGAAACCAGCTGTTCGCTTAAAATAAAATATAAACTTATTTTTGTCTACTGTCTTATTGTTTTAGTCGATATTACACGCTAAAATTTAAGAAACTGTGCTATTATTTTATTTAAAGAATTATTTAATGAATTAAGTTAATGTTTTGTTTATGCATAAATGAGGAGTAGGTACTGGTTAAACTGACTTAGTTCGCGATCTCATGGCGGAATGGCAGCAACGACTGTCGCAACCGAGGGCTGGGCTCGCTGCCATCGCACCGGTAAGTCCCCCTCTTTGAGGAGTGGCTTGAGAGACGCTACGGCGTCCTCACCTACCGCCTGACGCAGGTCCTCACCGGACATGGGAGTTTCGGGAGGTACCTGTGTCTGATGGGGCGGGAGGAAATGTCCGGGTGTCATCACTGCGAGGACCGCCCTGAGGACACGGTGGAACACACTGTCGCGGAATGCCCTGCGTGGGCTGAGCACTGCCGTGTCCTCAGGGAAGTGATCGGCGATGGTGACCTCTCGCGTCCGGGCCTAGTACAGGCCATGATGCGGAGCGAGGGGGACTGGGATGCCGTCTCCTCCTTTTGCGAAGCAGTCATGCTAGCTAAGGAGGAGGCGGGACGCATGAGGTAGCGAAGCGCTGCCTCCTCGCAACCCAGCCATCGCGAAGGACACACCGGGCGTCGGGGACTGCGGGACGATCTCTGGCCACCGTAAGCGCGGGCCTGCGGACGGCGAGCATGGGTGGCTCCCCGTCCGACCAGAAACAGACCCGAGCGTACGGCGCGTCGCGTTCCGCGCGCGCCTCAAAGAGCCATCAGACCACCACAGATGGGGCCCAATACGGCCGATGCCGATTCGGAGTCGCGGAGAACCTAACGAGTAACCGGGGCTCCGGCTCGACGTGCAGGAGAAGGAACGGGGTGGTTTTTAGTCAGTAAGAGTCTGACACTCCCTCCCGCCTCACCCAGGCGGGAGCAGTCATTCGATGATATTCCCCCCTTAAAAAAAAAAAAAAAAACTGACTTAGTTCACAATAAGCTTATATAAACACTGTTTTATCAATATTTTGTTACGGACACACATAAAACGCGTGAACATATTCTTGTAGTAAGCATTTCATCCATCATGTTCCAGATAAAAATGATGATCAACAACTTCGACCAGAAAGTGACTGCCACCAAGTTGGAAATTCAGATGGTGTTCAGCTCTCGAGTGCAGAGCATAAGTCTACCACACCCTGACGAAGAGATCGCGCTCGGGTTCTTGTCTTCAATCATCGCATGGACTCCTAGTGGGGTGAGCTAATTTAGTATTTAGGTTTTCCTAATTATTGATCTTTATATACTTGGTCATAGCATAGTCAAGTTGATAAGTTGATATTCTTTAAATTTTTTTAGTAGTAGTAGCGGTAAATGATTAGACGGATCACCTGATGGTAAGCAATCGGCGTCGCCTAAGGACACCTGGAACACCAGAGGCGTTACAAGTGCGTTACCGGTCTTTTAGCGATTAGGAATTTGAGGATTTTTGGGAGACACGAAGGGGGGAGGGGGTAATTGAGCCTCCAGTAACCTCACTCACACGACGAAACACAATGCTCTGGTTGTTTCACGTCGGTTTTCTGTGAGACCGTGGTATCACTCACGTCGTGCAATACCCTTCGTACCGAAGCATGACTCTCCCAAGCTTGAATTATTAACGAACGATACATTTATTTATTGTAACTGCCAGCTTGTTGTGTCCATAAATTTAATTTAATTTAGACCAGAAAATAATTATCAATTCTTCTGTAATCCAAAAATACTCTACAAGGATGAGAAAATCTGTCCACTAGGATTCAGAATATAAAATAAATATGTCGCGTCGTTAGTATTACGCATGTTGAGAAGGATATAGTAGTCACTTAACAAACATACACATATACCCCTGTACTTAAATATACATTCATACGTGAAGATAACACTTATTTCCATTTATTATCATTTGGAAAAATGTCAGAAGAAAAGAAAATATCTCTACCATTTTATATAAAATCAAGAAAATTGTACCAGGCATTCATATTATGGACGTGGTATAAAACAAAATATGTGAAGAAAGAACTTGGACTCGTTTGAACAATGGAGGGGAAAACGGCATGTGAATGTCCGTACATCTGACAAAAGGCTTAGTTTTATATTTTACGAAATGGAAATATATCTTTTTGCTAGAAAGACAGGAAAATGGTATACGTATTTCTTATTAGGTACACTACAGACCATTTTTGTCAAGCGCAGAAGGGCAAAGTAAAGGCGCAAATTATATAATAAGCTTTTTCAGTTTCAAAGTTGAGTACATGGAGTCTACAATCGCGCCTAACACCTATGAAAAGGTTTACTATCTCGTACCCTATATCGTTAGACATATAAAAGGTGTTACATCGATGTGCACCCTTACCTCTAAGTGCCTCTCCCTTTCTCTCACTCTGTTATACGTGCGATTATCCTAATGTAAACCCAAAGAGAACTGTAATAAGCATCACTTTTCTTTTATGACTCGCTTTTCCTTTTCCATTGGATGAAGCCAGTGGACTCGTGATTAGTATATCAATGGGGTAACTCTATTAAAATGAATGGCGATCAGTCGTCTATAGCTTCGCTTATAGGAAAAAAATTGTTTTCAGCACATGCGAGTAGTAAACGCCCCGGCAATCGACGCTTCAATATGCGAAGCCAACACGAAGATGATACCAGGACACTATATATGTTTAGGAGGTGTTCAAGATCCTAACAGACACTTCTGTAGGGTAAGTTGATGAAATTGTCTAATACTGTTAAGTACTGATACTTAAAGAAACTGTATAACATAAATCTGAAGAAAATATTACACATTAGCTAAGTTTATAGCCATACACAGATGTAGAAAGACACTACAAAACAATACTAATTCTACAAACATATTATTCCCCAGCAGATCAAAAAAAAACTTACATACAAAACCAAAATTAAACTTCTTAAGACTAACAAACACATATATAATTGTAAAATACATTTAAATTAAAAGGACGATAGTTAAAACTTCCATTACAAACCACAACAGACAAACGGATCCATTATAATCCCCCACACAAAGCAAACGATGGAAAGGAAAATTAGAAAACAATTTTCGTAAAATTTGTAATTATAGTAAAAGTTGTAACTTGGGCGAAACCGAATAGAAACAAAATCGATACTTAGATAACATTGCTAATCGAGAATTAATGCTTTACGGAGTTAATCTTAATCGGATAAATGGCTTTGCAAACTAGATGTTTTGGGTGTCGCTTACTTCGAGACGATTCTCATTATTTCAAGGTCATGAACGAGATTTTAAGAGAGAAACTTTTGATTTAATCAACATCAACAGTTCGTGGTTGTTAACTGCTGCAGTGTGAACTCCATACATATAAAGTCAAAGTCAAAATCATTTACTTCAATTAGACCGGAAAGCACGCTCGAACGTCATAAAAAAATAAAAATTGAGGTATTTGCTCGTTCTAAGGTGGAGAAGAACGAGAAAGAAACTTCATAGAAACTTTTTTTCAATCAGGTTCACAATACAAGTCTCTAGTTTAATCTAGTCTAGTTATAAGACTGTTTGTCTTAATCTCCATGCTTAACAGGCGAATGGGAGATCGCAGTTTTAAATTGTTGAGCTTTATCAGAGAATTCTCCTGCTTCGTTTCAGGCAAGTGTGTCCCAGAATTGCCTCTTATAGCTAAAACTAAAATCGACAAAATTACTTATCATCTCTTATTTACTCCCAACCAAAATATCAGTACTAAGACCACATACGCCTGTAGGACGTCATCAGTTCGTAGTCGTTATCACAATATTCCCCATTCTCTTTAAATTTCCTTTCACACGGAAAGCATCGTGGCCATTAAAAGGAAGTAACAGCATTATTTCTATTAAACTTATCATTAAACCCATAAATAAGTATCGTATAAATCTCGGCTCAGTCCCCTTGAAAATTCCTCCTCATTGGACCATTTAATCCTACCTTATAAAACGTATTTGAGAGTCTATTTATTTTACTCAATCCCAAGCAAGAACCGATAAATTTCTCAATGAAGCCCACGTCAAGTGCCTCTGTCAAGGGAAAAGACGTTATTTTTTATATCGTTATCGAATACCATAGGGTATAAAATGGAATGAAATGTGTGCGCTCCTCGTTGATCAATCTTAGCGATAATCCTATAAATTTATAAATACCTATGTTCTTGGAAAAACTGATTGAAACTTATTCCTTATTAATTAGGAGCAATTTCCTGTAATTCTTTACCGTTTTCTTCAATGGAAATAATGATTCAATCGACTCAGAATTGTACCGCATTAAGCCACGACGAATATTTTTAATTTGAGGCTTCACTAAGTTCCTCTTTGTATATTATAGTTATGTAATTCGTGGACTTTTAGGTGAAGTCAGAAACCTAAAAAGTCTAAAGCCATATCCGATTTGGTTATTATTCAAAAAAAATCTCCATTCTTTCTTTAATGAATAAAACGCTCTTTCATTCTTCTAAACATCAGCAGCCAATAAATATAAGAATAAACATAATAAATAAGTGTTAACGGTCTCGATAATATTAAACCAACTCGATATGTTTACGGAAGCACGCACATATTAATCATCAGGACAGTTCCGCTACATCGTTTTACGAGATCATTTATAAATGTCATCGTGGCGAGGAATAAAAACAAATGATGGTCATCAACATTTATTTATGTAGTCCATGTATGAGGGAAATACCATGTCATATTTCCAAAAAAATGTTTGGGACCTGCATTAGAAAATTTTGTCGCTTTAAACAAATTTGTTAACCTTATCATCATCAGTCCTCTGATGGATATAGACCGTTATAATGGTGTTAACGTAAATATTGCTTTTATAATAGATTTAAGAAAAACATAATTTAGTTTTAAATGTAGAATAAACTGGGTTGGAAACTCGCATCTCACTTGTTCGGGGAATACAACCTCTTAAAAAATAACCTCGAAAAGAAATCGTTAGAATTCGGTTACTGAAAAATAACATCATTAACGACAGGCTGTTTCATCATTAATAAGTAAATATTTCTTTTATAGAGAGACAACGGTGGCGCAGTCGTCCAGAACAACACCCTAATAGGCATATCATCTTTCATTAACCACTGTGCCTTGTACTCCAAGACTCACGCCTTCCCAAAAGTGTCCAGCTTCGTCCGATGGTTAGACTCCATCATATGGGACGAGAACATAAAGCCATCTAGCACTGAACCTCCTACTACTACAGCACCCGTCAAACTCCCAGAAAATGGCACCAGAGGACCGTTTAACCAACCGTACTATGCTGATCCTGGAAAATTCATGCTGACACTTCCATTTGATCCCATAAACGTGCCCTTAGAACCAGCATTAGAAGATAACTCAGTGTTACCGGGAATGAGTCTGTACGAGTCCTACCTGCAGAGTATAGCGCGAGCCAAGACTTCCACCCCTAAGACCACGACGATACCTGAACCGAAAACAGAAGCCAACCAAAAAAATAAACCCATGAATAACAATAATATGGATCCAATGATGATTCCGCAACTTATGTACCGAAATGGGCCAAAGAAATACGACCGGTACGATTACGAATAGTTTCTAGTGCTAATAATAATAGAGTACATATTAAATTGTATTATACTACAGTTTCTCATTTTTTTTCTTTTTGTAGACTCTGGTTTGGATGAGTGAAAGGATCACTGTGAAGTACAAGATGTTGATTGATCTGCATTCTCCATATTTCCCGAGGAAACCATACTGCTGATATGATTGACATTGTTTGCAACGTCTTATAGTGAATTTAGTGTGATCTGTGCGAATGAATGTGTTATGTAAATATCTAATTGTAACGTTAATAATAAAAGCCTTTTTATCCTTCAGCCTTGTGTAACTGTAACTGACTATGAAAATTCAATTACTTTGTCATCACTTGCTGCTCATCGGCAGTGAATAAAACACCTTTACTTAACTAATGGTGCCCTAGTACCTACAAAGTGGCTTATGAAAGTTGAGTATGAGCGACCTGTATTGGCTGATAATTTATGGAGATGTGAATCCGCAATACTTAATAATTTTAGTTTTTCATAAAGCAGGGTAAAGGTGATGAAAATAGTTGTCTGTTCTTACTGAAACGGTTATCTGTCAAAACCAAAACCAAGGCTTCAAGGTCAAATAAATACACACTTTAATTTAGGTATGGAATCTGAAGACAAAAGATAAATATTTAATTTTAAGGCTACAAACCAATGGAACAAGTGATGGTCCAAACCAGCGCATCAAGTTATCTACCTTGGAGGAAAGAGTAATAGCAAAGTCGTCGGTTAATCAAGATGGAATACGGGAGCAAAATCTGGTAAAATCCTTAAAGGGGTATTCTATGGAAGGTAGGAAAATTCGTGTCAAATGTACCTCTATACTTAAGTATGATTGTAATTGTAACTTTACATCCAATTGATCTGTCACACACATAGAATGCCCCTGACTGTAGAGTTACTTTTATACACACAGTTTTATAATTCATTCTTTTAATGTTTACCTATCACTAATTGATTTCAAGGTTGAACATTCAACGGGATCTAGTAATGTCGAAGAAAATGTATCCAAGGACCACAAGAGCCAAAATGGTTAGTAGCATGACAGTTAACTAAATAGTTATCTTCTTGAAACACTTAATAATATATCATACTTCCTTCTTTGCAGCAGATGCAATAACAGTGTCACCACTGCTCCCTCCGTCATCAACATCACTAGCGTATCTACTACCACCGGTGTCACCGCAGAATAGCAGAAGGCCACAATCATACACTCCAGACTCGATATCATCTCTTACCAAATTCTTAAGAGCTCACAAAAACCAAGGATTGACTCCTTTAGAAAGGGCAGCAGAACATCTATTTGAAGCTATCGAGTTGAGGCGACTAGAACAGAAAAAGAAACCGGTCAAACGTCTTCCGGAAAAAGAGGTTGAGCTACCTCTAGACCTTGAGAGGTTACGACTCGAAGCCAAAAGGCTATTAATAGAATCTGCGAGACTAAAACTGGAAGCTGATATGATAAAGGTTGCTCGCCAACATACTGTGCTGTTACAGCAATTAATACTTCTTGGTCAACGGCTCATTGACACAATAAAGGAGCAGCGACCAGGCAGCAGTATACCACTTATTGAAACTATTTAAGTAATCTAGTGAGATAGTGGTCAAACGTCGGCCCATCAAATATAAAAAAAATATTGATTTTATATTTCGTTTCCTGAAAGAGAACTTAGAGATACGTTGTTTTAGTCATTAGTTTTGTTTTCGTTGATAGTTTTAAGTTTTATTGTATTTTTGTTTTATGTTTTTGCATATCAGACCGCCTAATAAATTTATTTTCTGTTATAATGTACCATTAAACTCTTTATTATTTATGTTATGAGTTCCATTACATAGTTTTCCCGTACTAATTACGATTTTAATGACGTTTTCTCGTAAAAGTTGGGCAATAAGGTGTCAATTGGCATACCATTAATTTTTGCTGGCCATCGATGAAATTTACAAATACAAAACACCTCTATACCTAACATATGGTGTCCTGGTACCTGCACCAGATGTAACATCATACTTCGATGGACTCATGGGAGCGTGTCCATTTCCACATATTTCTGGCTCTGGATCAATATTTAATATCGCAGATGTTTTATTTATGTTTGCTTCTAGGTGTCCCAGGTGTATTTAGCTCGCGTTAATATCAAGACATAACGAGCTAGCTTTGCTTGCCAAAACTGTCATTTTAGGTAATCTATTTTGGGGAAAATTATTGTAGTTAGTAATATTGTACTGCGTAGGTAACTTGGTTTATTTATGAATGTTTTGACAGTGAAAGTAAGAAAAGTTTTGTTGATATAACTTATAATGATAAGAGCTATGCTCAAGTTTTCTATATATTATAAATAGACGGAAAAAAATTTAGGTTATTTTGAACGCAATAAAGTTTCGACATTCCTTCGTCTATATGCGTAGTAACAACATAATTATTAACTCTTACATTTTATGATTGCCTGGTGCTTGTCCAACGAAAACGTGTAGTTTCCATTCACGATTGGACATCTATCATCTATCTTACCAACCCTCGGAACTGCCTACTCAAGGTATTTTAAATAAACCTCTAATATATTTTACAATGGTATCTATTTAAAAAAAAATTCGGTCACCACCCACAGCTTACAAAACAAACTTTTGTTAACGACATGAAAGTCACAAAACAATGGCCTTTATTGACAACAAACAAATAACTTTTGTTAATCAATTATATTCGATATCGAAGGTCAAACAAGGAGCCATTATAGAGAAATTTGTCATAAACTATTAAAGAGTCGATAAAAAAAGGAAATACCTAATGTGAATAATACTGGAAAGTGCTTAGAAAATCAATACGTTTGTGGAGGTCAAATATACGCTTCATTATTTTCGTAGATTATTATGAAAAGTTATGAAAGTGTGTTGTTATGTGTCTAGACATTTTCATGTAGTAGTTTTAAAACTGTAAATGGAAATAAAGAAAAACGGAGACGGACTTAATTAGACTGGGGTATAATGTTTTAAACAGGACCAGAAAATTAAAACATAATACAAGTTTGTATAAAAAGAATGATACGACTCATCGTTATCCTTTTGCTTCAGTGAGAAGGAGGAAAAATCGATTAACATCCACTATTTTAGTCCCTTCTCTCTTGAACTCTCCATCATTGCTACAAATTGATGACTTGACTGCACGGTTGGCGCGGTGGCTGGGCAACCGGCTGCCGTGCAACGTGTCGCGGGTTCGATTCCCGCACAGAACAACACTTTGTGTGATCCACAAATTGTTGTTTCGGGTCTGGGTGTCATGTGTATGTGAACTTGTATGTTTGTAAACGCATCCACGACACAGGAGAAAATCCTAGTGTGGGGCAACGTATTTTAAAACAAAAATTATCGACCCTACGAAACAACACTAACTTTAATATCTGTTAAATACGACCTATATTTTAATTGACAAACATAAGCGTTGGGCACACAGCGTTTGGACCGCGGCCAATTGAGCATTCGAGCGTTATACTAAATGTTAATGAGCTTACCATTATCTCTACCTCTATATACCTAGTAATTGTATGCTGCCCTGGTATACCAACAACAGATACGGGTCCGCATTGAGGATTAAATACATCACGCCTTTTATCCCCGAAGGGGTAGGCAGAGGTGCACATTCTACCACAGTACAATGTAACACCCACTTTTCACTAGTTGTTATGAGTCCCATGTAATAGGGGGTGAGCCTATTGCCTAGTGAGGATTAAATATTATAGTTATTTTGCGCTAAGTAATACTTAAGTAAAATTATGGAACACATTTTATAGTGATTTTTATATTTCATGATAGATATTTTTTTCATATTAAGAATCGATACAGTGAGTTATTTAGTTACTTATTTAGTTATTTCTGCTTTTAATAAGTTGTACGTCCACTTGTGCCAATTATGTTATTAGCCTCTTTGCATTGTTCTATTCTAACCTGAACTCCGAAATTTAAAAACTCATACTGGTATTTCTAACCATTGAAAGGGCCTTTTTATGCCAGCAAAACTGCGAGAAAACCGGCTGGCTACCCGAATGTATTTCTGCGTCATTTAGTTCAACAAACCAATTGGTAAATATAAATGTTTTCCACGAAAACCGTTTTCACTAAAACAACATGATTCATGCGGTCATGTTGCCATAACAAGCCCGGCTGTTTATTTAATATTACAGGCTAACCAAAAGGTCAAAATACATCCACAAACATATTTACTTTATTAGCAGAAGCTATCAATTATTCACGAATCGGCTCAGTAATGGATATATTAATATAAAGATCTACGTTTGAACTCAGCCAGGTCAACGAATAGGGTTAATGTTAGTCTAGTAATTATTCATTTGTAGTTTACTCTTTTTCTTTATGCTTGCCTGGTAAACACACCTTGGAAAACGAAATAGTTCACAGTTGGTTATTTATACGAAAGTATTAAAAAAAATCTGGTGGTGCGTGTCTCACCAGCATTTGGTCTTATTTGATTTTTCGCAAATTCTTAGTAATAAAATACATAATGCCATTTCGAGATTAAAAGACATGATATTATGTAACGAAATGTGATTTCAGTATATGAAACAGGTAAGAGAGGCTTGATATTTAATATCTGCACCGGGGAACGGATATCACTCCCACTACCAAACCCTATTGCCACATCAAGTTTAATTAAAATCTGTCGAATAAACATGTATTTAATTCTAGGTTGCTTATGTTCATCTTGTAGTTTCAGCACATACTTAGGAATTTGTGTAAACATAAATCTCATCATACAGTTTTTCATTTTTGAGTGACAAAACGTGAAAATTACAGTCGGGAAGTCAAGTCAAGTCGGCTAGTCAAGAAGTTGTCATGTGTTTTGATCTCCAAAGAAGTAGGTGCAAATATACAATGTAACACTCATTTAATTCAGTTAAGACCGGCATGATATAATGAGAGAAGTCTACACCCGGCACCACTTTAGACTTCGTGCTATTGAGAATTTTGGAAAAACTGCTATTCAATATTACTTTCAGGGAGATGAGTGTGAATTATTTTTAAGGAAGCCCGTCTACACCTTAACTTCGACAATCAGAGCATAACCAATTCTACTATATAACTACACGCTAGCCACAAGCCCCTTTATAAGCATAAATAATAATCATTGTTGGATCAGAACTCAATTTATGAACTAATTTAGTTTTGTATTATGCCGGCATAAAGGGATTGACCCAAATTTATACATTTATATTAGTTATTGGACCTCGGCGTGGACCACCATTTTGATTTACTGTTCGATCCAGCTCTCGATACTGGCTAATCTATTATTTTGATTGAAATCGTAATAGTATAATTAATGCGAAAGTGTGTTTGCTTGTCTATGTTTTTCAGGATACACAGTTTTTGTGTTTGTCTGTAGGTAGTTTGAACATCATCCTGTGCTATTAGGTGCCTACTGAAGAATTTTCGACAAACTAATAAATCCCAATAATAACTAAGGGCCAGTTAGTTCTCTCTCCTAATAAAAAGAAAAAACAACTCGACATACAAGTTAAAAGTAAAAAGAAATGTAATTGACAATTATAATAGTTTTCGATGGAGCAGTAATCCCGTATAGTGATGAGGTGAAAAACCTGGGACTGCATATGGATAATAATTTGAAGTGGCATGCTCAGGTCACCAGTGTGTGCAAAAAAGTTACTGGATCTTTGCGAGTTTTGTATCGTGCGAAAAACTTACTTCCTCCCGCTACGAAGGCTATGTTGGTGCAGGCTTTGGTTTTCCCTATTATCGATTATGCTGATGTGTGCTACTTCGACCTGAATGCAGATTTCCTCAACAAACTTGACCGACTTCTGAATAACTGCATTCGATTCGTCTTCAACCTACGTAAATATGATCATGTTTCGGCACATCGGCTGCAACTAAAGTGGCTGCCCATACGCCAGCGCAGGGAGCAAAGGGCGCTAACCACTCTGTTCTCCTTTCTTTGTTCACCTTCTTTACCCAGTTATCTATCACCTTACTTTCAATACTTGTGCGCAAACCACAGTAAAAACCTTCGTTCTTCCCATAACCGTCTTCTCCAATGTCCCACTCATCGCACTGATTTCCTTCATTCTTCTTTTTTCGTACAGGCAATTTTGCTGTGGAATGCGCTCCCCCTGGATGTCAGGATGGTGTCGACACGTCTAACATTTAGGCAGAAAGTACGTGAGCTTCTCTTGAAGAGGTCGGCTGAATCATCACGCTAATTATTTACAGAGTATTAGTTATTATGTTCATATTAATATGCTATGAGTCTATGTATGTATGTATATTGTATTGTACTCGTGTGTAGGTATATGTATTACTATTATATCTATTTATGTTCATTTCTGAAATATGTTAGTATAATCTTCTATTTTCTCAATTAAATCGTTGCCTGCTTCTTGCTCCTAACATTCACTCTCCTCTGCATCACTCAAAGGTCAGACTGGGAGAAAATGCCTGCGGCATTAAGTCCACCTTGTGTACACTTTGTGCATGAAGCGTTGATAAATAAATAAAAATAAAAATTATCTTCAAAAATAATTGTCGAAGTTTCGTAATTTTTTTTTACTATGGACTTTCGCTAATTGGTATTTACTCGTAACATTTTTGACAAAATAATTGGGACTTCCAATAGTTCCGAAGATGTGATATTAATAAGAAAAATGGTTACCTTGTAGTTTTTTTTTTAAATGTAGGTAAGAATTTTCTTCAGTTGCTTAGCCATTTTTTAAACGGAGCCCTCCGGTAACATGACTCACTCGATTTGTCGCGTGAGTCATGTTACCACAACACAAGCGTATCGGAGGCAAATTAACCCCTCTTCCCCCAATCTCCTCAATCCCTGAATCCACAACAATCTACATTCCTATAATCCCCAAAAGGACGGTAACGCTCTTGCAACGCCTCTGGTGTTCCAGGGGTCCATGGGCGACGCCGATTGCTTACCATCAGGTGATTCAAAGTCGAAGCATTATTTCAATTAATCCTTAATTAGGCTCTTTTGAAACGTCACAAATTGAATTGTCCTTCCGTCTTTCTGTCAGTGAAGCTAGGCTGGCTAGCTTGCTATGATTCGTCTGTTCGTTTACCGGCCTATCCCATAAATAAATCGTTTTACGCCGGATTTTATTAAGCGGTGATTATAAATATAGAGCCGGCTCAATCATGCCGAAGCATGGTTCTACCATATGTTATATTAAAATTTAATACTGTAGTTACAAGTACATACATATTATCTACACTCACAAATAAAAACGATGATAAATTAACAACACAACAAGACAAGACAATTACCAAATAAGCTATTTCCTTCAACATAACACATATAGGTCTTGTATATCACATCCAAAGTTGTGCCTACAACCATACGTCACACCAGCATACGGCCCAAGTTTGCGAGTATTTATCAAAAAGTTCCCAGCCAAGATGACGTGTGGAAACAGCGAAATATACTGGTTATTTACGAACAAGTAAAGTTGCTGATCTGATGGGAAATGAACGATAAAAAGGATTAGGAATTCTGAAGGTCAATTGGATTTTGCTGTGTTGGAAATTGTGCTCAATGTGTTTATGTATGTACCTAATAACACAATTTAATTTTGAAACAGATAAAAAACATTTGTTATGATCAATATACGGTACATATGTTTTATGCATTATTAGACCATTTTAAAATACCTATGTACTCTGTTGTTATATATGTATTGCCTGTTTTAGTGTATGTGTGTACATATATAATAAACAAATAAAATAGACAATTTCAACTTGGTTGTTTGAGGATTCTAATTTAAGTCTAGCAGGGGGCAACGTTAAGGGGAAAATTATAAAATTACTATCTTGGGTATGACGTTATACTTGTCTTTATAATTGACTTTATTTGTGTAATCATACTAGCAAACTAGGCGAACTCCGTTTCGCCACCAGTTGGCTTCGTTTTATGTAATATTTCGTTTGGTGATTAAAAGTGAATTCTCTTTATAAACCTCACGGACCCTGAGACCTTTCCAACGAATGCAAAACCGTGGAAATCGGTACGTGCGTTCTGGAGTTATAGCGTCAGGAAGAAAAACCCGACTTATTTTTATATAGTATCTAGTAGTAATAGTAACGTTGTATGCAACGTTAAATTAATATTATACGCTTACACACATAATATCCACTTGTCGAGGATGCTCAACTAGTGTCAATCCACACCGAAGCTCTTAATCATAAGCCGCACACTACATACTTACTCGCCCTTTCACATCTACACTAAATAATTAAATTCGGTCATTTTTAATACGCAGTCTTGAATACACTAATATTTTTTTTTCGAAAAGAGCAAAGCCTGGTAAAATGTCTAGTTTTCCAAACATTTTTAAGTTTCCAAAATTGTTTTCAGACTGAAATACTTGAAAAAGGTTTTGTTACAGTTTAACACTAAACTTGTCAAAGCGTTTGAGCTGCTTACAAAGTTTGCTTTGAAAATAATAGGCTTTGATGTTAGTAGGGAAATGTTTTAATAATTCACACAGTTTAAATAGACGTTTAATCTTTAGATTCGATAATTAAATTTAATTGTCATACTAGCTTTTACCCGCGGCTTTGCTCGCGTCACAAAAGGATAATATCTAATATGACATATACCAATACAAACAGCACCATTTATACCAATACTTTTGTTTTCCCTCGGGAATATCAAATTTTTCCGGGATAAAGTATAAAGTGTACCCTATTATTTAATCCGGACTTCTAACTATACATCTGCAAAAATTCAAAGCAATCGGTTTAGTAGTTATGGCGTGAAAGCGGAACAAACAAACAAACTCACTTTCCGATTTATGATATTAGTAAGGATTTATTTAATTTTACAAGAAGTTACTTATATTTATTGTAGAGGTAGACTTGTTGACCCGGCAAACTTCGTACCGCCTTAAATTATCTTTCTCACCTTTTAAACCTTCCCTGAACGAACATTTCAAGACCAAAATTAGCCAAATCGGTTCAGCCATTCTCGAGTTTTAGAGAGACTAACGAACGGAAATTGATTTTTATTTACCTCTATATAGATTTTTTGATAGTGTTCTCCGATTGAGAAAAAGGTAGGTATTGAAATTTGTTCTCTAGAAAAAAATATATACGTCGATCTGCCAGAGATGCCACCAAACTTAAATATTCATGAGATATGAACAGTTGTCGGATATGTGCTCTGAAATAAAAAAATCAAAAATATCATCGAAAGAGATAAAAAAAAACCTTTCCATATTAGCAAAAGCAAACACTGTAAGAAAATATCAACAGAAGGTACTAAAATGGTAAAGGTATATTTTTACCTAAAAATTTTCTACGAACTAAATATCCTGCTTCTTATGAAACCCTGGTATATAACCATCCATTAATCTAATCTGCATAATAGGTGATTGGCGTTATCACCAATCGAGTCACGATTTCCGGTGATTACCAGCCAAGTCATGTACCAGGAGAGCAGAGATGAACTGTAAAACTGGCGAAAAGTTAATTCCGGAATTCCGAGATCGATATTAATTCCGGACACGTATTTAAATCGGACATTTAGTCCGTAGTTAATTTCCAACGCTAATAGAGTTTCGTTTGTCTATGGGTTGTTTTATGGTTGAGGTTGAATATTTATGGTATTTAACATAGTACTGACTTGTAACAAAGTGGATTTCGACAGCTGATTTTTATTTTTACTTAAATTTAATCCTTATTATTGTAAGATGAATGATATAGAAAATAAAAAATTCTGAACCAATAACTAACTTTTACTACCTCTTCTGAGTTTACCATAAAAGGCATATTATACAAAATATAGTGATCTGAAACCAGTTTAAACATCTCCAACATATTCCTTACGGAAATCAAACCCGTGAAATCTTTTCAAATCAAGGAAATCGTATAAAACCCAACCCATACATTAAACATACATAGGCAGTTACAAAAACCATTCGCCAAAAATTACTACAGCCTGTACTAATATCGGCGACACGATATCCTCTAATATCGGACAATCCGGCCTAAAATCGGTCGTAAAAAGATCTTGTCCTATGTAAATTTGAAGGATGGTAACCCTATGCCAATATGGCCGCCCTACAATCCAAACGTACGGTTGAAATTACTCAGTATGTAAATTAGGAGGCTGCCTTTCCTAGCCGGTATTAGGTATGCGCTATATTGATATCGAAGCGTATTGAGATGGGGCGAACAGAAATAGTGGTTTTGTGGCGGTTTTATGGACTCTACTTAGGATATCGAAGCCTAACGTTCGAAACTGTTTCGTACTTTACTGCAGTAAATAAAGAAAATTGTGTAAGTCTGTATTTTCGTATTGCAATACTAGCTTTTGCCCGCGACTTCGTTCGCGTGGAATTGTGATTCATAGGTCCTCCCCCGTAGATGATAGCGTGACAAATGTTGACCCGACCTGTTAGTAATATTCATACAAATTTTGAAGTAAATCACTTTTCACTAGTTGTTATGAGTCCCATGTAATAGGGGGTGAGCCTATTGCCATATACCGGGCACATTTCCAGACTCCGTGCTACTACTGAGAATTTAAAAAAACCCAGTAATACTTTGCCCGACCCGGGAATCGAACCCGAGACCCCTTGCCCGGCAGTCGCACTTGCGACTACTCGGCCAACGAGGCAGTCAACCAACCATATTTTTGGCTTCGGTATTATAGACATTAGAAAATTGAACCCTAGTTTATTGACTAAATAGTATGTATATGATAGAACCTTAGTTCATAGATAGACCTTTATATTATTGTCTATGATTCCGGTTACGTGTCTTCGAGTGTTTTTGTTTTATGTATTGGTCTGAATAAAACTACATTTCTAAAGTTAAAACTGTTTATCCTTATTAAAATTAACAGGTATCAATTGCAGATCACGCCTCAAGTATTCTTTTAAAAAAATTCAATGTACACTTTTGACTTTTCTTTTGTTGCTTTTGTTGCCTAGGACCTAATTGGAAAACCCAGGAAACCCAACTCGTCACACTACCGTACTTTATTTTCAACCATACCCAATCAATAGGTCGATCCTGTTAATCTAGTATACAAACAAATAAAAATGGAGTGTCTATTTGTGATATTAAAATAACCGCTTTTTACTACATGCATATGAATACACATACCAAAATAACTTGTTACAATTTTTGTCTGTATCTGTCTGATTTATACAGGCTAATCTCTGGAATGACTGGATTGATTTTGCAAGACTTTTTTTGGCAGGTAACTGATGTACTACGGAGTAACATAGGTATACTTTTATTTTAGAAAATTTAAACAATTTCTTTGTTGTTTATGTCCTAAAATTGTATTGTACCTCTATACTAACTCGGATCTCCAACCTTCTTAATGTTTACCTACTGAAAATTTCCAAATGTTTTTAAAGAAACAAACAATGATCTTACCGACTTTTGCACGCTTTTACTGTGTGCTGTACATTTTTGAATTTACTTACAGAGCGAAATTTGTATCTACTTTAACATTACCTACTTATTTTAACAGAAGTGGCACCACTGTTTCGTGTCTTTACCTTCATACTATACTAGTCTAGCGACCTTGCCCTCCCATCCATTACCAGTCCTCACACTTTAACATTCCGTCACTACAGCATTACACCATGCAGCTAGCACACTTAGTACCTACAATATTTCATTCCTTTTAGCAATCCTTTTAGAACATGTCTTCAACCTTAAAAGGATAGATTTTATATTGAAGGATCTAGAGTACTAGGAAATTAGAAATAAAAAGGATCATGTCGAATTTTAACGTAAGATTATTATTTTAAAAGAAAAAAAAAAGATTATTATGTATCTTATCTGGAAAATAGTGTCTTAGGAATACGTTTGTTGGGATTTATGAAGACCTAGTACATACATAGAGTAAAAATTAGACTTTGAACTGTGATAAAATAATGCTATAATATCCTAACTTTTATGTCGCCTTTCTTTACGTCTTAGAAAGAAAAACACGGTGATACCTTAATAAAACCAGTACGGACAAACAAAATGCGCCCATTTAGTTACTATATATTAGGAACAGGACAAAGATTCCCCTTAGGAACAGGACAGGAAATGGAAAAAATTCGCAAAAAAACATCAACAAAATTCATTCATCGCACGTATTTCGTTGTATTTGTACTTTATTTCGGATTTTCTCGCACACGTTTCCTCTTAGCTTTCGACCTCTTATAGTTTTATGTAGTGACAGATTGCTATTATATGGGAATAAAAAAATAATATATTTTCCTCCTTCCCAGTTTTTTCCTCATTCGTTAGCTAACATGACGCCCTGATTGCCTTTTTTGCCAGATGTATTTTAGTCGTTTGTAACAGGGCCTTCCGTACCTATTACAAATTTCTCTATTATTTCGAAGCATAACATCGAGCAAAAATAATAACTTTAGATAACTTGTAGGCTGCGCGATGTCGCCACGACCGAGCACGCTGCTCATGAGTTAAAACCCTTCTGTGGTTCGAAACTTAGTAGAGCTTTTCTCAGTATTTTCACGTGTGTAACCCGCAATTTTTAATTAATTTAGTACTATGTCTTACGATAGTTATTATAAGAATAATAACTGTATGGAAAAATTACGTATGTTAATCTTCCTTTTAAAACTGAAGTTACCCACTAGACACTAGGATTTTCTCCTGAGTGCATTGACAAACACATAATTCCCAGAAGACTGCCTCGTTGGCCGAGTGGTCGCAAGTGCGACTGCCGGGCAAGGGGTCTCGGGTTCGATTCCCGGGTCGTGCAAAGTATTACTGGGTTTTTAAAAAAAATCTCAGTAGTAGCACGGAGTCTGGAAATGTGCCCGGTATATGGCAATAGGCTCACCCCCTATTACATGGGACTCGTAACATAAATAGTGAAAAGTGGGTGTTACATTGTACAGAGGCATTAAGTGCCGTAATGTGCACCTCTGCCTACCCCTTCGGGGATAAAGAAGGCGTGATGTTATGATGATGATAATTCCCAGAACAACAATTTTGTGGATCACATAAAATTTATTGCTAGTCGCCCATCCTTACACCTACGGTAATTAATTTATATTGAAATATCCAGTCATATTTGAAAGTCAGTCATTTTCTATCGAAATATCCAAATGACTAAACATAGTAATTAACAATTACCTTTGAACTAAAATGAAAGGAAGCAATAATGTTGAAACACATCGGCACTAATTATATATACATTATTATGTCAGTTTGTACGCGTGTAGTGTTTAATTGAATGTAATAATTAATGAGAATTAGAAATACCTGCCTCCAACATTACTCACTAGGGCTGGCATTGATTAATTGTTTTAGAAATTGCTAATTATTTATAGATAAATAGAGGTATATCTTAACTTAACCCTAGAGGGTTAAGTTTTTGATAGATATAATATACCTCTACTTTAAACTTATAAAATAACTAATTATTAATATACATGACTATGTAGTACATATGGTGGTGGTCCGGAGGTTTAAGACGCCCGCTTCTAATGCATGAGGGTGCGGGTTCGAAACCTATCAACAGCAAGTACCAATGTGACGTTTTCCGAGTTATAATGCACTTTCTAATATTATTTAGACACCACTGAAAAAAGGTGAAGGAAAACATCGTAATTATTAGAAATTACATACGTACATTTATCACCCTCGTTTTTAATTTTTTTCGATAGATGCAAACTTCTTTTAAAACCTACTGTAACACTTCTCTGCATCACCCTATGGTTGGCTGGTAGAGAATGCCATTCGGCATTAAGTCCGCCATTGTATACAGTTGTACATAAAGTGTTAAATAAATAAATAAAATAAATATACCCAGGTAATTATAATAAGCCTGCAATCGCCAATCCGCATTGAGCAAGCGTGACGATTATTGCTCAAACCTTCTCCGAGTGAGAAGAGGCCTTCGGTCAGCAGTGGCCACTTATATGCTGTCTATCTTATACTATTAATAATGCTTAAGAGTTTGTTTTTTTGTTTGGTTGTTTACACGCGCTAATCTGCGTAACTACAAGTCTGACTTGAATAATTATTTTTGTGTTGGATAGCACATTTACCGAGGATGGCTATAGGCTATAAAACATCACGCTACAACCAATAGGAGCTGAGCAGAGCGTTTGAAACCGCGCGGAAGTAGCTAGCGTGATATATAGTCCATGTTACTCCACTGTTGGACTTGGACTAGAGGCCTCATCTAAACAGAAAGGTTTTCTATAATCTTCAAGCTTGGTAAGAGAGTTAACTTAAAAGGTGCAGGTTTATCAGAAAGCACTGGGATGTCTGAACTGGTATATTCGAGAAATTTATACTATTGTGTCTCGTCGTGGTGGCCAGGAGGCTTAAGATGCCCGCTTCTCATGCATGAGGGTGCGGGTTCGAAACCTACCAAAGGCAAGTACCAATGTGACTTTTTCCATAGAAGAACTGAAGTTATATGCATTTTCTAAGTTTATTTATGTTTTTTGTTTTTGTTTATTTGGAAACTCAACAGCTTATTAATATAGTTACATGAGTTGGGAATACACATCACACTATCAATGCACAGCCTTATGCAGTTACATGAAACAAAGAATATATACAAGCTAGTAAAGTAAAGTCGACACACGCTGCACAGTGATAACGAGATGATGACAATTGTCACTTAAGCCAATTACAGAGTTTCACGACATTTGTAAGAATAGCTCAACCAGAAAGTAATGTAATGTAAGGGAAGATTAAAAGGTAACAACACAATACAATAACAAGATGCATTATCACGTCAGTGAACAAACATACAAAATATTACTATGTTCATACAAATCATTACGCATAGTAACATAGCGACAACCCTAGTAAGTATGACTTAGATTATTAATCCAATAATTAAATACGCCTAGACTATTGGAATATTTATATATATAAGTAACTATAATGAATTATTTACTAAGTGTTGAACTGGCTCATGGTATAATCTGCTTATCAAACAGAATCTGCTTTACTTGTTTACGGTATGACTGCTTGGACAGATGAAATATATCAACATTTTCAAAAAATTCAGAATACACGCGAGGCAGTCGGGTCATCACACCGTTTCTCCCGTATTTTGTGCGGCAGCCAGGGATACTGAGCAATTTTGTATATCTGGTACGCGTTTTAGGGGTGCAAAAACGTATACATGAAAGCAGATCACCGCTGTCCAAGCGACCTCGGAGGATATCAAAGAGAAAAAGCATATCCAACAACTTACGTCTATCCATAAGGGGAAGTATATCATAGTGTTTACAGTCTAGGGCATAAAATTCATGACGTCTACGGGATTTGAAATTGAGGATTTTTATAAACTTTTTGTGCAGATTTTCTATCCTTTTAATATATACCTCATATTGAGGTGACCAGATTGGGCTACAGTACTCCAAAATGCTACGGACATAAGCATAGTATAAAATCTTTAGAGTATGACAATTTCTAAATGGCTTACTAATACGTACTACGAAACCAAGGTTGCGAGACGCTCTGTTGATGATGGTGTCAATATGTTGGTCAAAAAGCAACTTAGAATCAAACATTATACCAAGATCTCTGACTACATTGACCCTTTCGATCGCAATATGATTGAATCCATACGAATATCTAATTGGGAATTTGGAACGACTGAAGCTAATGCATTGACATTTAGAGATATTGACGGTGATATTATTTTATTTATAATACCTGAATAATGCATTAAGGTCGCGTTGTATTAGTTCACAATCAAGTCTGGATTTTACACACATGTATATCTTCATATCATCTGCGTACATGAGATGTTTCGCAGATTTGAAACAAGTCTGAATGTCATACAGATAAGCACAGTAAAAAAGGGGACCCAATAAAGATCCCTGGGGCACACCGGAGGGGATATTTACGAAGTCAGACTTGAAACCCCCCATAACTACAGCTTGCGATCGTTTAGATAAATATGACTCAATCCATCTTAGTAAATCTCCATGGATTCCAAACCTTTGTAGCTTTGCCAGTAAGATCACGTGATCCACACGATCGAATGCTTTTTCGAAATCCGTATAAATCACGTCCACCTGGCCACCGGCTTCCATATTATGCAATACGTAGTTACAAAACTCGGCTAAGTTAGATGCTGTGGATCGTCTCCTAATGAACCCGTGTTGATTCTGGCCTACACCTTTTGAAATGACCGTATATATACTATTATACACGATTTTCTCAAAAACTTTACTGATTGTATTAAGAATGGATATTGGTCGATAGTTTTTTATATCCATCTTGGAGCCCTTCTTATGTACAGGAACTATATAAGCTGTTTTCCATAAGGAGGGATAGGCACACTCGGCTAAAGATCTTTGAAATAAAATAGCTATAGGATGAGCCAAACTTTCCGAGCACTTGCTCAAAAAAATAGGAGGTAATCCATCATCACCAGAGCCCTTAGAAGTATCCAGCGCACGTAAGGCTTTAAGTACGGTGTCTTTAGTAACAACGAGGTTAGAAAGTACATTCGATGAGGTCACTCCATTGCAGGGAGGTACGATTCACCTATAATACATGGTATCGTGCGAAGATGTATTCCCAACAGTAGGCTTGTAACAATATCTCTATAGGTACTAACATAGTTTTTAAGATTTTAAATGTTTTCTTACTAACCCCTATGGATGCTTCACTTGTCCGAAATAAACATTATTTTATTTTATTTTATTTATTTTATTTTATTTATTTTATTTATTAGGAGCACTCGTGACTGTAAAAGGGGTCGTAGAGGAGCTAGCAAAGACACTGTGAAAGTATTTATTAAATGCTGTACAAATGGCGCCACCAGAGTCAAGTGTATCCTCATTAAGCATCATTGTTTTGGGGTATTGACTACCGCCTCTTTTATTTTTTAGACACCACTGACAACGGTGAAGGAAAACATCGTAAGGAAACCTGGGCTTATAATTTCTAGTAATAATTTTGTAATTGCCAATCTGCATTGAGCAAGCGTGGTGATTAATGCTCAAACCTCCTCCGTGTGAGAAGAGGTTTTGCTTACTTTTGGGCATTTATAGGCTGTGGATGATAGCATGGCGTTAATGACTGCACGGTTGGTGCGGCGGCTGGGCAACCGGCTGCCGAGCAACGTGTGGCGGGTTCGATTCCCGCACGGAACAACACTTTGTGTGATCCACAAATTGTTGTTTCGGGTCTGGGTGTCATGTGTATGTGAACTTGTATGTTTGTAAACGCACCCACGACACAGGAGAAAATCCTAGCGTGGGGCAATGTCTTTAAAAAAAAAAAATAACAACTTCTCTTTTAAGTAGTCAAAAGTACACGTAAATAGTTCGACTCAAATTGAAGAAAAGAAAATTTGAAAACATTCCCTCGTCCAAAATACATAAAGATACGATTACGATGTACTCAGATATTCAACAGCCAATAAATGTGTGTAAAATCTCCTTTCAAAATTACTGGTTACATTAAAACTTCGGAACATCAAAAGGTGAAAGTAATTTCGTATTTCGTTTATTGTACGTTACAAATGAGTGCTATAAAAAGGCCCGAAACAGGCTGCCTTTTCGCTATTAGCGGGAAAAACGGCTAATAATTTAAAACGAAATTAAACAACAATGGTCTCAACTTTCGCCAACCCTAACGTCCGTGCCATGGAAATTAGAATCCAGACGCCATACTCCGTGCTTTGTTGTATGCTATCAATGGAAGTAATTGCTAATTTTAACTTTAAAAGCTTTCGCGCTAAAGTTATATAATGGTTCGAGAAATGTTTTCGAAGATTAAGATTAGTGGAAGTTGTTAAATGAAAAGTAAATGTATGTTTTAGTTAATCTATTTTTCTTTATATTTCAATTAACCGACAGTTTTTCTTATTCATGTGATACAAAGGAACGAATAATAATACCTCTATACATTATAAAGAAATTTAATCAGAAACCAATTGATAATACAGAAAATTGGCTACTTTTCAAACAACTGCGGTTCCGATATAAGCCACCATAAAATATCTCGAAGTTAGTCTATTCTGCAATGTTATAACCAATAACTATTTCCATAACTCAACTATTTTTATAACAACGAAAACTTCAGACATATAATGTCATGAGAGCCCCCATAAAAAACAACAAACCAGACCATAAAACTTGCCAATCCACCAAGACAACATGAAGAGTAGAGCAGCGAAACTAAACCACATGGATAAGGATTTATCCCCGTACGTGTCTCGCCTGCGACGGATTTACAGAAAACCTCTTACCACCGCGTGTCAGCCTAGTACCTACTTGGAAAAACTATTTCCCCCGACGTAGGGTTGAAATCCCTTTCGTATTCCATTCTATCTATCTTATTTATGATCTTTGCGTGTCTCAAAAGATAGGAAATCTAATTGATACTTTATCTTTTACATCGTTGTTTGAATATTGTGAAAGGATTTTATTGTTTTTGTTTATAAAATTGACTTGCACGAACGTCTGCAGCCCTGGCTTCAATTTACTACTATTTAATTTGCATTATTCATATTGAAGGTAGCTTAGCTATTATGGTAAAGACGAAATAAAAGCATCGTTTGTATTGGATGTCAAAACCACTTATTCATAACATTTCGTGTTTGAAGTTCGAATAAAGTAAATTGCACGTTCATTCCTCCAACGTCTATAGCAATTGAAATAGTCAACGACCTGAAAATTCTAGAAAAGTATTTAATAGAAAATGCTGACAAATGCTAATAGTGATTCATTAGAAACTCGTTATCGTCAACACCGTCTCTATTCTCATAAAAATACAAACAAATAATGTTGAACATGTATCATTTGCATAATGAGCACAATGCTCATTTATACCGTGAAAGATAAAAGCATTCTAAATTTTCCAAACTAACTACCCATGTACACGACATGAAATTAAGCAGAGTACGTATTTCCTCAAAATCCCCCAACAAGAATAGGAAGCAATAAGCTTAAAATAAATACATACAATACCGATTCCATCTCTATAGCACAAACCTTTACACGGCGCTACACAGAAACAATAACATTGACACTATTTTCTTTCCTATTTTAGTCTGAAGTGGCGTCTCTAATATGTGGCCATAAAACCAGCGTCGGTCTGAGCACATTACATAAACGACTGAATACGTTACCCCACATTTGAAACATAGAAATAAGTAAATTGGTTCACATTTTCGCCTTTGCTTCGTAGCCGACTTTCTTTGGAGTTTTTTTTTACCTTTAGAAAAAGTAACTAACGTGATAAACTTTAAAGGAATAATATTTATTGACTTTCTAATGAGATTTTAGCGTGTGAATTACTTATTAAGTACTTTGATTTTGGTCATAAGCTGAAGTTTATATAAAAATAAATATAAATTCTTATGAGTTTATTATGAAAATTATAACAACAGCTCCCTCTCCCAGGCTTTGAAGCGCAAACGAGAGACTAATAATCTAATGTAAATATGGGTAACGTAGACTTGGACAAAATTTATCAGTTCTATACATTTACTTTTCTGTTCCCTTATTCAACCAGCCTTTAAAGGTCATTTGTCTACGGAGGCAGTAAAGAAGAGTCATGGAAGTGAAAACATTTAAATACCTACGTACGGACAACGGACAAAAACGCTTTCTGCAAAGTCATAAATATAAAATCTCATCTCTTTCAATTCAACTATCAAACTTCAAACTAACGAACAAATCGATGCAAAACAAGCGACTGTACCTCTATAATGGAAACTTGGAAAAACGTAAAATTCAAAGTCACATTTTGTGCCAACATTTTTCTGTTGAGGTTTAAACAAATTATTCTTAGCTGTCAGTGTTGTGTTTAGCATATTCTAGAGCCACGCCGTAATTGCTCGCTGTCACTCAGAATACAATTATTATTTGTTAAACAACCGACTCAATGGCGCCTTCACTGCGTATTATAGCAGAATTCTGTTTGGAAAGAGAAAATAAAACTATTATAATTATCTTTACGCTTTTAATTCATGTTACACTCTTGTATTGCAGATAATATATTTAATGTTCTTTGGAACATTATGTAATGATATGAACGAGTGCTATGTAAACAGAAATAATATTTGATTCCCCTTCCCCTTTACTAGTCTAACCCTTAGGTGGGGTCCTAAAGGCCAGACTGAGATGAATATAAGAGAAGGACCCCTTTTTTCACTCGTTAGCTCAATTAAAGTAGAACACTGACTGGATTTCAAAAAATTAAGACAAAAAAGTTGTTTTTTCAAAATACCCACATTAATGTCTCTTTGACAGATTTTATTTTTGTATACACATAACTAATTGTCCAAAATAATGAAAACTATTTTCGCATCTTCTGAAATAAAAAAAAACAAGAACCAAGAAGACATCAAGACAAAGTTACAAAATAGAAATAAAAATAATTAAAACACTACTAACAACGCTCGCTGCTACTAGGGCCGCATAAAGCACACTAGTCCTCCGTAATTGGGAGTCGTCCGACTGAAACCAATTAGAACTCAGCATTTATTGATAGTGCCCTGGTCTTGTCTTTTTTTATTCTGATGGTACAAGGTAACAGGGCGGTAGTATCGATAATAGGTTAGTGCTACAGAGGTTATAATTAACTAAGGGTCATTTTATACAAGTGCGTAGTCGAAGAGTATTCGATATTCTATCATCCAAGCTATTATTAATATAAGAAATTCAACCTTAACTCCACAGACAGACACTGAATATTAGAATAAAAAGTAGCCTATACTCCTGGATAAGCTTTCCAATATAATGGTAAAAGAAATGTTCAAATCGATTCAAGTTGTACCAGACGCCTCGACGACAGCATCTCTTCCCCGACTCACCGTGGGACACTGCGAACTCATCTCTCCGACTCACTGGAGTATCGCCCTGCACCGCTCACCCGACTCACTGGGCACTCAGCGGCACAGTTCCGACTCACTGGAACTAGGGACTTTCTACACTGGCTCTGGCACCGCTCGTCTCAAGCATCGACAGCCGTCTCAGCAGGATCGACCTCCGGTCTTGGGAGGGAGTGATGTGGCGACACATGTCACAAGTCAACGGATGACGTCATAAAATCCTATATCGCACATGCGAAGTTTACATTCGATTTAACACGGATAGAAAATCCCAACGAGCAACTGTTGGGCAGAAAGCCCGCCAGACACGATCACCTCGCCTGGTCGGAGGATCCTCCTTTTCCGATCTTAGGGAACTATACTCTCTGTTCCCTAAATTCTTAATAATTCACCCAACGTTAATGATTTTCGGACGGACGTTGAAATTACGTCGCGAACAAAATTTTCATTAAAATATTGTTACTTTGTACCAAGCGGTGCATGTGTTTGGCAGCGCCGAGTTAAACGAACATTTTCGAAACATTTTGTAACACTCATTAATAATTATGTCAGTAAATAATCTGCCTTGTTGGTGAATGATTACAAGTGGTACTTCAAAATGCCAAGTAGTAAGTCGCTTATTCGATTCCCGTTCTCGGGCAAAGTATTATTGTATTCTTTTTATAATTCCTCAATAACGACACAAAGTCTAGATACTAATTTAAATGCCCTCTTTTACATAGGACTTATAACACAACTGGCGAAAAGTGTTTGTTGACATAATTATGAGTAGTGATGATTCACCGGTTCTGGCTCACGCGTTTGACAAGTCAAATCCGGGAGAATCAGTCGCACCAATCCTAAAAAAAAAAAAAAAAAAAAAAAAAGGTTTTGGCATGCTCTGATCACGTTTCTGCAGTCCTTTTTTGCGTAGGATGCGTGGTTCTGGAGTTATGCAAATCAATTGCAAATCCATTTATTGTTATCTCATTCATTTCCGGTGCTCCTGACCCTCATCAACGCTCCATTGTTATTATCTATACTTCGAACACCCTTTTGGCGTTCTTATCTATTACTCACTGGTAACCCTCATTATCTTTCATTTCCTATGTCATCAATAAAACACAATCATTCATTTTAATTTTCTAATTAATTTATTACTTTTTTCTACAAAATATGAGTGGAACATCTCATCCACAAAAATATCATTGTACAGTGTGTTCCCTGTAAATATGTTCGTAAAACTATGCATTGAACATCCCTGAAACTTAAATAGCAAATACATTAAGCAATATTCACCACAAACTGAAGTCCAATCATTCTGAATCCTATCAACATTCCAGTCCCATCTCTTACAATTCCTTTTCAAAAACTGAAGATGATATCGCTCAGGTGTTCGTCCATATGAATCAAAATATTGACCGATGCCATTCGCATCGATATGTACAGCTATCCAGTGTGACCCTGGTTTATCATCCGCATCCAAATTGCATATTATATACGTTGGTACATGTGTATACATAGGTAGTCTATTAGCAGCATAAACATTATTTTCTAGACTGACATGAATCTTTTTCATATGCTTTTGTAATTCTAGTGTGTCCATGATATTACTGTTATTAACAAATTATTACAGTACTAATCTATTCAATGGTTGTCATACGAATGTTCAATTATAGTGATTTGTAAATATTAAATATCGCATTCTTTTGGGAATCACAAAACAAGTTCATGCCTGTTGCGATGTGCGATAAATTTGTTGACTCATAGAGTTCAGATAAGAATGGTGCTATATAAGATCGAACAGTTGCAGTCATGCAGTCAGTCTATGGTCGTTTGACCACAGTGGATTGTGTACGTCTACCAATACTACGTTTGTGTTACTTACTTCAACGCATCAATGGTCATGGAGGTAAGTGTTTATTCTATTGACAAACTTACTTGTATTTCTGTTGTTGTTTCCTAACGTGTGTGTGTCAGATTAAGTGTAAACAAATTGATATTAACGTGATAACTCTGTTGTTGCAGAGATCATTCAACTTCGCAGACGATAATGAAAATACCTATAAACAGTATTACTACTCGCCACTCTCTCCCCAACACGAAGAAGAGAGTGATGACATCGTCGTTATTAACACAGACGATGGAGGAAAAAGGAAATCGCAACCGATTGATCAATTTTTTGAAGTGACACCAAAAATAAAAAGGAAGAAGCTGCTATCGTCGACTGTGGCACGAGCTGCTAGAGATGGCGTATCATACATCTCTACAAATTCTGACGACGGAGACCAAGCGACGCATCTCATAAAAATTGAAATGTATGATATGAAGAAACTATCCAAGATTCCAATTAGTGATCACTGGAAGCACGCTACCACGAGGATTAAATATTACGTAAAGAATAATAAGGATAGCATCTACGACAACACAAACGGTCTCGTATACAATATTACAAAGACAATAGCAGAAAGTGAAAAAGTTAAAAAATACTTTTTTAACAATGACACTCATTAGTGGATTAGTGAATGTGATTCTGTTTACTTAAAGTACTTCTGTGTACTCATTAGATCCAAGGAGCTGTCGCCTTGTGATGCTGAGAGAAAAACAATAGCAGAAGGAAGAGATGAGTGCGGTATACGTGTACAGAACACTTCATGGAAAAACAAAACTACAAAATTGATTGGAGAAGAAAAAGTGAAGAATATGCAGTACCTAAGAGCTGAATATCCATTTTTCAGTTCAAAATCTAGACGATTGATGAGTTTCGAAAACTGGCCTCTCGTTATGCAGCAGAAGCCTGAAGATCTTGCAGAAGCCGGTTTCTTTTATACTGGCTATGGAGACAGGACCAAGTGTTTCCATTGTGGTGGTGGTTTAAAAAATTGGGAAGATGACGATGATCCTTGGCAGCAGCATGTTCAGTGGTTTAGTCAATGTGCTTATGTAAAGTTTAAACTCGAACAGTGTTTTGTTTAAGATTAAATAGGGGAGGTATATAAAGAAATAAAAAATAATATATTGCATATAATTTGTTTTATTAATTTTATAATGTTACATTTAGTTACACACACACAAAAATGCATTAAGCATTACACATATATCTAAAACACAACACACATTATAATCCTAACTACTATAGTCTACAGTAACATTTCGATTTTTATCTATTTCAATAATATTGTCAAACTCAGCATAAACAATACAGTTAATTGTTTGTATTAGTGAGGATTCAAATCGTACTTCTAATCTTACACTACCATGCTTTATGAGATTCCAATGGGCTGATGAGTTAGCTGATAAATCAGGAGTTAAATCAAATGCTAAAAGACAGTAACCTTTGGCATACTGTTCACGAGAGATTGCATTTCCTTCATTAAGAAAGTGAATACCAGTCCCCGAGAATAGAGTATGATATGCTGATGTAAACATATTATTATTAAAAGATGGTTGCAAAGCTTTGGAAGGTATTTGTTGACCATCAATATATAAGCTGAAAGAGTTAATACCATAGTTTTCAAAGTTAAATGGATTTTTAGTAAGTGAACCATTAAATGCGGAATTATTCACAAAACCAATAATACATCTTTTGGGTACCTGTCCTAAGAATATATTATCAAGAGTTTTCCCTTGAACACCCGATGGAATAGTTAAAACTTTAACTTCAGCACGAGTTATAGGATATTTAGCAGTGGTAGAAGCTAAAACTTTCTGATGTGCGAGTAATACACTTGGATTAATTCGTGCTCTTCGAACAATAAGAGTTGCATCCGTAATGCAAACTTTAAACTTTACATCATTTGATCCAGCAATTAAATTAAAACTCTCTCTTGACCGAACTAATTTTACACTCATTTCAACGCCATTAATTAAAAATTTATCTTGATTGAAAATATCACCATGAAGATGACCAATCATTTCTACTTCCCTGCTTTCATTAACTAATTCCTGTCTTTTAACAAATCCAATGTTTTTACCATCTGTGGAATCCATTTTTCCTGCTGTATCATCATACCAAAGACTACAAGTAAGATGAGATTGTTTAGCAGCAGGTGCATAGTTTAAAAGGGTTTCCATGTATGCTCGATAAGCATAGGTATTATTAGGTGGTGACACAAGTTTTTGGTTTAAATAGATATCGAGTTGACTAAAAAGTGAATGCAACCAATTATTTACAGGTGCTACTGCTGTAGCTGATATCAAGTTTGTTGAATCTTGATTTAATACTTTTGCCTTTATGTGGAGTAATGTATGAGACAAATCTATGTAGTCATCGCCTGTTCCAGGAACTTGAAACTCGATAGGTCCATCATCAGCAAGAGATGAAATTGGTTTATAATGAATCCACAATCCATTTTCAATGCTTGTTTGTGTAGACGGTAATGCAAACAAATCTAATTCTGACTTAACGCACTCACAAGAATGATTATGAAGGAAAGACATACTTAATTTGAAAATATATCTTTGATGTTTTTTGGTTTTCGACCAAGTTTTTTCGTAGCTTTCACTTTCGCTGTTAGTGGTGGAATGAACGAGGCCAATCGTTTTCTTTTAGTTATATACCCAGATCCTGTCATGTTAAATCGATCAATTTTGTCATCAGCCTTTCGTTTTAAGTTCGTACTAACTTGCTTTAGACGATTTTTTATTGAGGCTTCCATAGGACGGGCTTGAACCATATCTGATAAAAGTCCTACTCCAGCATTTAATGCCTCCTTACCAACCACTCGAACACCACTTGAAAGTAAAGGTAAAACTGATCTAAATAACCCTCCTAAGAAGCTCCCAATACCATGACCACGTTGGTATGGTGAACCCTTATAAATTACTCCAACTCCTGATCCAGCTTGATGAGAATAATAATTTTCGTATGGACATTTATGATGATCCTGATGAGAATACATTATTATAATTTGTGGAAATGTAGTTTAATACACACGGTTCCAAACTGGAATGGGATTTTTTGTCCTGTGCTCGATCTTATATCTATTTCTAACGTATCGAACTCTCTTCGCATAACAGGTAAGTAGTGAGGTGGAGAGAAAATGTGCATTTTATTCGCACCATAAATGTATTTTGAAGGATCTAATGAAATGACTCTTAATAGCGGAGTCATAACATCACCCACAATCTGAGGATCGATAATATCGCAATATAGAAATAGTTGTGATGGTAACCCTAAGTGTAAATTAGCAGGACACTTCCCAAAATTTCTGTCTAGGAGATTTGTATTTGGTTCATAACCTAGTTGTAAACTTAATTTGGGTGATAATGTTATGGAAGTTATATTTTTATCCAAAACAGAAACAGACACAAATTTTGTTATTTCATCATAACGAAATTTCAAGTTCTCTCATATACTATTTAACGTTTTTAAAATATGTTCAACGTTATCGTAGTTGGTAGCGGGAATATGTTTTTTGTAGTACACTGTTGATGGTTTATCTTCATTAGGCATTATCATGGTTTTTGTGATGTATACAACATTTTCATGATCTTGAACAGTAAACATGGTGCATGGATATTGAAACTCGACAACTCCAACCGACCATTCACCTTCTAATTTCATAGCTTTTGGTAATTTTGTTGAAAAATTTGTGGTCTTGTTATCAGGAAAGTATTCCATTGAACTATTGCTGAGCAAAGTTAAATAAAAACTTTCTTTATTCATATTTCTTGTAAACTAGAAGCTAAAATCCAACTGTTAAATTTATCTCCACTTCACTAATACTTCTTTTCTGTTACCCGAATAACGAGTGCCAATTATTTTATCTATTTTATATTGTGAGGTGGGGTTGTAAGTGACCTTCTGTAATTCTCTTTCATAAAAAGTACCAACTATTGGTTCATTTTGTAAATCAGTTATTGTATAAACAATCCATGGAGATCTATCAATTATTGAAGATATAATAAATATTTCATCACTCCAATTGGATTCATATCCTTTTTGAAAAACATGTTTATATTTAGTTATTCGAACATAATCACCCACGTTGAAATTTGGTTTAGAATTTTCTAAAGAAAGTTTGTTTGATCCTCTATCATAAAGATTAGTCCAAACTGTCATAATATTGTTGGAACTTACATCACATGGGTACATCTTAATACTCGAGTGAATGCTGTGATTATAAGAGTATATTAAATCTTGTAAAACATCGACATATCTATAAGTATTATTATGAGTGAAATAACGCCACATTTTCATTTTTAGAGTTCTTTGAAATCGTTCAACAATACTAGCCTTAATATCAGGATTGTTAGTGGTATAGTAATTTATCTTTTTGGATTTAAAGTATTTTTGTACATCTTTTGAAATAAATTCTGTACCTTTATCAGATTGTATGTGAGTAGGTGTTGAATTACTTTCAGTAAATATACTTTCAAAACATTCTTTAGTTGTTTCTGAGTTTTTCTTTTTCATTGGTCTTGCAAAAGCATATTTACTAAATACATCAATAACACAAAGTATGTAGTTGAAACCATCATTATATTGAGCATAAGTTCGCATATCACTTAAATCAGCTTGCCACAACTCATTAATGTTTGATAGAATGTACCTATTACGCGGGAATTTTTTCCGAATGGGTTTATGTAGTGTATATGTTTCTTGTGATTGTAACCATTCCTTTACTTGCTTTTTATCCATTTTCTCCTTCATAGCTTTTGATAATTTATCAATACTACCAAAACCAGCGGGGTTAGATGGATCATAATAAATCCTGTTAATTTCTTCTAGTACGGGGTCCATTTTTCCCAATCGATCTTTTTACGTATTTTAGTTATAGATCTTTTATCTCCACTGCTCGGTGTAGAAAACTCTTGAACTTCAATCTCAGAGGTTTTGTTCAGATCTTTTGCTTGAAGTTGGTTAATAAACTCACATCTCTTTGGATTTCCAATATAAGTAAGTGGTACTTTAATATCTTTTAATGCTTTAGCAAATCTATCCCACCCTATCGGATCACTTTTTTTAAGGGTCTAAGTGAATCATTTATTAAATCAACAATATTACTTCCTGGAATTTTTTCATTATCAATTATGACTGTGCCTTCATTATCCCAACGTATTTTACTTTTACTTATTCCAATTAAGTTTAATAATGACTCACCTTTTTTATTATAAGTTTTTGGAATTAAACTGAGTATTTGTGTTGGTGAATACAGTGGATTTGCTTCACTTTCTATACTTTTAATAGATCCTTTCTCCTCTAACAAAGATTCAGCATCAACTGAACTTTTTAGATCTCTATCTTTATTTTTAAAACCAATTTTAGATCCATTTGAATCTTCATTAGATGTATCAGAATAAATTGGTAATCTGAGTGGTTGACGATCCTCTTCGGTAAAGTGAAGGTATCTTTGTAGTGTTTGTAAATATAACATCCACTTCTTTCGGTCTTCCGTCTTACTATTCATAATATTTTGCATTTCAATATCTAGTCGAGACAAATTACTAGTAACCTTATTTTCTTGTTTTAATTTTTCAATCAATCCAGGTTCAATAAGTATCATTTTCTTAGCATTTTCCATGTTAACTGGCTAGTCCACTTACTAATCCACTCAATATTGCACCTAATATTATTGGTAAGAAAGCCCCTCCTTTTTGTATAATAATATTTTTTCTTAGTTTATGTGTACACTTATGCACCAGTTTACGGAGTATATTTTTGTGTTTATTCAATTTTTGTTTATCTTGATCTTTGAGAGGTATCTTTCCTTGTAAAACGTTATGAATACATTCACAAATACAATTTATTTCTTCTTCATCACACGTTTTAAGTAACGCTCTTTGATATTTTGGTTTAAGCGTATGCAAAGCGTTTAGCAAATGTTTATGCGTGGTGAGTCGACGATGCATCATTTAGAAATGATTTGAATTGTTTGATTCTTGGTGTATTTAAACTCTTTCGTGGGGACGTAGACTGTGCAGTAACCATTAAATGGGAATACATTTGTCTTGATACGACAAAAATCATTTGTATTCTGTTTTAAATCTATCATTAAATATCCATGCAGTTCGAAAGTTGCATCCCTGTTGGCGTCTTCAATGAATTTTGGGTTATCTGGTGACACTTGACGTGCTAAATATCTTATTTGAGTTTTATCTCGAGGGTTTTTAAAATAAATTATATACCTTGAGTTTAAAGAAATGTCTCTTTGACCTTTACCTTGATGAAATAAATTTTGTGTTAAATAAAATACACTAAGATTCCTGTGATGACTACCTTTTGTAAATATATCCACAATTCTTCCATCAGACTCTCTCATTAGATCATCAATAATAATAAGGTGTGGGTTTTCACCATCAAACATATTAAGATTTGGAATTCCTTGATGATAGTTAACATTCGGTAAATTATATAAAGGCTGCATTTCATCAAAGCACCATGTGATCTGATTAAAATCACAATTACATATTTCTTTAACTGATTTTATGAAATTTGTTACAAAATTTGACTTCCCACATCCACTTGGTCCTGCCACAATAGCAGTAAACGGATGGATAAAGTGATACATTTCACACGTCTAGAGTTTTAAAGGGATGAAATAAAAATGAAAATGTCGGTGTAAAATTACTATATATTGACAAAATTATATACCTAAAACATATAATTTGCGAAAAACAGAATGTTTTGTATACTATTTCTAATACATTTAGTACTTATCAGAAATAAAAACTACAATTATTTTTTGCACTATTTACAATCAAACAATAAATTTTAAATGAACTATTATATAATATTATAGTAATATCATAATTTTGCAATCAAAACAAATTTTGTATATACACACAGAAATAAAAGTATTACACTTAACGTAATTTATAATGTCCCCAAGCCAATGTATCAATGTTGTTGTCCATAATACATCGTTTGGTATCATTATATGACAAAGATGTTTTATTTATTTTTTGTGTAAAAATAGTGTGTTTGATTGACTTAAATCGAAGCATACTACAATATAATACATTTTTATTAAACAAACACGATTTGTAATTTTCCATATTCATTTTTTTGGTAACACTTTTGTTAACTCCTTTTGCTTTTGCTATAAATTTATCTTCTATTTCTAAGGCATACATTTTTGATCGCAACCCTACAAATTCCTTCAATACTTTACCATTATTCTCATCTTTAAAAAAACCTAACTTTTTTTTATTTATTTTTGGATATCCGTAAATATTATTTTCCGGGTAATCTGATGTATCGAAATAGTGAAGTAGATCTGGTTTTATATCCTCATAAAAATTATCTGTAAAAATTTGATATATCAAACTATCGGTATTGGTGTACAATAACTTAATTTTATTATGAAACTTTTTAATCATGTAGTTATAATGAAATTCATACATAAGGGTCTTAGATATATCTAAAATACAAAATCCTAAATAAATCGGTTTATCATAAATTAACTTTGTTTTCCGTAATTGTATTGCGACTAAATGTTCTGAAAATATTGATAAACTATGGAATTCTGGTTTTGCAATCCAATCCTGAGCACCTAAAACTTTACCACGATTATCCCAGTGAGTTAGTAGTTTAACGTTTACTCTTTTTTCAATATTTTCCATAGTCTTACCGAAGACAGAATTATTCATTAATTTAAAAAAGTCTTTTTCAAAGTTTGATGTAGCTAACGTTCTCAAACTAGTATTTAAGTCTATGTATTTCTTTAACCAAGAACTCTGTTTAAATTTTAAAATTCTATGTACTTTCATTAATTTAATCCCCATTTCAACGCATTGTTTTAAATTCCTGTAATGAATGATGTATTTATTTTTATTATTTAAATTAGGAACTAATTTAGATTCTTTAGTATTACCCACACATATGTTTTCAGGACATAACGGAAAGTCAGAATGCAAATCATGAAGTTCATCAGGATATTCCAAATCAACTTCTAAAACATAACCGAAATCAGAGTTATCCGAAACATTATAATCTGTATTAGAATCTACCCATTCAAAACCACCAACAGGAAGAGATTGAGACATTGCCCAACCATATAAATTATTCGCATCAAAATATGTGAGATATGAATTAGGTTTTTCGCTATCATAATCTTCCATGAATTTATTATTTGCTCTAGCAAAACGATTGCTACACTGAGATATACCCCCTCTAATACCAGCTTTAAAAAAAGCAACTTTGTCATAGTCTGTTAATAATTCTAATTCTATTTTTGTAAATTTTAACATTGCATCCCAACTTAAACCTGGGGCAGTATAGTAATGAGTAGGATCTAGTCCATAAGTTTTTATACAAAGCTTTCTAAAGTTTTCGAATACATCAGTCAAAAGTAAAACATCAGTTTTTAAATATAAATTGGAATAATCAGACATACTACTACACTTAAAATGTTGCCAAATATCTTTTGCGTGATTATAATCATCATTTGAAATATTTGAATCTGTGAGTGAACTATAAAATTGGTGTTGATCAGGAAGTGATGGATGTTTCAAGCAATCACTATTACACATAAATTCATAAGGATAAATACCTTTCCGTCTTAAACGTGAAAAATCTTCATTATTAGGATAGTTCCTTTTTAATTCTGTAAACTGATCATCATTAAGATTTTTAGCTAGTTGATCTAAACTACACGATAAAAATTTCAGTGAATCTACGAATCTTAAACTTACTGGTTGATTATTTATTGTTAACTGTTTTGAAAATGATATGTATCGTTCTTTGTTTTGTGGAATAACTTCAACTTTGTTATCATCGAGGTTTAATGCATGGACAATGAAATGAGCATCGTAGTGACTGAGGTTATGTAAAAATATTGGGATATGACGAGGGGTTCTGTACTTAGAACTACACACTTGATGTGCAACACCCCTAAAACTACCAGTGTGCCAATCAAAATCGTAAAAAAGATCTTCATTTAACTCAGTTTCACAAATATGACATATGTTTGAATTTGAAATTTTAATTTTCTCTTCATCTGATAATGGAACGGGACATTTTTGGAAACTATTTTTTTTAACTATTGCTTTCACATCTTCACAAAGGCGATTCATAAACACTTGTGCACAGTTTGACCCACTATATGTCTCATATTTTGATAATCTGTTATCATATGAACATTTAATGTAATATCCAAAACTATACACTTCATGTTTTTGAATATTAATTGTACTAGGCTTGGATGGATCGTTACTACATGATTCTATCGGATTCAAAAATGCCTCAAAGTCTGCATAAATCACAAACGGCATTTCCAACTTTTTCGCGAATTTATCAAATTTTAATTTATTATTTGAGGTTGCTTTACCAAACCAATCCTTTTTGGAATCCACACCGTTTGGTAATTCTGTACAAATGTGCGCGCAATCATATTGTTGATGGTTATTAAGTCTTTCCTTTGATGGGAAATGAAGTAAACATGAATCACATATACAAACTGCATGATGTTGTCTTGATATTTGTGAACTTACTAATCGCGATAAGTTTTTAATATAACAGTAATGATTGTTAGTACCATTCGATATATATAGTAGGTTAATATGATTAGGTGTACGACATTTTGATAAATATAAAGGACCTACAACAGAATTACACTTTTTTTCTTTATTATACTCTAAACCAAAAACATTAATACTAATATTGTTTAATTTCTCTACTTTTGATATATCTGCAATTTTAACCGGAAAAGAAATACCAGTAAATTTTAATTTATTTCCATGAATTGCGTAAGATGCTACCCGATCTACATTTTTACATACAGGATATAAACCGGAGAGTAATGCCCATTTGAAACACATATTATCATTATTTTTAACATTGATTACAGCTTTTTTTGATTTAATATCTTGAGGAAGGTTGAATGAACTACCACGTAGGGGGTTGAATTTGTTAACATTCATATCTATGTATTTAATTTGATTAAGACTCCAACCACTATCTTTTTTTTCAAATTGACAAATTTTACCGACTACTGTGTCTATTAATGATGAATAAAAAATATTTAAGTCATCTCCTTGACATATTATGTAATTTAACGTTTGAAAATCAAACGTATTTTTAATATCTTTAGTTTGTTGTATGAAATCAGCATGCAATATGAAGTTTATTTTACAAATTGTGTGTTGTTGAATACATTCATTTATCAAAAATAAGATATCGATTTTTAATGAATTTAAAAACGATTCCGGCGTTTCAAAATATTGCCCTGATTGATGTGTTTTACTATTAATTCTATATGTTAAAATTCGATTGCCAAAAGCGGTTTCAACAACTGTAACATTCGTTAATGAATTATGTGATTTTAAAAGATTATTTTTATGTGTATTGCTTTTTAAATGGTTGTTTAAATACCTTTTATTAATATAAACATGACATTTATCACATTCCACCTTATTGTTGTCAACGTCATTGGTTTCAATTGATGATGTAGAAGCTCCTTCGTCAAATTTTGCTTTCTTGGTAACCTTATTTTCATCGGCAGTGATACCTTGTTTGATACCTCTTCCAACTTGTTGTTGGCTGTAACAAAAAAGAAAATTGTTAGACAAATCTTAAAATAAAACATTAATACAATAATATTTCTTATTGAGTTTGTACTTCTAATACTTACATCAACGTTGTTTCAACCATCAAACATTGATTATACAACTCATCATCATACGATGAATTGAACAGTTCACGCTTCTCCATTTCATCACAAACTTTAGACAGCTCCTGATTGAATTCACTGTTGGATTGTTCTATATTCTCCTCAATGGGTGCGGAAAAGAAAGAACTGATGCATATTTCACTGAAGTTTTCCATTTTTATAATAAAGAAAAAAGTATGTAGCACAGTAAGTAACAGTTAAGTGTTTTGCTAGGAAAGTCATCTAAAAATCTAATGAGTACACAGAAGTACTTTAAGTAAACAGAATCACATTCACTAATCCACTAATGAGTGTCATTGTTAAAAAAGTATTTTTTAACTTTTTCACTTTCTGCTATTGTCTTTGTAATATTGTATACGAGACCGTTTGTGTTGTCGTAGATGCTATCCTTATTATTCTTTACGTAATATTTAATCCTCGTGGTAGCGTGCTTCCAGTGATCACTAATTGGAATCTTGGATAGTTTCTTCATATCATACATTTCAATTTTTATGAGATGCGTCGCTTGGTCTCCGTCGTCAGAATTTGTAGAGATGTATGATACGCCATCTCTAGCAGCTCGTGCCACAGTCGACGATAGCAGCTTCTTCCTTTTTATTTTTGGTGTCACTTCAAAAAATTGATCAATCGGTTGCGATTTCCTTTTTCCTCCATCGTCTGTGTTAATAACGACGATGTCATCACTCTCTTCTTCGTGTTGGGGAGAGAGTGGCGAGTAGTAATACTGTTTATAGGTATTTTCATTATCGTCTGCGAAGTTGAATGATCTCTGCAACAACAGAGTTATCACGTTAATATCAATTTGTTTACACTTAATCTGACACACACACGTTAGGAAACAACAACAGAAATACAAGTAAGTTTGTCAATAGAATAAACACTTACCTCCATGACCATTGATGCGTTGAAGTAAGTAACACAAACGTAGTATTGGTAGACGTACACAATCCACTGTGGTCAAACGACCATAGACTGACTGCATGACTGCAACTGTTCGATCTTATATAGCACCATTCTTATCTGAACTCTATGAGTCAACAAATTTATCGCACATCGCAACAGGCATGAACTTGTTTTGTGATTCCCAAAAGAATGCGATATTTAATATTTACAAATCACTATAATTGAACATTCGTATGACAACCATTGAATAGATTAGTACTGTAATAATTTGTTAATAACAGTAATATCATGGACACACTAGAATTACAAAAGCATATGAAAAAGATTCATGTCAGTCTAGAAAATAATGTTTATGCTGCTAATAGACTACCTATGTATACACATGTACCAACGTATATAATATGCAATTTGGATGCGGATGATAAACCAGGGTCACACTGGATAGCTGTACATATCGATGCGAATGGCATCGGTCAATATTTTGATTCATATGGACGAACACCTGAGCGATATCATCTTCAGTTTTTGAAAAGGAATTGTAAGAGATGGGACTGGAATGTTGATAGGATTCAGAATGATTGGACTTCAGTTTGTGGTGAATATTGCTTAATGTGTTTGCTATTTAAGTTTCAGGGATGTTCAATGCATAGTTTTACGAACATATTTACAGGGAACACACTGTACAATGATATTTTTGTGGATGAGATGTTCCACTCATATTTTGTAGAAAAAAGTAATAAATTAATTAGAAAATTAAAATGAATGATTGTGTTTTATTGATGACATAGGAAATGAAAGATAATGAGGGTTACCAGTGAGTAATAGATAAGAACGCCAAAAGGGTGTTCGAAGTATAGATAAGAACAATGGAGCGTTGATGAGGGTCAGGAGCACTTGATTTGCATAACTCCAGAACCACGCATCCTACGCAAAAAAGGACTGCAGAAACGTGATTAGAGCATGCCAAAACCTTTTTTTTTTTTTTTTTTTAGGATTGGTGCGACTGATTCTCCCGGATTTGACCTGTCAAACGCGTGAGCCAGAACCGGTGAATCATCACTACTCATGTGCAATAACGTACACAGACAGATACACCTGTGTATGTGTGTGTATGTAGAAGTGAACTCAATTATGCATTAAAACCGAAAACACGTACAAAGCGCATTGCACATTACTACAAGTCGATTTAAAGTTGTAAACGTATGAACATACAGACAGAAAGATATAAGAATAATAATATTTTTCACGTTATTATTATCTTTCTGTGAACAAACAAATGATACGGTATTGTAGTGATGTCTAAAGATGTCCAATAAAAGTTTGGTATTTCAGAATAAAATATCATGAAGGGAGTTGTAACCCTAATATTTTAATACTTCGATATAAATATATCTTCTATACATATATATACATATACATATAATAAAATCGTAGAAAAGTCAAAACTGTATATTATTTTTTTATTAAATACTTGGAGCGTGATCTACAGTCAATATTGAAGCCAAAAATTTTTTTGTTTGTCTGTATGTATGTATGTCCGGGATGATCTTAAAAAGTACTGTATGGATTTACTTAAAATTTTGTATGATTATTACTAACAGGTCAAGTCAACATATAGGCTACATATTATCACGCTATCACATATGGGGTACGCTCAGTAAATCACTATTCCACGCGAACGAAGTTGTCAGCACAGCTAGTTACCAATAACAGTACACAATTGGGAAGTTCCAGGGTATCAAAATTAAAAATCTAATTAGTTCGTCAGTTAGACAATGACAAAATATTAGATAGGTATTTTTTTATTTTCTCGTATTAAGTTGCAATACTTAGATAAAATGGCGCTAAGTTCAGGAGTTTGTTACGTCATAACGTGCTACAAAATGTGACACGCTATGACGTCACATGATATATCAAATTAATATATCGTCGAAAGTATTTAATTTTGTGAGAAAAGAAAAAATATGTTTTAAATTAATGTACCAGACGTAGATTAAAATAAAATTTAGGAAACTGCCCTATTGTAACACACTTTACAGAATTATTATAACATGAGAAAATATCATTTCAGATTGGAAACTAACTGATATTTCTACAAATGTAAGTAAAGTTTTACATGATTGCAAGCACAGCGTAGGATGTCAACCCACAAGGTGGACAGATAACCTGATTAAGGGTCGCAGGGAGCAGCTGGATGCAGGTCGCTTCCTACCGGCCTATCTGGAAGTCATTGGGGGAGGCCTATGTTCAGCAGTGGACAAATCGTAGCTGATATAATGATGATAATGAACGATTTATTAGCTTTAATTTGAAGAAATTCAATGTATAGGGTTGATACTTAAATAATAAGATTTTTAAACATGTGAATGATTGTGAACTTGAAAATAAAATATCATGCCTTAAATAGTATTAACGATTCCCATTATTTTGTAAGTAGAGTAAAGTTGGAATACATTTTGTAAAAAAATTGTAAACTACACTTCACACACTATAGATGCATAAAATAGATTTGATTTCAAATCCCTATAAGTAAACATTTGGATTAAATCCCTATAAGTAAACATTTGGATTAAATCCCTATAAGCAAACATTTAGGTCTTCAGATATTTGTAAGACAACCCAAACCGACGGCTTTGCGCTCTCTCATCGTAGGACACGAATAATTAATGCGACTAACGGATAAACAGCTAATTGTACACACAGATTCAATCACAAGTTAAACTAAATGAATCGATTTGGTTCCGTTTTTTGCAATTTGAGTTCTGATGCAGCTTGGGATAAGGTTGTAAATGTATATGGATGCTTTTGGTTTGAACATTTTTTGCTTGTCGATGGTTAATGAGGATTTTAGTGATTCAATTTTGATTAAAAAAGTAAATTCGAGTTGTCTGATATCGTAATGAGTATAATGGCATAGTTCTCATAAAATTAAATCGCTTGTTAGCTTAACTACTTTTAGCTTTATCGATTTACTTTGATAAAAATGTCCTGGAATATTTAAAAAAATATCTACTAAATCAAACTCCAACATTTAAAATATTATTGTATTAAAATATTTGTATAATATTCAAACATGTCACTGCCTCGTTGTGTACAAAATTCTGGGTCAATCTGACTATTTTTCCAATATTCATAAAATTCAAGGAAGGTTATTGTGAAAAGAAAAAAATAGAATCAATACAAAAAATACGGTACGCCTATTCTAGCTAGACCTAGTTTTGTAGCTATTCCCAAGCAGTATTATTTTACCTTTAGAAATTATATTCGCATAAAAATAAAAAAAAAACAATATGATATTTAGGTTTGTATTTTCAATATGTGTATTTAAAAAAAGAACTGTATTTTTATAATACTATATTTACATAAAAAAACGCAAACAACAATTTCACCGATATTCAGCATTGTATTTTTAATATTTGTATTTAAAAAAAGAACAAACTGTGTTTTTTTATACTTCGGTTGTATTTTTCTTTGTTTTTCCGATGACTGCTTATGCCGCCGATATGTCTTTAAGACATCGACATCGATATCGTTCTTTTTACGTTTTGTTGAAAACCTAGTCAAAATTTTATTTTACATATACTTTTTTAATATATAAACAACATGTTTAGTTATTGTGTTAAGTACAGGTTAAGAAATTATGATTCGAAGAAAACACATTTTAGATAAGAAAAATCATAAAGAATGACAGGAAAAACTGAATCAAATAACTGACAGAATACCATTGCTCTTATCAAGAAATATGCATATAATGAATAATGCCATATCTTATTTATAATAAACATAATTTTCTGTAATAAAAATGTTAGTTATATAGTTAATTATTTCATTGGTTTGCCTTTGTTTCATCTTGGGAAAAACTGGAAATACCGGTCTATATTTTTTTTTTTTTAATTTTGGTGGATCGAACACATATAGAAAGATAAAGTGTTTAAAGAGACATCCGGCGTCAAGGATTTAAGACCAGCTCCTTGATCACTGGTTTCCTGCCTAGATAACTACCACCTATATATATCTGCAATACTGGGATATCACCATGATCGTGATAAATATTTTTTTTTTATTTATTTTCCATGTAGGTTATATCCTGCTAAAGAATATGGATTTGCGACATAATCAAGGAAAACGATTTAGTAAATTATTATAATATGTTGCTATAAATAACAGAAATTACGTTAAAAATTAGGAAAGTATTTTGTGTAAAGCTATTAACAATAATGAAATTTATTTTTAATATTTTATAACTTGAAAAAATCTTGCACTTTTCTTATGAAATAAGACAGAGAAATTCAACGATATTGTAAGTTACTGAGTTAAAACTTTCTTTACTTACTTACGGATTACGCACAAAATTTAATAAAAAAGAAAATTTTAAATTCAACTCATAACACTACTGTTTTAAAATATTTAACTTTAAAAAAAAAATATTTTTAACACAGATAACATAGAAGAAAAAAAGTCATCGAAATTTAAATCCTTATTTTCTCAATATAAAAGAGAATAATTCTATTTTCAAATTCAAATGTACGCGGGGCATATGAGTACGTATCGACTTACCTTCTCAACCTGTTGCACGTCGAATGCTGTACCGTGATCCGTATCCACAGTTTATATAGGCCCCGACACCGAAGCAACAGGGGTGCTCAAACTTTTTCACCTGTAACTGAAATTTTCATACAGTTGCCTAATGTCTGATGACGTCATTATTTTTTTCTGCAAC
>JAZHFQ010000490.1:0-62829 GCA_038387885.1 Spodoptera picta
TTCTAAACATGCAAACATATATTTCTGTAATACTGCTCTTAAATATGGCGTCCTGACATTTAACGTTATCCCTGTTATGGTGGTGAAAATAACGCACACTGACCTACAACAATTTATCTAATTAATCCATTCGGATTTCGTCTTATGCTGTTCAGAAATAAAGTCGAAAATCTATTAACGAATTTTGCTATTTTGGGTAGGTTGATGTGCAGGTACACAGTAAAGTAACGTTTGTCTTAAGCTGTTTACGAGTTCCGTTTTGAGTTAATGGTCGTGTTTTAGAATATATTTTCTTAGAGAAAAGTATAAAATATGTGATTTTTATTGGTGTGGCCTCCTTGTTCAAGATATTTTCAGATACTTTATGAAATAAGAGGTTAATGACTGCACGGTTGGTGCAGTGACTGGGTAACTTTTGTTTTTTTTTTAAATGTTGCCCCGCATTAGGATTTTCTCCTGTATGTTTGTAAACGTACCCACGACGGGTGCGTTTACAAAAATACAAGTTCACATACACAATGACACCCAGACCCGATATAACAATTTGTGAATCACACAAAGTGTTGTTCCGTGCGAAAATCGAACCCGCGACACGTTGCCCAGCCACCGCACCAACCGTGCAGTCAAACTGTTTGTAACGTTAGTTTTTGTTTGTGTTTATAAACGCACCTACGACAGAGAAAGTCCTAATGATGGGCAAAGCGGTTTTAAAAAAAGAAATGATACTATATAATCAGTTGATTTTATTACCCGACTGATTTTTATCTTCTACCTGTTAATTTGTAAGTAATTTGTACTTTATATTCCGTTCTTTTCAATAGGTTTCTTACGATATTTTAATAATAAAAAAAGCTTAATTTACACCTACTACACCACGTGGTTTCTTTACATTAATCAGGAATAGTTTGTAAGTTTCTATTCATCGTCATTATAATCATAAACAGCTATTCATTGCTGGACAGTATCGAGTTTCTTTTATCAATTTTATTTTAGAAAAGTTATTTGATTGTATCCAAACAAGGTAAGGGACAAAAATGTTCAGAAGAGCAACTTGACTGTAGATAAGTCAACAAAACGCATCACAATTTAATGAGACCGAATAAAAGTCGAGTAAATAAGTCTGGAGAGTTCTCCCGTTTGCATTATTAACTTTCGAAGTTCGCCGGAGTGCTTGAGCCAGTGGATACATAAATTAAAGTGTCAACGAGATCTCAATTTGATGTTATGTATAGTGTAACATTAATCATCTGAATAATGATCTCAATAATAAAACAATATAATGATAGGAAAAACAATAATATGATTATTAATGAAAAAAGAGAAAACTATTTAAAATATTAAAATTAAAAAATTAAAGTAATAATGAACGCATCGAATTAGATTTCTGGCCAGCCACGTGTTAGGGTTCATTTTGAAGTACAGGTTTTATACGATAGAAAGATATAATTATTGAACAACATAATACTGACTGCATGGTTGGTGGCTGGGCAACTGGTTGCCGCGCAACGTGTCGCAGGTTCGATTCCCGCTCGGAACAATTCTTTGTGTGATCCACAAATTGTTGTTCCTGTGCTAGGTGTGATGTGTATGTGAACTTGTATGTTTGTAAACGCACGCACGATACAGAAGATTACTCAATATTTTTAAATCTGTTTATTATTAAGGGGTTTTATCTTTGATATGACAACTCCACCGTACCTTTTTACAAAATATAACCTATATTATACATTATACGTAATTATTACGTATAATGTATAATATAAAAAATAAAAAATATTTGTTTTTTTGTAATACAAACACATTATGGTATTACAAAAAAAAATACCGGAAATTGAATCACTGATCAAATACCTATTGGGATAAAACCCTTATTTTTTAAATGACTCATTACAATACGCTTAAAAAATTCTAATTCGTTCAGTTCACTCATTCATTCAGTTCACTCATCGAGAACGAGGAAGCGTCTACGGCAGTTCTTAATCAAATTACTATTGACGTTAATGCGAATTTGCGCAACGGCCATTCAAGCTCACTGCTCTACGCCAGTTTTAATGGAATTTCGAAAACTGTTGTAATTATAAAAGGGAGGAGTTTATTACGGGGTGTTTGGTATTAGGACAATTTGGTGACTATTTATTTATTCGTTAATAAATACATTTAACAATATAGGAATGCATGACCACGATTATACAGGGTGTAAACGCTTCCGAAAAACGCCCACTGGTGATGATAAATAACTAGTTTTATTTTCATAACAGTAAGGAATTAAATGTATTATTTCGTGAGACATACTAAATATAATATTATTATGTTTTGCGGCTTACTCGCGTCATTATTTGACGAGGAACTCGACTAGTTTCAAGTCATGCTAGAGGCTCATATTCATGGGCTGCATTCCGCGATCGCGACCGCGAGTAAGTCGAAAACATAATAAGGAATTAAATGTTCATTTTATGTAATAATAGTTGTATTTAACTGCTGCACAGCTGATGTTGTATGACATACATACATACATAACATCACGCCTTTTATCCCCGAAGGGGTAGGCAGAGGTGCACATTATACCACTGTACAAGGTATCACCTACTTTTCACTATTTATGTTATGAGTCCCATGTAATAGGGGGTGAGCCTATTGCCATATACCGGGCACATTTCCAGCCTCCGTGCTACTACTAAGATTTTTAAAAACTCAGTAATACTTTGCCCGACCCGGGTATCGAACCCGAGACCCCTTGCCCGGCAGTCGCACTTGCGACCACTCGGCCAACGAGCCAGGCAGAGGCAGAAATATTGTAGTATTATAATCAAAATTAAGATTACGCTCACGTCCAACAGGCAGCAGTCCAAACTGCACTTAAAACAGTATTTATCAAGGTACAAATTCATTTAACACAGTGACAACACCAAAACTAATTCTGTCGGCGCGACCCGGCAACCATTCTTTTTACAACCCACCGCTTTTTTTTCAGAAACCTTCCAACTTAGAAAATTGCTTTTTTTGTAAGATTTCCTCGTGGAATGTGGTGACGAGCCATTTATGGTCGTGTGAGGTCACATGTTTGTGTAAATTAGGTTTTCTTTGCGCTTTTGCGTGGTGCTATAGTTATTCAAAGAGGTAACGGGACCTCTATTAACTGGAAGGGCATCTGCCTGTCAGAGGTGACTTTTTAGGCATTTAAATTATTTGTATTGGGTCTTGTAATGTTGACAGACTGTGAAAGTAAAGGTAATGTTACACACGCTAATTTCAAGCATGATATAATTGAATACTTGTCACTTAGTAGCATGTGTGTATGCATGCTTATTTCAGGTATATTTGCGAATAGCCATGCGTTCGATTTTTGAACATTTTTGAGCATGTTCACTGAACATTCTTAAATATCGCATAGAACTGTTTTTAGCATGCTATTTCAAAGCAAATGTAAGACTGGATGGAGGAAGTTGCGTTTAAGTTATGTAATTTGTATTATTGAACCCATTGCAACATTACTAGCGTAAAATAGGTGTTAATGTTTACTGCCTACTCCTTCATATAATAAAGCGTTAAGTTATATGTAAAATATAATTAAATGGAGTACTCATGAACAAGCAAAGGAGATATACTGTCTAGCGAGAGATATAGTTTCGACTTCTAAATCGTGTAGGCATTATACAATCGACACATTTTTTTGTGTAATAAAAATGAATCAGCCTTTTGCTATCAATATCATGCCTGGTGGTAACCGGTGATATGGCCTTTAATAGACTTCTTCCACAAGGGAATCATAATATAACACGCGTCAAGTAGAAGTATTATATATCTGTCTATTGCTTCAGGGAATAACAAGACTTGACATTTTATGTACATACCACATAAACAAGTTCAGATAGCCTTTGTAGCCTTTGGTTTTTCACACAAACTTGTAGATTTTACGATCACTTTACTGTTCTCTGTGGACGAAAACTTTATGTACGTTAGAGTGCAGTAACCGATCGAAGTCAGGAGAAAGGAGTTACTTTGATAGAAGGTTGTTGACCTTGTAGTTAATGTGGTAATATTATTAAGTTCTAATTTGTTAAATGTCTATAAAAGCTACAAAATGATTTTGTTTTATGGGATAAGCCAGTAAATAAGCAGACGGATCACCTGATGGTAAGCAATCGGCGTCATCCATGAATATCCAGAACACCGGAGGCGTTACAAGTGCGTTACCGGCCTTTGGGGACTGGGAATTTGAGGATTGTTGGGGATACAGGGTTTGGGGCGATTGGGGAAGGGGGAGGGTTACTCCGGTTGAGCCGGCCCATTCGTGCCGAGGCATGGGTCTCCTACACTTTGATGCAGGATTGTTATCTGCCTCGGATGTCTTTAGTTTAAAATTTAAAACCAATAATGTAAGCTGTACATCATCAACAGCCCGAGGTAGTGCATTGACTGTCCACATATGAGCCTTCTCTACTAAAGAGGTTTTTTTATGACAAATCCTCGTCTCATCTCCTCCATCATATCGAGAACATATTTTGCCTCCTTTTTTGATTCTAAATTAGAAGTCCTAGATAGACTTCATCCGATTCAAGAAGAACATTGATAGGATAAAATCCCTTCTTTACTTACTTGTAATTAACAAAATCAACCAATCAATATTAAATCCTTGATAAAATTAAAAACATCGTACGACGAATTCCACTTTAACACAATCTCTCTTATTTTGTAACACTAGTTTATATAATTTTGATTATATAACTTTTGTGCTACCTGCCTCGTTGGCCGAGTGGTCGAAATTGCGACTGCCGGGTTCGGGAGTCTCGGGTTCGATTCCCGGGTCGGGATAAGTATTACTGGGTTTTTAAAAATCTCAGTAGTAGCACGGAGTCTAGAAATGTGCCCAGTATATGGCAATAGGCTCACCCCCTATTACATGGGACTCATAACATAAATAGTGAAAAGTGGGTGTTATATTGTACAGTGGCATTAAGTGCCGAAATATGCCGCTCTGCCTACCCCTTCGGGGATAAAAAGGCGTGATGATGTTATTTAACTGTTGTGCTATCGATAAACAAAGCTTCAAAATAGCTTGTACAACTTCCTTTACATCAAATAGTTAGCGATGACCGAAATAGAATCAATTGGTATTTTAATCAACTGTTCGATTGTTTAACTGATTCGAGTAAACGGTGTTAAATAGTTTAACAGTGAAGAGTGATTGGGTGTGACTTCGAAAGCAATTTGTTAATAATAATATAAGCTTTTAGTAGTCAATGTTTTGATAGCGAAACTTTACTATGTATTTTTCCTATAGTAGTTAAGTACATATTTTTGAAATATCGTATGGCTCCAAATAAAATGGCTTTTAAACGTAGTGTTCGTGAGACCTATTTAAAGGTTTGTTGTTTCGGTTCTGGATGTCATGAGTATGTGAACTTGTATGTTTGTAAACGCACCCACGACACAGGAAAAAAACCTAGTTTGGGGCAAGGTTTAAAAAGAAACTGTTCAGAAGCTGGGGATATATACAAATTATAGATTTTTTCATCCTCCTTTTCGTAATTTACATTGCTAAGACCATATATAAAACACGTATTTTATTCATATCTATATATGTATACTAAAACATTGCTTAAATTAAATGTAAACTCAATTAATGTGTAACATATTCAAATGTGACGGCCTAACATGGATTTCAACTGACCATTTTCGGATAGAATTCATTAGGAATATTGATTTCGGTGCTTGAGGCAGGGTTCGGTGTTCATTAGGAGCCGTAATTAGGATTATTTTTCTCTGAAAGGATATTTAGGTGGGTGAAGTTAAAAGGAAGGTACTTTACTTAATTTTATAAGGTCTTGGTAAGAGTATATTTTTTTATGGGATAAGCCTGTAAAAAATCGTACGGATCACGTAATGGTAAACAATCGGCGTCGCCCATAGATAGCTAGAACACCAGAGGCGTTAAAAATGCGTTACCGGCCTATTAGGAACTCTAGGAGATTAGGCGTGGGCATCACACGACGAAACACAATGCAAGCGTTGTTTTACGGCGGTTTTCTGTGAGGCCCGGTATTACACCGGTCGAGCCGGCCCATTCGTGCCGAAGCGTGGCTTTCCCATACACACATAAATCCTATTTTTCACTAAACTTAGGTTCGGCTATAATAGGAGATGATCCTATATACCTCCGATATGCAGGCAGATACTATGAAATGCCAATTGCTACGATACCTTTTTCGTTTCCACTATGGAATGCCAATTGCTACGATAATTCTTACATACCTTTTTCGTTTCCACAAAAGTCATATGTCTTTTTATGAATCTCCTAGTTGTTAAGTATTAATTTATTGGACAAATTATTGGCTTCATATATAGCTCATAATGAATTAGTAGGGTCGAATCTATGATCTTGTAGTTAGCAGCACTTGAATATAAAATATATTAAGCACTTTAGACACTCTAATTATATTTATATCATTTATATCTGTTTGTAATATATCTATTAAAATAACCGCTTTTTACTACATGCATAAAAATACAATATACGATACATATACCAAAACAAACAACAAACAAAATTTTTTTTTAATTTTTGTTGTCTGTTTATCAGTATGTATTTTCTGGATAATCTCTGAAATGACTAAACCGATCTTAACGGGACTTTTATTAGCGCGTAGCTGATGTACTAAGATGTAACTTAGGCTACCATTTAGCTTAGGCATTTCATGCGGATGAAGTCGCGCGTAAAGGTAGTTAATAATAGTTTTAATAATAATAAAGTAAACAAACATTTATATAGAAACCTAGAAATAATATTTTCGTACCAAAATCTTGTTATATAAAGTCGGTTCCTTCTTCATCGTGTACCAAACTTGTCTTATTAAAAGTTCTAGTGTACTACAATGCCTAATTAAATCGAAGCCTAATATACCTCATGACTTTGTTGACTAATTAAGACTGCGAGACTTGATTTATTGTTATATTCTTCTTTTGTGTATGTTAGTTTAAGAAATTATTTTGTTGGTATTTAGCTTCTATAATAGCTTTGTTTTTGTTGCCAAGGGTGATATTGTGTTATTTCAGACTATAAGCTAGCTCTATTCTAATTTCAATCCTGGGTGCTTACTCTTTAAATCAATGTCGATGTCAATGCAATTTCAATCCAATAAAATCTCAATAATTATTCAATGTCAAATCTATACAACCCCTGTCGTAGCTGTTAAAAAAGCATTCAGAGCACGGAATTTTATATTCCGTGCTATATATATAAAACCAACCTCAAAATCCACGCAATACGGATAAGATAAAATAATAAGCCCCCAGATCTGTCCAGCCGTTTCGAAGTGTTGGGTAACAAAAATTCATCCATATTGCTGAAAACTTCCCTGTGGGCATCGAATCAGGAACATATTTAATGATCAGTTGACTCCGTATCAGCAAATGTACCAACCATATAATCAGTAACGTCAGTAAAAATGACCTTACGTCATAGATAAGTCTTTGTGGTAAGTATTGAACTGTATTTTGATCAAAATGACCGAAAAAATTTACTTAACTGCTCTCTGTTATCAAAAACATCTGACTTCATACCTGGCCAGCTGCAGCTGTATCAAGTTGAAATATATTGGAGGAGAACCAACCGGCTCGGTGTATTAGTTTGCAACTTTTAGAGAACCAGTTGGTGTACTCCATAGATGTAAAGATGTACTAGAAATGGCAGTTTTTGATGACGTTTTTTGTCATGACTCTTGATTGAAACAAAGAAAAACATTCACACGCATATTGTTAAGCCTCGAGACTGCCTCGTTGGCCGAGTGGTCGTAAGTGCGACTACCGGGCAAGGGGTCTCGGGTTCGATTCCCGGGTCGGGCAAAGTATTACTGGGTTTTTAAAAAATTCTCAGTAGTAGCACGGAGTCTGGAAATGTGCCCGGTATATGAAGAAGAAGAAAGAGAAAGAAAGAAAAATAGTTTATTTGCACCATTACAGAAAGGACAAAAAAATAGTAATAAAAAAACAACAGTGTACAAGGTGCAAAAAGGCCAGCGCTCAGCTAAAATGCTGTCACGAGCGCGATTGCTCGAGTCGCGGCGCTGATTTTCAGCTCTAGCCTGTTGCCAAGATCTCATATAAATAAATAGATAAATACTAAATAGAATATAATAAAAATAAGACGTAATAGAAACATTGTTATCATACATAACACAGATATTTCAAGGATCACTGAATCTATGAATTTGACATCGTGGACTTTGCTTTGACAATCTGACATTGACATTATGTACCCCAAGCGCACGCGACGATGCGGTAACAGAATGGCGTCCTCGCGTTTTACTGACGTTCACAAAAGTATTATCCATTTACGAAAGAGAGTGCAATCACAAAAGTGCTGGGACACCGCAGATCAACCACCACACCGTGCGGCACAATGGGAGAACATGCTGATAACATAGTGAGTATATTATTATAGTTAGTTCTAACAATCTAAACAAGCGAATACTTTGGTTTTTATATAAAATAATGGTAATAAAGTTGTAAAAGTGTGGGTGTAAAAGGAATAAATGTTGTACTAAATGTATGTTCTAGTATGACAATATTAAAGGCTATCCTATATTGTGTTGTATATTTTTAGTTTGACCATATGAAGCGAAACATCGACACAACAGACATAAGGCAGCGATAATAGGCCGAGCCAAGTCATTATCAAGCACAGGGACTCGGCGGACAGGAGGCAGTAGGTAGCGACTTGCGCTAGCAATGCCAACATTGAATGATCCCACCCGTGACGGCAGGCCATGACCCCAGAGGTAAAACAACAACAATGTTAAAATGCTAGTAAACTACTACTAGTTACTGCAGATATAGTTGCTGCTGCAGTAACACTCTATTAAGATTGTACTTAAATGATAGCATTGTCTTTAGGCCTCTCAGTGGCGGTGGAAGATCATTCCATCAGCATGTCGCGGCAAATTTAAAACTGCCCCTGAAAGCCACCGTCCTGTGCTGCGGTATTCTTAACAGGTCGACATCTGTACGGAGACCAGACTCATATCGAGTTTGACGCCAGGTGAGTTTTTTATATAAGTACTCTGGCTTACGGGTTGTTGTAATGCTGAACATTAGACTTGCCAAATGCGACCTACGCCTGGCAGCCATCTTTAATATGTTGAGCTTGTTTATGTGCGGTGTCACATGATGCCTACTCGGTATCCGCACACAAAAACGAACACAGGCATTCTGAATTCGCTGGATCAGCCTGTCAGTCCTCGCAAGTAGGCAGGGCCCATAGACTGTATCACAGTAGTTAAGTTTAGACAGGATCAGGCAGTCAACCAGTTGTTTTCTTAAATAATAATAATAATAAGCCCGCAGGGCACCTTGAGGCGAGGTGACGGGCATTAGCGACCCCGCGGGCTACCATCATCCCGAGTGCTCCAGGGAGAAGTCTCCGTTCCTTCTTCTCCGGCTTGCCTTAATTGGCTGGCTGGAGTGAACAATGACAAGGAACAGGTCTCCCACCTCTGGCTTGCCTTCATTGGCCGTCCAGAGTGGAGTCGCGAGAGCAGTGATCCTGCTCGGAGGGTAAGAAACTATTCGTAAGTCGCGAGTGGGCCAGGGATGCAGGAGGCTTCGGCTGGAGCAGATGATCTGAGTAGAAAGCGGTGGTAGTTTCTTAACCTTTCAGCCACTCACATTCTCGTTGCCCCTATGTTGCTATATCTAGCAACCATTCCCGGGGCCCGGTCGCGTAGCATTTCGCTACGACGACGCTACTTAATTAGTAAAACAGTCAACATATTTATATAATACTTTAGTGTCGCTGAATACTGAAGACAATTTGATAGATAACCTGAAAATATATAGTCCAAAATAATAATCATTCAAATCAATCTATTGAATTGATTATTTATACTCATTCATTATCATTTTTGTATAAGCACTCTCCTTTAATCCATTCCTGAATTAATTACTCAAACAACTCGAATAATAACTGGGAAAACGTTTAAATACAAAATTGTATTATTTCACCATTAACGTAAGACTATGGAATGGTGTTCGTCTATTTTTATCTGCATTATTTTCAACAGAATCCAAAAACCAATTTTCTCCGAATCGTGAAAATTCAAGTTAATGGGTTGTCTGTTTTTCATTTATCGTTCGTTCTTTGTTGGTCACTCACTCTGTCATTCACTCATTCACTCATTCGGTCTGTATGTAATTTTAGGGTTGACTTGCAAGTAGACGAATCTTGACAGCAGTTTATTGAGTGTTAGGTATAGATAATAAATTGTTTAGAAATGCTTTTATTTTATTATAGTCTCTATTCTAATGTGATAAAGTAAAGAGTTTGTTGAACTGGACGTTTAATTAAATTCTTTTTGCTCTTGATCGTTCCATTTTTGAAGAGTAGTACATTCTATTCTATATTTTTCTAGCCTCTCGTTTTGCTTCATTCATATTTAAGAGTGCGGGTTCGAAACCTAATAACGGCAAGTATGAATGTGACTTTTTCTGAGTTATATGTACTTTCTAAGATTATCTAGACACCACTGACAAACGGAGAAAGAAAACATGGTGAGGAAACCTGGGCTTATAATTTCTAATCATAAGTTTGATGTCGCCAAACCGCATTGTAGAAGCGCGATGATTAATGCTCAAACCTTCTCCGTGTGAGAAGAGGCCTTTGGTTAGCAGTGGGCACTTTATAGGCTATTGATGATGATGATGTTTTTCTCACATACAGTTTGGTAATTAGCTAACTAATGAACGTGTTGATTTAAAAAAGAAAGGCACAGTTAGTTACGCACAGCTGTGAACGATTAGCTTATGTTTAATTGCAAGAATAATGAAAATGACTTGCACTTGTAGTAAGCCCAGATTTATAATTTCATTAAACCTAACGTCACCTAGTCCCTAACAAACATTTAACTACGGAGAAACTAAGAACTAAAACTGTAACAAAAAGCTAAATTCAATACAGAATAGGACTTTATTACGATGTCAATAAGGACATAAGTGCAAACACAATACACAGGTACATCTAGTATACAAACAGTGGGAGTAAAATGAGGTTAATAGTTAACTAAACGGTGAAAAGTTTGACCCGGGAAAATGTTGGTTACGTAGGTATGGTACGAAGACTTAGTGCTTGGTCTAGAAGTGGCTTGTTTGTTATTATTATGTGTGTGTCTTTACCATTCACGGGACCACAGGGTCGGAGGTCATTTGGGAGGCGTACGAGGGGCCGAAGCCAACTGCACACAGCCCATTCGTTTTTTTTTTGTATTATTTAATTCTTCTGCACACATAGTACAAGGCGGACTTAGTGCCTTTTTTTTAAAGGGGGAAAATCATCGAATGTATGCTCCCGCCTGGGTGAGGCGGCGTCAGACTCCTACTGACTAAAAACCACCCCGTTCCTTCTCCTGCACGTCGAGCCGCAGCCCCGGTTACCCGTTAGGTTCTCCACGACGGACTCAGTGCCTAGGGTATTCTCTACCAGTCAGCCCTGAAAATGGTACGGAGACATGACATGGTCGGTGCATACGCTGTAAGTGTAAGTTTGTTAAGTGGTTTATTTGTATTTTTTGAGATTTGATAATATTTACTTATTTGACTGTCCTTCACCTTTTTGTAATCATCATTATCACAATCATCATTTATGGTATTTTCATATGGAGAAGGCATTAGCAATTTTGATCAACACCTGCAATGCACTTACGTCCTTATTGACATCGTAATAAAGTCCTATTCTGTATTGAATTTAGCTTTTTGTTACAGTTTTAGTTCTTAGTTTCTCCGTAGTTAAATGTTTGTTAGGGACTAGGTGACGTTAGGTTTAATAAAATTATAAGTTTGGGCTTACTACAAGTATGTTTACATAAGCCAATAGTTCACAGCTGTGCGTAACTAACTGTGCTTTTCTTTTTTAAATCAACACGTTCATTAGTTAACTAATTACCAAACTGTATGTGAGAAAAATATCATCATCATCCACAGTCTATAAGTGGCCACTGCTGACCAAAGACCTCTTCTCACACGGAGAAGGTTTGAGCATTAATCACCACGCTTGCTCAATGTGGGTTGGCGACATCAAACTTATAATTAGAAATTATAAGCCTAGGTTTCCTCACGATGTTTTACTTCTCCGTTTGTCAGTCGTATCTAGATAATCTTAGAAAGTACATATAACTCAGAAAAAGTCACATTGGTACTTGTCGTTAGTAGATTTTGAACTTTTTCCCCGCACCCTCATGATTGAGAAGCGGGCGGCTAGAAAAATATAGAATCGGAGTGTACTCTACAAAAATGAAACGATCAAGAGCAATAAGAATTTAATTAAACGTCCAGTTCAACAAACTCTTTACTTTATTACATTAGAATAGAGACTATAATAAAATAAAAGCATTTCTAAACAATTTATTATCTATACCTAACACTCAATAAACTGCTGTCAAGATTCGTCTACTTGCAAGTCAACCCTAAAATTACATACAGACCGAATGAGTGAATGAGTGAATGACAGAGTGAGTGACCGACAAAGAACGAACGATAAATGAAAAACAGACAACCCATTACCTTGAATTTTCACGATTCGGAGAAAATTGGTTTTTGGATTCTGTTGAAAATGATGCAGATAAAATTAGACGAACACCATTCCAGTCTTACGTCAATGGTGGAATAATAAAATTTTGTATTTAAACGTTTTCTCCGTTATTATTCGAGTTGGTTGAGTAATTAATTCAGGAACGGATTAAAAGAGAGTGTTTATACAAAAATGATAATGGTTTTATTAGAAAAAATAAACAATTCAATATATTGATTTGAATGATTTTGGACTATATATTTTAAGGTTATCTAACAAATTGTCTTCAGTACGCAGCGACACCAAAGTCTAATATATCATGTTGACTGTTATATCTACGTAGCGTCGTCGTCGTAGCGAAATGCTACGCCGTAGCAAATTCGTAGCACAAACAAAAGTATTTGTTTACTGCAGTTGGAATATGTTTGTTTGTTTGTGTTGTAAATAATCTTTTAGGTTTATATTTGTATGAACTAAACTGTTTTAATACAACATACTTAACAATTTCGTATAGTAATTCCGGGAAAATCATTAGTACGGGACTTCGATTTATTACAAAACAAAGGAATCATAACAAAAGGAATAAAGATGGCGCCCTTTAACAGTTATTTGTGACGTCATGTCCGTAGAAGAGTAGGGGAGATTGATTGACGTTGAACATTGCACCACAGAACTCACTCTTGTCGCGGAGAACCTAACGGGTTACCGGGACTCCGGCTCGACGTGCAGGAGAAGGAACGGAGTGGTTTTTTAGTCAGTTAGAGTCTGACAGTCCCTCCCGCCTCACCCAGGCGGGAGCAGTCATTTGATGATGTTCCCCCTTAAAAAAAATTACTCACTCTTGACTTGGACTTCGAGAGAACAACTACTTACTAAGAATACTGTCAGTCGTTTCGTGTTCAGTGATTACAATCATTAGAATAAGTGTTGTGAATTTGTTATATAAAAACACATAATCATTTATTGCTGCAATACACGTACCTCTACCGAAATGCGTGAGGAAGAGAACTCTCGCCCAACATCGCCCACCAGCACCCTCCGACATATGAAATCATCTAGCATTTAAAAAATACAAATTTCACTCATTAAACTCAGAGTACGCTAAACGATTTCTCCCGGAAATCAAACCTGCGCAAAAGGGATGTCTATTGATTTTGTATTTCATAAAGGCTGATTACTTCGTGTCAATTCGATTCGCAAAATTTCATTACAGACTCCGCGAAATTGGAATTTAATTGATTTACCTCGTAATGTGCTTCGTAACATATTCTCTTTTATACTGACGAGTAAAACACTTTGACTTATTGAAATGTAATGGTAAATTCATGGAACCGAAAAGGACATATCACTGATTTTATTGATAATATAAAGTTCAAATTTTTGCTAGTGAGCTACGGCTAAAGACAAACCAGCCACCAAACTCTTCAGTGTACCTATTTCTTTTCATGCTATGTGACCTTAATTTGAATGAAATAGAGGAAAATTGAAGGCCCGGCTTCAAAGCCTCGAATACAGGCGTAAGGACGGAAGTCTTTCGGTTTTTACCTATACATTTCGGTGACCGTACTGCCTCGTTGGCCAAGTGGTCGCAAGTGCGACCAGTAAGGGGACTCGGGTTCGATTCCCAGATCGGGCAAAGTATTACTGGGTTTTAAAAAAATCTCAATAGTAGCACGGAGTCTAGAATTGTGCCCGGTATATGGCAATAGGCTCATCCCCTATTACATGGGACTCTAAATAGTGAAAAGTGGGTGTTACTTCTGTGTGCACCTCTGCCTACTCCTTCGGGGATAAAAGGCGTGATGTTATGTTACATTTCGGTGAGTATGCGGGGGAATTGCACAACTTGATTCCACCTAGTCCTTTCCATCATTGTACCACAAGACAGTCGGCGAAGTATCACCGATTTATGGTAGATGTCCCACCTACATGGTCATAGCGCTTCGCATCAACCTTCTTTGTGCGTACTGCTAAGTAGTGGAATTCTTTGACAGAGTTTGTATTTTTTGAAGAGTATAACTTGGGTATCTTCAAGACTCGAGTGAATAGGTCAGTTATGGGATGACGTGCTTCAGCGTAGACCGTATCATCGTTTACCAGCAGGTGAGATAGTGGTCAAACGTCGGTTATTAAATATATATTATTTTTTTATATATATTTAATGATATATTATATAAAAAAAAGTTTAGCAAATTTATTAATAGTTCCAAATAAGAGTGTTGTTTTAAACACCAGGTACAAATCCGTAATACTATTGCAGAAAATTTTACAACATGGAAATCAAATAACATTTTTACCTTATTCGAATATCGAATTCTCATTCGATAGTAACAGTTCGTCCAATACAGTTTCTTCCTAATTCCATTTATTACTTTCCTGCATATAACTGTAATGATTTACGAAAAGTTTTTCCAATATGAGCTATTATAGGAAAAGTTTACCAACCGGAGGCTATCGCACATCAGCCGGTCGATTGCTCTTCTCCGCTCCACTGAGCTAAAGTATCACGTGTCGAGGATAAAATGTTCGAAATGATATCGGGTAGTGCGATTCGGAAACGTCAATTTCCCATCACCCTACGTAACGGGTGTCCGATTCGCAGCTGTTTACTTTGTGAGTCGATACTTTCTATGATCAAAGATTTTGGTGGAATTTTCTGGAAGGAATGATGGGGTGCGTGAATGATTGACTTTTAGGGAACAGAGAGTATAGTTCCCTAAGATCGGAAAAGGAGGATCCTCCGACCAGGCGAGGTGATCGTGCCTGGCGGGCTTTCTGCCCAACAGTTGCTCGTTGGGATTTTCTATCCGTGTTAAATCGAATGTAAACTTCGCATGTGCGATGTAGGATTTTATGACGTCATCCGTTGACTTGTGACATGTGTCGCCACAGACTTATTTGTAGTTTCGGGTTGTGGAGACAGTGATTTCATGGTATTTCGGTATTTGTTTGATGTTAAATTGTATGTCCAATAATAATAGAGGTCAAATTTGAGGAGCGAAATGGTTGACTGCTTTAAAAAATATACGTGGTTGCCTGTAAGAGGGTACCTAATATTTATTTATTTAAGCTTTATACAATTGCATAAGGAGGACTTTATGCTAACAGCATTCTCTGCCAGTCATCCTGATAGTGCAGAAATGTACCTGGTAGGTGGTAAGCTGCAAAAAGGTTATTTTTTTATGGAATAGGAGGCAAGAGAGCAGACGGATCACCTGATGGTAAGCGATCAGCGTCGCCCATGGACACTCGTAACACCAGAGGAGTCACTGGTGCGTTGCCGGCCTTTTAAAAAGGAATACGCTCGTTTCTTAAAGCTTTGAAGGTGAAGCACCGACGACAGATCACTCCACAGTTATGCTGTTATGAGAGGTAGTTGTGATAACTACTAATATTGCTTTTAAAATAAAACTACACGTAGATCTAGCAGATATTTATAGTTGGATGCCAATAAATATTCCTCGTTATTGATGTTTCTTCCAAGAAAGTCAATATAAATTCTCACAAAGACACCACAATTTATCAGTGACACGTGCAACTTGCTCGTGATATTATATTTCTTAGTCGCGTTTAATGAGAGTCGTTTAATTAAAAAAATATTAAAACTGTAGAGTCTTTGCTACAAATGAGATTATTTTACATTGATTAAGGGCCAATTTTTCAGTACTCATTTAAATGTTATCAGAAGAATAACTATGCATATTTGGCAATTCTTCCATTAATAACTTTCAAATATCAATTTTAGTTTACAGTTAAAATTTAATTGATGACTGAAAAATCGGCTGGACATATTATATATCTATCAATATAATTAGCAGCATGCAAGACAACTGAGGTTGTGGACCTGATTGTGGATCCCTGATGTGGTTCGAAACCAGTTAAGTGACAGTTCCATGAGTAAACCGTATAATTGAATTTTATTTTGATAAGCATCATGACAATTATTACTTTACAATAAATAAACAATTAAGGACTCATATTAAAATGCCGGAATATAATACGTTACCCATTTTACAAAGTGAGGTGGGTAATCCTATACTTAATATTAAGTAGGACCTACTAGACACCTTAATCAATAAGGCGCAGGTGTTCACGAACCGAAATAAATTCCGAATTATACCGAATGTGACAGTTTAATGTTGGATACGGTAATGTGGTGTCATTTGATAAATTATTTTATTATTTTATTGGTTCGAACATGGTTTTTTCATTAAGGTAACGTTGGCTTTGAGTGAGTGCAAAAATATACGTGAGTTTAAAATCTTGAGGCGAGTTTTTTTCTGAGTATAGAATCGTGGGCTAAGTTCATGATATGACAGTAACTAGTACAGTGTGCTTTAAAATGGTTTTAGTACTTTTATTCATAATGTCAGATATAATAATATGTTAAGCTGTTGTAGTTTAGTAACGACTATGCGTTTTGGAACCTAGTCAAAGTCCTTTCACAGAGATATTGATATTTTATGAATAAAAAATTTATTAATCAAAATTGAATCTATCCAACAATCCTCAAATTCCTAATCCCAAAAGGTCAGTAACGCAGTTGTAACGCCTCTAGTGTTGCAGGTGTCCATGGGCGATGTCGATTGCTTACCATCAGGTAATCTGCTGATCGTTTACCGGCTTATACCTTAGAAAAAATTGAAAATGTGCTTCTCAAACTCAAACTCAAACTCAAAAGCATTTATTTCAATTAAACCATAATTTGGTACTTTTGAAACGTCAACAAATATGAAATAAATAATAGTCTGTCAGTATGTCCGTCAGTGAAGCTAGGCGCTCGTTCCAAAATGTCGATTCGAGTGGAGAAGAACGAGCAAGAAACTCCATTCGTTACTCTTTTAAAAAAACGTCTGTTTTACATTGCTCTGATACATATTCCAATATTGTACACACATGTGAGAATAATGTAAAGACATACCTGACGCATCATACAAATAACAGAACATACTAAAATAGAAAAAAAAACAAAACCAAGAGAAAACAAATATCTTAAGTCTGACATGGTCCTCACATATGTATACTGACAATCCATATAAAATAGTGCTTCTATACAAGAAAAAAAAAATATACTCTTGTTTAAATAAAGAAAGAAATGCTCGATGCCACAAGAAAAATAGATTTTTTTTTTTTTTTTTTTAAGGGGGGAAAATCATCGAATGACTGCTCGCGCCTGGGTGAGGCGGGAGGGAGTGTCAGACTCTTACTGACTAAAAACCACCCCGTTCCTTCTCCTGCACGTCGAGCCGGAGCCCCGGTTACCCGTTAGGTTCTCCGCGACTCCGAATCGGCATCGGCCCTATTGGGCCCCATCTGTGGTGGTCTGATGGCTCTTTGAGGCGCGCGCGGAACGCGACGCGCCGTACGCTCGGGTCTGTTTCTGGTCGGACGGGGAGCCACCCATGCTCGCCGTCCGCAGGCCCGCGCTTACGGTGGCCGGAGATCGTCCCGCGATCCCCGACGCCCGGTGTGCCCTTCGTGATGGCTGGGTTGCGAGGAGGCAGCGCTTCGCTGCCTCACGCGTCCCGCCTCCTCCTTAGCTAGCATGACTGCTTCGCAAAAGGAGGAGACGGCTTCCCAGTCCCCCTCGCTCCGCATCATGGCCTGCACTAGGCCCGGACGCGAGAGGTCGCCATCGCCGATCACTTCCCTGAGGACACGGCGGTGCTCAGCCCACGCAGGGCATTCCGCGACAGTGTGTTCCACCGTGTCCTCAGGGCGGTCCTCGCAGTGATGACACCCGGACGTTTCCTCCCGCCCCATCAGACACAGGTACCTCCCGAAACTTCCATGTCCGGTGAGGACCTGCGTCAGGCGGTAGGTGAGGACGCCGTAGCGTCTCTCAAGCCACTCCTCAAAGAGGGGACTTACCGCTGCGATGGCAGCGAGCCCAGCCCTCGGTTGCGACAGTCGCTGCTGCCATTCCGCCATGAGATCGCGCCGGAGCTCATCCCGCCACGCACCTATCTGGCGCGGCAGCGGGGTTTCGCCCCGGCGACGTGCCTCCGCGCGCATGCTGTACACGCGCGCGAGCACCTTCGCCTCCAGATCCCACGGCGGTAATCCGGCAAGGAGGTTCGCCGACTCCCCAGAGATCGTGCGGTATCCGCGGATCATACGGATCGCCATGACCCTCTGTGACATGAGCAGCGTCCGAGCGGGACGCCGCAGCATGTTCGGCGCCCAAACAGGGGCGCCGTAGAGGGCCATGGACCGCACGACCCCGGCGTATAACCTCCGGCAGGAGGCGTTTGGCCCCCCGAGGTTGGGGAGGATGCGCTTAAACGCCGCCCCCGCCCTCTCCAACTTTGGAGCCAAACGTCGGAAATGTTCAATGAAGTTCCACCGACTGTCGAGGACGAGTCCTAGGTACCTCATCGTCGTCTCGACGCCGATGGTAACTCCTCCCGCCGTTATTTGGGACCCACCCGGAGGTGGCGCGTTCCCGCGGCCATGAAAACACATGGCCTCGGACTTGTGGAGCGCCACCTCGAGTCCCAACTGCCGGATTCTCTCAACGACTGTCGCAACCGCTGTCGCCATTGAGTCGGCCGCCGCCTGGTGCGACCTCCCGTGCGCTAGCACCAGCGTGTCGTCGGCGTAGCATATTGTGCTAACGCCGTTCGGGAGGTCGGTGCGCAGCACCCAGTCATAACCGATGTTCCACAGGAGCGGCCCCAGAACCGAACCCTGTGGAACACCGCGTGACATATCTCGCCGGTTCCACTCGCCCCTGTGACCGGGGTAGCTGACGGACCTGTCCGTCAGGTAGGCCTCGATTACACGACGGAGGTAGGTAGGCACCCGATGATATCGGAGTGCCTCCAAGATGCAGCTCCAGGGCAGGGAGTTGAAGGCGTTGGCGATGTCCAAAGACACCGCCACTACGACCTTACCCCTGGATACTGCGGTCCCCGTCGTGAGGTCCCTAACGCGCATGATGGCGTCCACCGTGGAGCGCCCTCTGCGGAAGCCGAACTGGCCGTCCGAAAGGTCCGGCCCAATGTCCGTCAGGTGCGCGACGAGGCGGTTCGAAATTATTCTTTCGAACACTTTCCCCACCTCGTCGAGCAGCACTATGGGCCGGTATGCGGACGGAGAGTCCGCAGGGCGCCCCGTCTTCCGCACGAGGACCAGTTTACCCGCTTTCCAGAGAAGCGGGAACTGGCCTCTCTCCAAGCATGCGCTGTAGAGACCAATCAATCGAGGTCCGAGAGCCTCTGAGGCCAGGACCCATGCCTTGCCATGCAAGCCGTCGGGTCCTGGGGCGGTGTTCTTGGCGCCCATCCGGCGCACCGCAGCTCTCAATTCTGCCTCGGTCACTTCTGGGACGATGTCATCGTCGTCGTCGCTGTAGCCCGCGTCGGGCACCGCAGGGGGCGGAGTCATATACGGAGGGGTGAAGCCCCTCCACAGTCGGGGGAACAGGGTGCCAATCACCTCCTCTAAGACTTCTGGCCGGAGACTCTGAGTGAGCGGGGGAGCCCAAGCGCGAAGCTTGTCGCGTACCATCCGGTACGAGCGTCCCCACGGATCTCTGTTCAGAGTCCCCAGCATCTCTCGGCGGGCCTCCTCCTTGGCCCGCAATATCTCCGCCTTGAGGGTGGCCTTGGCCGCCCTGTATCCCTCGTACAACTCCGCCTCTCTCGCCTCCGCATTCGGAGGACGGATGCGGCGCCTGCGGTGCCTAGTGTACCGGCGTCGCGCAGCAGTGCACGCCTTGCGTAACCCCGCAAGCTCTTGCGACCACCAGTACACCTGGCGCTTTTGCTGCCTCGACCGGATCCGGGGCATCGCCACGTCACAAATCCTGGACATGGCGTCCTGGAGCCACTTAGCCTCATCGTCGATGTCGGCAGGCCTGACCGGTGGTATCACCCAGGCCTGCACGATGGCGGCTTCCAGGAGCAGCTCCCGGTCCAACTGCTTTAGCGCCCAACGCGGGCCACATGGGGCCTGTCTGACCGGCGGGTCTGCGGAGTCGGCGGAGACGCTGAACCGGATATACCGGTGGTCGGAGTACGTCTCCACCTCCTCCATGACACGCCAGTCAACAATACGCGGTGACAGAGCAGGGCTGGCGAACGAGATGTCCACCACCGACTCGCCCTGCATCCGCACGCACGTAGGGACAGAACCCCGGTTCAAGACGACTAGGCCTGCCTCAAGGGCCCAGTCTTCCACCATCCTACCCCGGACGTCGGTGAACCGGGAACCCCAAGCCAAGTTCTTGGCATTGAAGTCCCCGAGGACGAGCACGGGGAGGGAACGGAACCCGACGACGACGGTGACCAACTCCCTCAAGGAGTTGTGGAACTCGGCGAGAGTTCGGTTCGGAGAGAAGTACACGCCCACCACAGCGAGCTCTCCGAACCGTGCTGCGACACAACCCCGGCCTCTTTGAGCAGCCTCAAGAGTCGGGGTACCGGCGGCGGCCGACGAGATGATGGTCACCGAGCCGTCCAGGTCCGCCACCCAGTGATCCCTGGGCGGGACAAAATACGGCTCGGAGACCACGGCGACGTTGATCGACCACTGCGCCATGCTCTGGAGCAGGAGATTCTGAGCAGCGGCGCAGTGGTTGATGTTCGCCTGGAGGAGGCGGAATGGAGCCATTATTGGCAGTCCATTCCGATCTCCTCAGAGGCGGCAGCGGCGACTGCGGTGGCAGTGGCGGTGGTGGCGGCGGAAACGGCAGGGGCGGCGGAGGGCCTACCTTTGCCCTTGGGTTTTGCGGGAGGGGAGCAGCCTTTGCTCCCAACCCGGTGTTTGGCCGGCTTGCCAGCCGCCGCACATGCATTGCAGTGCAGCGGGGCAGAGCACGAGCCGGCCTTGTGACCGGGCCGACCGCAGCGGAAGCAACAGTCGCTGCGGTCCACCTCCTGCTACCACGTGACAGCGGTAGCACCTCAGAAGAAAAATAGATTGCCTTCATCGGAATCAAAGTGTTAAATTACCTATTATCGTAATCTGAACTAGGTACTGACTACATTTGAGTATTGTCCAGTGGAGCCGAACCAACACGCTGCCAAGCATTCCTATCCTCAAGATAATATGGGGCGGGAGGAAACGCCCGGGTGTCATCACTGCGAGGACCGCCCTGAGGACACGGTGGAACACACGGTGGGAGAATGCCCTGCGTGGGCTGAGCACCGCCGTGCCCTCAGGGAAGTGATCGGCGATGGCGACCTCTCGCGTCCGGGCCTAGTGCAGGCCATGATGCGGAGCGAGAGGGATTGGGATGCCGTCTCCTCCTTTTGCGAAGCAGTCATGCTAGCTAAGGAGGAGGCGGGACGCGTGAGGCAGCGAAGCGCTGCCTCCTCACGGCCCAGCCATCGCGAAGGACACACTGGGCGTCGGGGATCGCGAGACGATCTCCGGCCACCGTAAGCGCGGGCCTGCGGACGGCGAGCATGGGTGGCTCCCCGTCCGACCAGAAACAGACCCGAGCGTACGGCGCGTCGCGTTCCGCGCGCGCCTCAAAGAGCCATCAGACCACCACAGATGGGGCCCAATACGGCCGATGCCGATTCGGAGTCGCGGAGAACCTAACGGGTAACCGGGGCTCCGGCTCGACGTGCAGGAGAAGGAACGGGGTGGTTTTTAGTCAGTAAGAGTCTGACACTCCCTTCCGCCTCACCCAGGCGGGAGCAGTCATTCGATGATTTTCCCCCCTTAAAAAAAAAAAAAAAAATCCTCAAGATAATCAATCACCCTGTAGTACGCTTGTTTACATAATTCGCGCTTAATATATGTTTTAAATTTACTTTCATTTAGATCTAGTATGCTATTTGGTATTTTATTATAGCATTTAATACCTAACCCCATAAAGGATTTCTGCACGTTGGACAGTCTGAATTGCAGTACAGCTAACTTATTCTTGCCTCTAGTATTAAGATTGTGTCTATCGCTTCTTTTTTCGAACAATTGCCTATTCTTTCTTACATACATTATATTTTCATATATGTATTGACAGGGCACTGTTAAGATGTTTATCGTTTTAAACAATTCTCTTAGCGATTCGCAACGGCGTAAGTTATATATTGCTCGGATAGCCCGCTTTTGAAAAATAAAAATTGATTCTATTTCTGCAGCTCGACCCCACAACAAAATGCCGTACGACATAATGCTGTGAAAGTAACTAAAATAGACAAGCCTTGCCGTATCTACGTCCGTGAGCTGTCTAATCTGTCTAACTGCAAAATCAGCTGAGCTTAATCTCCCCGAAAGCGCCTTTATATGCGGGCCCCATTGTAGTCTATTGTCTAATGTAATGCCTAAAAATACCGTCTCGTCGACAAATTCTAACTTTTGGCCGTTTAAAACAACATCACAATCATTACTTCGGACGTTTGGTAAACTAAATTTAATACATTTTGTTTTTTTCTCATTAAGCGCTAGATTATTAATGGTGAACCAGTTTTGCACTCGAAGAATGGAGCTGTTTACGTCGTCAAGATTATTAGCACGTCGATCTATTTTAAAAATTAATGAGGTATCATCTGCAAAAAGCACCATTCTTGGTTCATTCTTGAATATTCTTCTAAATTATACTACAGGCCTGACGTAAGTCAATAATTGACATTTCCCAAGGAAGTATGACGTATGAGTAATGACGTCATATACACCAACGGACCTTCAAGTTAACCGCTGCACAATTCTATTAGCCCACGAACCTTCCTTGACTTATTACCAGTCAATTAGGAGGGTTGTGACGTCACGTACACGACCTCAATTAAGTGATCCTTGAACTTGTAAATGTCACAGAGATTGATAGGTTATTTTAGGGACATTAATATTCTCATTAATAGATTGTTGCTTCGCTGGAGATCAGATGTTAGGATACTAAAATTTGATCTTGAAATCTCCTTTCATTGATCTCTCTCTTATTCTTTCACGGTCAGTGCTGGAAGTGTGGCTTTTCATTCGATTTCTTTTTTTTTAGCGTATTGGAAGCGGTTAGTTTGAGTTCAGTTCAGTCAGACTGCACGATTGGCGCTGTGGCTGGGCAACTGGCTGGCGCGGAACGTGTCGCGGGATCGGTTCCCGCACGGAGCAACTCTTTGTGTGATCCACAGATTCTTGTTCCGGGTCTGGGTATTATGTGTATGTGATATTGTATGTTTGCAAACGCACCCACGACACAGAAGATAATGAAAGAGTGGGCAAGGTTTTTTTTTAAAATACCCCCTGTATAGTACTGCATCAATAAATCGAATCTAAAACCTTGGTATCTTTTAGTGTTTCTTATAAACCCATACACAAGGCAGTCAAAAATGATTTGGTTTTTATTAACGTTTACTTTAACCACACCTCGTAATACCTCATCGTTCAAGTTTAAGCTCGCAACTTAACTAATATGAAACTCGGTAACAAGTTGGTTTTAAGTACTGCGTCGAGCCTTCTAAGTAAAGTTGCAACAACTTATTAAATACTCTTTATATATTACCTCGTTGGTCGTGTAGTCATAAGCATAGCTACCAAGCAGGGTGTCTTAGAATCCTCTTAAACAACAGAAAAAAAGAAAGAATGCTTTAGGATCGAAAGCAAATACCGAAATATTTTTTTTTGATTTTTATAATTTTCACTAATAGCATGGTGTCCAAAGTTTTATTTGAATTTAAACTTGTATGTGGATCACTAACACAATGGTTTTAAACTATTAACGTAGCTTACTGATGACTGTAAATTTGTTTTTAAGTCGACTTTACTTACATTTTCACAGAATAAACGCCTTAATATATTAATGTAATTTTAAGTGTGGGAGAGCCATGCTTCGGCACGAATGGGGCGGCTCGACCGGAGTGATACCACGGCCTCACAGAAAACCGACGTGAAGCAACGCTTGCGTGGTGTTTCCTCGTGTTAGTGAGGTTACCGGAGGCCCAATTCCTGAATCCCCAACGTTCCTCAAACTCCTCATCCATAAAAGGCCGGGAACGCACTTGTAACACCACTGGTGTTCCAGGTGTCCATGGGCGACGCCGATTGCTTAACATCAGGTGATCCATCTGCTCGTTTGCCGGCTTATACCATAGAAAAAAATATTAATAAACAAACTCAAGTGGCTTCCAATCCGCCTTCGCCGGAATATGCATGTCTTGTCCTTACTCTACAGTATACTGTATAATCCTGTAACCCCTAAATATCTTAAAGAACGTTTCAAGTTCCACCATGACACACATTCAAGATCCCTGAGAGCGTCGGAGAGGTTGAGGCTTGGGATGACTCAGCATTCTACTAAGGCATATGATAAGTCTTTTACGATCCAAGCTGTTCGCCTGTGGAATGCACTCCCAGTTTCGGTGAGGCAAGCACAGTCACTTGCTTCCTTTAAATCTAAAGTTAAAGATTATTATTTGTCTACGTCATGAATCGTATTAGCTCCTTTATATACTTATTTAGATTGTATATATATATATGGTTATGTATATGTATTTATATATATATTTATATTTGGTATGCATGTATGTGTATATAATTTAGTATATATATATATGGTTGTTTATTTATTTTGTTAGTGGTTAATATTTATGTATGCCTGGACTACCCTCTTAAATTAACCATCGTTCCATACACCCAAAGGTTGCCTGGTAGATATCGCTTTTAGCGATAAGGCCGCCCTTGTACCCTCCTTATTCTTTATAATTTCCGAATATGTGTAATTACTTGCTTGGTGTACAATAAAGCTTATTTATTATTATTATTATTATTAATGTAAAGTTAATCTTTAAACGAAACTAGCTGCTTAATATTGTATAATAATAATTTACAAACATGTATACTTTATATTTTATGAGTAAACTAGATAATTTTATGCGGAGGTTATTAAGATGTCTAGTGGTCTCTGTTTTATTAGTTTAATTAAACTAGGATTTAGTTAACGGAGACGGAGAGTTATGAGTGTGGTTAACTTTGTAACCGATGTTAGTTCTTTGGTTAGTTGCGTTTTTTCTTTGTTAAGTTAAATATAGGGTAAAAGTATTAAATACTTACATATGAATATTATCAGACTTGTCATTCGTCGATGAAGTAGGACTGTTCATAAAATAGTATATGTAAAAAGGAACGTTATTGAACTGGTCACAAATGACACTGACAGACAAACCGCAGTCGCCATCTTGAGTAGACAAACGTTCCGTTTCATAATAGCTCTCAAATACCCCTCGCCAATCAACACGTCGCGTCAAAGAAGTATGAATTAACAACAAATATGAATAATTTCACGCGAACCAAGTCGCTGGTATTTTATAAACTTCGTTTGGAATAAAACCGACTTAAACCTCCACTTTTTTTGAAGTCGGGTAATTAATACGCTAAAACCTCCTGTTCGGTGTAAACCCGAACACCTGCTTGCGAAGCAGTTTTCATGTATTGTATTAACATGAACATACGACACGTTAGTGTATTTGTCGATCGCGGACAGAACGGGTGCATTCATCATATAACATAAACATTAACATTTCTAACATTTTTAACATTAAACATTAACATTAAGAAAGTGCTCTGAACTTCTTATGAACAATAAACTTTTACGGTCACTTATGCGTTTGATATCTACCTACGACCTTACACCCCGTACATAATGGTCCTTCGAGCCGGATCTCTCGCGAGCCGAAAGTGAACGCGAGTGTGGTGTGAACTTTGTAAGTGCGTATTGTGAGGACTAAAGTGATGTCCAGCGCTGGTGCTCGTTCCTTGGCCATCGGAATCCTGACGGTGGTATAACAGCAAACAAGTAAGATCTTTCCATTATTAACTCTTGCTTTGGAAGACTTACGCAGTTAACTTAAAAACATGGCTGAGTTATACGATTCTCAATTAGCTCTCGCCATTAACATTGAAAAAATCGGTATTAATCTAAAGAAAACAACTCAACAAAGACGAACATTTGAATATCTTAAAAGATGTTTAAATAATTTAGATGATTACTGGAAAGAATTCCAGTACAATCATGATCGCCTTACTACGGAAATAAGCTCGACGCATGCTTATTTTACAAAACAAGAATTTGAGAAGACTTTAAAATCGTATAAAGCTGTGAGAACATTAATCAATGAGATGCAACAACAGTTGCTGGAAGCTCCGTCTGGCAGTGGAGGTCACGATTAGCCTACCGAGAGTATGTCGTTAGAAATGAAGTCGGAGACGGAGCAGTCATCAACAGAACAGCAGTCGAGAAAAGAACATAAAACAAAAGCATTTAGCTTAACAAATCGTCCCGCATGGCAGGTGAATCAAGGCACAAATAACAAATTAAACGATTTACTGCGTAAGCAGGCAGCTAATTTTAAAGCTTTTTCTAGAACTGTCTCAAACATTAATTTAGAGCATATTTCGGACAAATGGGAATTTGAAGATATTCTTAAAACATTGCAAACTAGGTGGTCTACAATAGATTCCCTTCACTGGGAAATTGATTCTGAATTAATTGATCAAAACGAAGAATACGAAGAAAGTTATTTATCTCACGAAAAGCAATTCAACACTTTAAAAAAGGCAATTAATACTAAAATGTGGTCTGTAGTTCATAGGGAGAAGTCTACCCCTAAACTAGAAATACCTACTTTTCACGGCAATTTCAACCAATGGATGTCCTTCAAAGATTTGTTTCAAGAAGCCATACACAATAATCCTGCGCTTTCGAATGCCCAAAAAATGCAATTTTTAAAGGGCAAGGTCAAAGGCGAAGCCGAACGGTTAATCCAACATTTATCTATAAGCTCGGATAATTATTCTGTATGTTGGGACATTCTGCAACACCGATACAACAATAAAAGGGCAATATTCTCTGCCCACTTAAATACAATCTTAAGCCTTCCTAATATGCAACAGCAATCATTGCCACAAATTAAGAAAATACATGATACAACATTAGAATGCCTTAATGCTATTCGTAATTTGGATATTGATATAAGTACGTGGGATCCGATGGTAGTCCACATCTTATCCCAAAAATTGGACTTTGATTCCTATTACGACTATATTGAGTCACTCAAAAATTCCCGAGAGCTACCGATTCTACAAGAATTTTTAGATTTCTTGGAAACTAAATTTATTAGTTTAGAATCAGTTCGTCGTAAACAAGATACCTCCCACCATAAGGGTGGTTTTAACATTTCGTCTCAATCATCAACAAACTTTAAGAAACATAACTTAAATCAAACATTAAACAAACATAATTATGAGAATCGCGAACATCAAACAAAATAGTTTCACGTGTCCAGGATCAAATGTCCACGTTGCAGCGGTGAACACGGATTGTACAATTGCAAAACTTTCCTAGAATAGCCTTGTGAACAAAAACTTGCAACGGCAAGGAAATTGCAAGTGTGCATAAATTGTTTGTTTAGCCATAATGGTAAACAATGCAATTCAATAAAACAATGTCGCAAATGTATGGCTCCTCATAATACATTATTACATGACGCTTTTATTAAGTCAACCTCTCAAGTTACTAAAAGTGACGAACTGTGGGAAAGTATCGAATGCTTCCCAGGATGGTAACACGGAAATTTTGCTTGCAACAGCGCTTGTAAGCGTAATAGCGGCTGATGGTACTTACCATGTCATGCGAGCTCTTATAGATCAGGGCTCGCAAATATCATTGATAACAGAAAGGGCTGCTCAGATGTTAAAAATTAAGCGTCAAAAATGTAAAGGTACCGTTCTCGGAGTGGGTGAAAAACAAAATACCTGCAAAGGAATGCTCAACATAACATGCAAATCAACTAACAGCGACTATAAGTTCTCAACACAAGTTCTAATTATGAACAATCTCCTCAAAAATCTCCCTAATCAAACATTTAACAAGCCCTCCTGGTCTTTTATTGAAAGCATACAATTGGCGGACCCTGAGTACTATATAAGTAAACCTGTGGACTTGCTACTTGGGGCCGAAGTCTATGCTAACATTCTCATGGAAGGTATAATTAAGGGATCTGACCCATCCCAACCTATAGCTCAACAAACCCACCTCGGGTGGATATTATGTGGGGGCAATAACAAAACATTTCGGTGTAATGTTGTCTTACATGATTTGGAGGACATACACAAATTTTGGGAGGTAGAAGAAATAACAGAGCCATCAAACATGTCTGTGGAAGAACAAGAATGTGTCTCCTTCTTTTGAAAACTACAAGCAGAAAGGAAGATGGACGATACGAAGTGCGTTTGCCCATGAAAGAAAATATAGAAAACAAATTAGGTTCATCAAAGCCAATGGCCTTGGCACAGTTCCGAAGCCTAGAGCGTAAATTCCAGCGCTCAGAAACATTGTCACAACATTACAAAACATTTATGAACGAGTATTTAGAATTAAAACACATGAAATTAGCACTTAACAATAACATTACACCAGACTGCTATCTACCGCACCATGGTATTCAACGGGAGGAATCAACCACCACGAAATATAGAGTAGTTTTTAATGCGTCCGCTCGCACATCAACTGGGTACAGCCTCAATGATTTAATGCATAAAGGACCTAACCTCCAACAAGATTTGCAATTGTTATTACTGAAGTGGAGGCAATATCCATTCACATATACCGCTGACATCGAAAAAATGTATCGGCAAATTCAGGTAAGCGAATTGGATCAACATCTGCAAAAAATAATTTGGCGAAACAATTCTAATCAACCTATAAAATCTTATCAACTTACTACAGTAACGTACGGAACAAAGGCAGCGCCATTTTTGGCTTTAATGACATTAAAGAAACTTGCTGCTGACGAACAAAAAATTCCCGGATGCATCATACATATTAGATAACAATTGCTATATGGATGACGTGGTCCATGGGTTTCATTCAATTGAACAAGGGAAAAGTCTATTAAATGACTTAATTTCGCTGTTAAAATCAGGAGGATTTAACCTACGAAAATGGGCTTCCAATGAACCTCAACTGATCGAACACTTACACCAACCAAAAAATGAAGATACAATCACAGACGTTGTATTTAATTTGAAATCAGAATCTACTTCAAAAACTCTGGGCCTTTGTTGGGATACAAAAACAGACAATTTTTTCTTCAGATTTGATTTTGCTAAACAATTATCTAAACCAACAAAACGTAACTTATTATCCGAGATATCCAAGCTATTTGATCCGTTAGGATGGCTAACACCATTATCAACTAAATTAAAATTACTTTTCCAAAAATTATGGAAGAATAATTTACAATGGGATGACGAAGTATCGGATGACATTATTAACGAATGGAACTCTATTAAGAAGGATATTCACAATATACGAGATTGTGAGATACCAAGATGGTTTAGAAATAACAAAAACGATATTATCGAAATCCACGCATTCTGCGACGCATCAACGGACGCTTATGGATGTGTCGCATATGCACGTATAAAACATCAATCAGATGTAATAATTATAGCTGCTAAATCAAAACTTGTACCGCAAAAAAAGGCCTTAACAATACCGAAACTAGAACTGAGCAGTGCATACTTACTATCTAAACTTATATCTAAAATACAACAATCAGTAACAAACAAGCTAGAAATATACGGTTGGTCCGATTCCATGGTGGCTCTCAGCTGGATTAAAGGTGATCAAAATCGGTGGAAGGTATTCGTAGCTAATAGAGTGGGCAAAATAACAAAAGTAATACCTCCTGAACGCTGGCGTTATGTAAAAACGTCGGAAAATCCAGCAGACTGCGCCAGCCGTGGTCTATTACCTTCGCAATTAGTGAATCATAAGTTATGGTGGCATGGGCCACAATGGCTACAAAGCTGGAACCCAGAAAATGAACCTGAACATCAACAATTCGAAAATTATGAAGAAGTTAAGATTTTTCAGAAACAAATAAACATTGTACAAGAAACAACTCCGATCATTATCGAACAATTATTTGATAGATTTAACAATATAAACAAAATAACAAGAGTGTTAGCATGGATACGCCGCGCTATCATTCCTAAACATCATCGTAAACAACTACCGGACTATCTCAAATTGCAAGAGTTACGGGAAGCGAAAACAATTATGATAAAATTTATGCAAAACAAAGACTTTGGAACAGATATAGAACATTTACATAAACAAGGTAATGTAGGTTCTAAAAGCCTGTTACTTAATTTAAATCCATTTATTGATTCGGATGGATTGTTACGCGTAGGTGGAAGACTAAAACATGCCAACATAAACGAGGAGATGCGACATCCCAAAATCGTTCATCATAAAAGTCGATTAGCAGAACTTCTTATCAATGAAGCACATCTACTAACATTTCACGGTGGACCCCAAGTGACTTTAGCTAAACTGCGACAAAAATATTGGATAACGAGGGGAATCAACACTACAAAGAAACAAATAAGAACATGTATCATTTGTCGAAAACATGATACAAAAAGACAACAACAGCTAATGGGTGACCTTCCTGAGGAACGAAGTAACCCGGCGCCTCCATTTTTCCACAGTGGCGTTGACTATACGGGCTTTGTGGAAATTAAAGCCAACAAAGGGCGAGGAGTTCGAACAACCAAGGGATATGTGGCGATTTTTATTTGTATGGTCACCAAGGCCGTACACTTAGAACTAGTGTCCGACCTAACAAGTTCTGCTTTCTTGGCTGCTTTAAAGAGGATGGCAGCTAGACGAGGAGCTCCACGTCACATTTATAGTGACCAAGGTACAAACTTTGTCGGAGCTAATAACCTATTACAACAAGAGTATCAACAGATAAAACAAATATTTAATGACAAGTTATTAACAGAAGTAATAGAATACAACATCGACTGGCATTTCAACGCCCCTTCTTGGCCCAGCGCAGGGGGTCTGTGGGAAAGAGCCGTCAGGAGCCTCAAGTTTCATTTGAAGCGAGTCATTGGTGAGCAAAAGCTCACATTCGAGGAATACTCCACAATCCTAGCTCAGTTGGAAGCATGCCTCAACTCTAGACCACTGTGTCCTTTATCAGAAAACATAGAAGATATTGACTGTTTAACTCCAGCTCATTTCCTAACAGGCCGAGCAGGTTTAACAATTATCGAAACAGAGAATGATGCAAGGAAACGTTGGTATTTGGTTCGTAAAATATCTGAGGATATTTGGAGAAGATGGAAAACAGAATATCTCTGCCAATTAAACGTAAGAAGTAAATGGTTGAGACCAAAGCCGAATTTGAAAATAGGTGATTTAGTTATACTTCAGGAAAACAATATACCTACTGGAAAATGGCCTATGGGACGAGTGGTCGAACTCCACCCGGGTAAGGACGGCTTGGTTCGAGTCGTCTCACTAAAAACTAAAAACGGAATCATAAAGAGACCCGTTATCAAACTTTCTCTGTTACCCATGAACGTGTCAGACGCTAAGGAACCAGAGATAAACGAGCCAAAACCGCAAAGCTCAATCAAACCTGGTCGAATTAATTTCGCATCATTGGCTATGACCTTACTATTATTTATGACAATATTAACAAACACGGTGTATGGGAGTTATAACATTATGAAAATAAGAAAAGAACAGTCTTTATATTTTGGCTCAGTGGCTAAAATGAATTTAATTTGCGATAAATGGACATTAGTAATTTATTATGACATGTCGCCTTACTGGGAAGGAACAACAGCATTAAACAAACTAATATCTCATTTAGATAAAACTTGTACTACGACAGACAGTGCGGTATGTAAAAAGATAGTACCACAACTCCAGCACGAGTTCATGGAACTACAATATTATAATACGCTTTTGATGACTCAACATTTCATCCAACACTCCAGACAGCGTCGGGGCCTTATCAATGGTCTTGGCTATGCAGCAAATTATCTCTTCGGAGTATTAGACGAGCGTTTTGCGGAACAATACACAAAGGACATAAACCTTCTAAAACAAAATCAAAATCATTTGGCAAAATTATGGAAAAATCAAACATCTATTGTAGAGTCGGAATATAACATCCTAAAAAGAACTAAAGAAATAATCCACAGACAACACAAAAATATAAACCAACATTTACTACAGCTTGAGAAATTAACTAATAGCATTCAGCAAGCTGTGTCCAATATCAGTGAAGTTAAAAGTCAGATAGTAGCCGCCTTAACTGCTAATACCTTGCTGCAAACATTAAGAGGAAATCAAGAAACACTATTAGATATTTTAACAGATATACATCTCTTAACACCTAAACAGCTGCAGCAGGAACTCAACGTGATTGCGGGCCAATTGTCTGATGACATAACACTACCTGGTGATCAAAAAGATGTCACAAGCATTTATCACCTTTTACAAATAAAAACAAGAATCACTGAAGAATACTTCATATTTCAAATAACTTTACCGCTAATCAGTAGAGACCGGTACAAGCTCTACCGAGTAATACCGATACCCAAACAACTTGGAAAGAATATGACCACCATTTACCCTAAATCAGAATATATTGCCGTAAACCTAAAGAAAGACTCGTATATTCCCATTAACGGCAATGAACTGTCCGAATGCCAAACACGAGATGAAAATTATATGTGCCTGATAAAGAAACCTGTTTACCATCTAGGCAGCGATGACAACTATTTCTGCAACTTTAATCATGAGACGAACACATGCAAAATTGAACAAAATATATGTTCAAACCGATGGATACCACTACACAATCCTTCTCAATATTTATTTTATTGTTGTAACAATTACCCAATTAAAATAATATGTGGGGAAAAAGTAACAGTCGAACAACTAAGTCAAGCTGGGATAATACTTCTTGAAGAAGGTTGTATAGTTAAAGGAGAAGACTTCACGTTGCACTCAAACACACCATTTATCAATAACATAACTGTATCTCCAAACATATACTCGCCAAACATTGATCAATTAAACGACATAATCAACATGAGCATTCCAGTTGATATAAATGACGATAACCAAACGAGTAAAGAAGAGATAGATGTAGATCTTCTTAAACTCTATAAACAAATGAACCACGAAAATATTGAGCCAGTCGAATTGCTGACACCGCAAGACATACATCACTATGTCGTCAGCTATACCCTCGTCCTGGCAGCAGTTCTGGTGGCAGCCGTGTTCCTGTGGCGGTGGCGACGACGTCGCATGCGACGCGTGCTCATCTCCCCCGACATGGCACTTCAAAGTGTTAACGTCGCGAGTAGTGTGTAGTGTTGGTGCGTGAACATAACAGGGCTAACCGATAGTCCAGTGAGTAAAGTGGAATAAGTGTTTTGTGCAAAGCCAATCAAAGTGTAGTGTTGCGAAAACAAAAAATTGGGACTTTAAGATTATATTATAAGGTCTCTTATAGTATCTCTTGAATGTAATCATTAGCATAGCATTGTTTACTTTTAAATATCATCTACTAAACTTTAGGATAGCATCATATTCGCCAACTAACATAATTGTACTCTCATCTCATCTCATCCTAACTTACGCCGCCCCGGAATATGTTCGGTGTAAACCCGAACACCTGCTTGCGAAGCAGTTTTCATGTATTGTATTAACATGAACATACGACACGTTAGTGTATTTGTCGATCGCGGACAGAACGGGTGCATTCATCATATAACATAAACATTAACATTTCTAACATTTTTAACATTAAACATTAACATTAAGAAAGTGCTCTGAACTTCTTATGAACTTTTACGGTCACTTATGTGTTTGATATCTACCTACGACCTTACACCCCGTACACCTCCTTTCTTGCAAACGCTTTTCTGAAATCCACATCAAAATCGGTGCAGCCAATCACGAGATAGTCGTGCACAAACATATATATATTTGTCTCTTTTTGAAGTTGGTTAAAAATAGATAACTGCCATTAATTATTTGCAAATGGTGCTGTTAAGTGGGGTCTAGATAATAATCTTACGACTAATATTGATGTCAGCAGTACCGTCATGAGAAATAGATAAAAAGGCATATCACTACATAGTATAAAACAAAGTCGCTATCCGCTATCTGCCTATCCCTATGTATGCTTACATTTTTAAAACTATGCAACGGATTTTGATTCGGCTTTCTTTAATAGATCGAGTGATTCTTAAGAAAGTTTTTTTTTCTAGTTTCTTTATATCTTACGCTTTTTAAACCAAACAATTTTCTTTGTGAACCGTATGAGATAATTCCGTAAATCTATTTAAGGCGCACCGCACGATACCGCATTGGTTCCCAACACTAAACTTTGGGTGATCGTAACCAGAATCCAATTTTCTTACACTCGTTTCGTTACTATTGGAACTCGAATGTAAATCGATGTGAATGAGTTTAAACAAAAAACATTAAAGAATGCTGACTTCCAAAAATTGCTGACGTTTTAATTTATTTATTTTAAATTTTGAGCCAAGGTTTGTTTCTTAGTTTGATGTTTATAAGGACATCCTAAGAAAAGAAAGTTCAAAGTTAACAACAAGGGGTGCTCATTAGGGCACTTAATGCCTCTGTACAATGTAACACCCACTTTTCACTATTTATGTTATGAGTCCCATGTAATAGGGGGTGAGCCTAATGTCATATAACGGGTGAACTTACAGACTCCAGACAAAATAAGAGATTTAAATCCATTCAAATCCGGAGTTCAAAATTAAATATAGCACAAAGAGGCACGTTTCAAAAAAAAAACAAAAACATTGTCATCTGAATTTAACATTCAAATTAACGCAATATACATTCTTATTGATTATAATGGTGGTATGTGTGTGTGTGAGTGTGTGTAATTACTTATATCCATTTTAGTAGTCTTTTTGCAGTTTACGATGTAATAGATATTTTTACGGAGTTTCATTCGAGTACCAGTAGTACTTAGATATTGTAGAGGTATTTTCAGGACATCCTTCATTTATATTCACTGGTCTACATAAAGATGAGTTCATTGAACTTTAAGGATCTATTTCTTTCGCCACGTGACGAACCGAGGTGCGATACTGTTACGAGCAACTGAAACTTCCTGAATATTGTATGAAACGAAGGCTTTACGCTTCTTCTCCGTAAAAATAGGAATTGCTCAATGATTATTTGATTAGTGTTACAATGTATGTATATATGTCAAGTGGAATCTGGCAACAGAATTATGAAGCAGATACCTCAGTTTGCATGACCATAAATGCTAAGCTAACGTATTAAAATTTGTTTTTTTTTTAAATTATATTCATTTATAATCTCGATAGCATACAAGCAGACAGATCGCCGGATGATAAGCGACGGCAAGTGTAATTATTTCTGTAAAGGATACTTTGGGCATCGGAGATCGCGGGACTATCTCCGGCCACCTTATGCGCGGGTCTGCGGACAGCGAGCATGGGTGGCTCCCCGCCCGACCAGAATCAGACCCAAGCGTACAGCGCGTCACGTTCCGCGGGTGGACGGGGCCCAATAGGCCTGATGCCGATACGGAGCCGCGGAGAACGGGCCGGGCGGGAGAAGTCATTCCATGATATTGCCCCCCCTTAAAAAAAAGTGTAATTTTTTCTAAAACCACAATTGTACAGGACAATTTATCATTAAAACTGGTTATTCTATAAGACTCTTACTTAGCCACGAGCTCCTTAACAATGTAAACCATTATGATACTTAATACTTTCGACAAGACATTCGACAATTCAGAAATTGAGATGATGAATGATCTATTCAAAAACTTTGTTAGACTTACCAATTTGTTAGGATTGCTCTGAAAATTAATTGTAAAACATTGCATTGGTATTGTACGGTTAATAGAGAAATTAAATCTAAGCCTATAACTAAATCCGCTAGAATATAGCTCGATTGTAATCTAAACGAATCTGTATTGTACGGAGTTTCGAACAATTGTTAGTAAGTTTATCCTTACTTTCGCAGTAAAGTGTCTTACAGAAGTTTAAGTGGGCGACAAATTTCGAATTTAGTTTTTCTATGACTTTTTTGCTTCTTATATTACAAAAAAGGTTAGTATTATCTTAGTTCAAATTGGTTCTACTGATGATGAATATATTGGGCCCAATATTCGAATTTGTTTTACAATAATTCTAGACATACACATTAGGTATGTATGTATGTGAAGTCGAGGTCTCAAACCAATTTCCCAAAGGGTGAGTATATTGCCAAACGTCAAGTACAATTTTTAAAATACACATTGTAAAAAATGATTATTATATTAAACTCCGTTTAAAAAAACCGCCTTCAAGTCCCACTTTTTTGAGATCAGCAGCTGTAGCCAAATGCTATTTAACACTTGTCTACATGTAGAATTGAAAACCAAATTATATGGAATTGACGTAAATATTGACACTTGTCAGTGTCATCCCCATACATTTAGTTTTCTACTCTCTCTGTAGACAAGCGTTAAAGTGGCGTTTGGCTAAAGGCACATTTTATTGATATACTAAAACCTTTTCCTAAATGTAATAAACCTAAGGCGGGAGAAGTCAATGAACGATTTTCCCCCTCGAAAAAAAATTTAGCAAACAATTTTCTGAAAACTTCATTAAAATCGCGTCAGCCAATCGTGAGATAATTGCGACAAACATACGTACAGTCAAAGGTCAAAAGTAAGTCCACTGCCACCGCGAGTGATGTTCTCACGGCAAAGCGTAAGTAATTTCATATTCATGTGCTCAAAAACGCGTGCATACGCATAATCACACGCACGCGTACGCACACGGATAAAAATATGCGCTTGCAGGTGTGTATGAGCGCTGCAGCGCAATTGATAGTAGTCTTACGGTGGCAGTGGACTTTTGATCTTTGACCGTACATACATACATACAGGTCAAAAGTAGAACTTCCTTTTTATTTTGAAGTCTGTTAAAAAGAAAAGTTAATTCATTCTGTTCGGTATCAGTCATTCTAATTCGGAGTCGCGGAGAACCTAACGGGTAGCCGGGGCTCCGGCTCGACGTGCAGGAGTAGGAACGGGGTGGTTTTTAGTCAGTAAGAGTCTGACACTCCCTCCCGCCTCTCCCAGGCGGGAGCAGTCATTCGATGATTTTCCCGCCTTAAAAAAATATTCGGTCATTTACATCCTTTTTTTTACCCATTTACCCGTTAGGTTCTCCGCGACGCCATTTACATCGTATGAGTAAAAAAAAAGTTATTTTTTTTTAACATTTACGCCCTATGAGTGAAAAAACCGTAGATTCAAAACGTCATCTTTGAATACACCTTCTCATATAACATAGCCTATCTATTTTCTGTGCCTCGTCTTTGGATAGACCTTTTACTCTTGTCTAGCGGTTGAGAACTATGAACAATGAAGACTGACAATTGAATTTGACTAAAGAGAAACACGTTTAGTACATGCGAGCAAAATCATTAAAGTTACGAACACTGTTTGAGGCGCGTCTCCAAACTTTACGAGGATTATAATAATTTATTGTTTTTACTGTAGCATTGTAAACGAGTAAGAAGTTATATTTTATTATCTGATGTAATTATATTATCTGACACCACATATTACCACATTTCCCTAAAGACGAAGCTGTTAACCGACGAGCGTGCATGAAAAGATTGATGACTGTTAATGAAGCGAAAGAGAGGAAGAATCGTAGTAATTGGCGTTCCCTAGTCTCTACCTACCCCCATGGGAGACAGGCGTGAAGGTATGTATGTATGTAAGAAGCTGTTACTGACAGCAATATTGACTTTGAGAAGGCTAAAATTGATCAAGAGAAGAGCCGAAGATCGAGCTTAGTGACGTGCCATTGGAGAGCCCTATGTCCAGCAGTGGACGAATACGGGCTGATGACGATCATGATGAGAATTTCTTAGAGAGCGGTGCTGCCAGGTCTATGTTAAATGTCCTTTAGTCGTTTAATCGACTCTTATAGAACCCACAGAATGTGTAGGGGTGGTGACATACAGTGATTTAGGGATCTCAAAATCGAAAACCCCAAATAATTATTAATGGCTCACTCAGGATATTAAAAAAAAATAATTAGATAAGAAGACAATATTTTCTAACGAATGACAAAAGGCCGTATATAGACGTATTAAAGTGTAATTAATTATTGTGGGCTATAACCATATTATGTTAAATCACACCATAAAACTTACCAATATACGAGTATAGATAAAGCACTTTAACAATAAGACATTACAGTACAAAGTTCAATGAATTAGCTACATTATCATGGTACCTGGAAATTCCAGTTCATTACCACTAATGCTTTTTACTAGATTACAGTAATTATGGACTGACTATCTTCTAAGAGTACATTTACTTTAGGTATCTATTCAACTACTCGCTTTTAGATGTTAGAGTGGAATTAGGACTTAGTTGGGAGAAAAGTTTTGTTCGTGATGAGTGTGTTAATTGATACGTGCTTTGTGTTAATAGGCGCCATACATCACGCCTTTTATCCCCGAAGGGGGTTTTTTTTTATGGGGGTAAAATCATCGAATGACTGCTCCCGCCTGGGTGAGGCGGGAGGGAGTGTCAGACTCTTACTGACTAAAAACCACCCCGTTCCTTCTCCTGCACGTCGAGTCGGAGCTCCGGTCACCCGTTAGATACTCCGCGACTCAGAATCGGCATCGGCCGTATTGGGCTCCATCTGTGGTGGTCTGATGGCTCTTTGAGGCGCGCGCGGAACGCGACGCGCCGTACGCTCGGGTCTGTTTCTGGTCGGACGGAGAGCCACCCATGCTCGCCGTCCGCAGGCCCGCGCTTACGGTGGCCGGAGATCGTCCCGCGATCTCCGACGCCCGATCCCCGAAGGGGTAGGCAGAGGTGTACATTACGCCACTGTACAATGTAACACCCACTTTTCACTATTCATGTTATAAGTCCCATGTAATAGGGGTTGAGCTTATTGCCATATATCGGGAATCATTCCAGATTCCGTGCTACTATTGAGAATTTTTAAAACACCCAGTAATACTTTGCCCGATCCGGGAATCGAAACCGAGACCCCTTACCCGGCAGTCGTACTTGCGACCACTCGGCCAACGAGGCAATCAGTAATTAATAGACACTAAGTATTATATGACCTCGAGTGTCGTGGTGGCTTGAAGGTCGCCGCTTCTCACGCAGATTTCGGAAAGGCACCCCTTCTTCTTTAGGCGAAATCTGATAAGAGCCAATGTGACTCTGGCCAAGTTATAATAATGTATTTATTTTTATTATATACACATCAGTGATATTATACTTTGGCGCGAATAGGCCGGCTCGACCGGAGTAATACCACGGCCTCACAGGAAATTGACGTAAAGCAACGCTTCTCTTTAATCCACGAATCCCCAACAATCTTTAACTCCCAAACCCGAAAAGGCCGGTAACGCAAATAATTAATCGTGCAAAGTATAACGTACCTAAATCCAACATAAATAGAATTAAAATAGGTGACTGCATCATGACACATCACAGTACTATTGCAGAAGCATTTAATAATTTTTTCATTGATAAGGTGCAACCAAAACAGGGTATAGCGAAGTCTGCACCTAGGGGATTTACTGTAGACCACAATAATAAAACTATGTTTATGGCCCCTAGTATACCAACCGAGATTAAAAAAATAATAATGTCCTTAAATAATACAAGTAGTGTAGGATATGATGGTATTGCTACGGGTATACTGAAACAAGTTGCGGACGAAATCTGCGGTCACTTGAGTCATGTTATAAATCTCAGCATTAGTGCGGGCGTCTATCCTGATGCCCTAAAAGTATCAATAGTTAAGCCACTATTTAAGAAAGCAGATAGGGAATTAATGGAGAATTATAGACCTATATCACTAATAAGTACCTATAATTTCTAAAAAAATTGAAAAATACATTTGCAAGGAATTAAATTCATTTATAGAAAAACATAATATTCTATGCAAAGAACAGAAAGGATTTAGAGTGGGTAAAACTATTAACATGGCCATCTATGATTTTTTACATAATGTTATACATAATGTTGATAAGAGAAAACCGGTCTGTGGCGTATTTTGTGATATGACTCAAGCCTTTGACTATGTACACTACGGGACACTCTTAAATAAACTTGAGACGTATGGAGTCAGAGGAAATGTAAACAATCTCATTAAATCATATTTAAATAACAGGACTCAAATTACACACATAAACGCAATTGACATGAAAAGTAAACATGACAACGTGTATCAGTCTAGAGAACGTACAGTTTCATTTGGTGTGCCACAAGGGAGTGTTTTGGGCCTCTCTTAATCATTTTGTATATAAATGATCTGCCAAAAGGCATCCCTCAACCCCTGACACTATTTGCCGATGATAGCACCATAGCAATACCGTGTGAAAGTATCGATACTTATGAGAGTGACATAAATGTATCTATAAATTTAATGGTAAAGTGGCTAGATGATAATAATCTAAAAATTAATCTGACTAAAACTAAATTAATACACTTTAGTCAAAGGATCAATACCAAAAGCAGTCTCAATGTACACTACGCTGACCAACCTATAGAAGAGGTAGAAACAACTAAATTTTTAGGGCTCTACATTGATAAAAAGCTAAACTGGAAGGCCCATATCGAAATCTTATGCAGGAAGTTAAGTAAGTCTGCCTACGCCCTACACACGTTATCGTATATAATAGGTGTAGAGGCATTACTTGCTGCTTACTATGGGTTAACTGAATCCCACCTACGCTATGGTGTAATTTTCTGGGGTAACTCGGCAGAAAAAGACACGATATTCAAGGCTCAAAAGAGATGCGTACGTTCAATATTTAAAATTAAACCCACTGATAGTTGCCTGCCATACTTTAAGAAAAATAAAATACTCACTTTGCCATGTCTGTACATTTTAGAGGTAGCTGTATTTGTCAAAACGAATTCACACCGATTTAAACTATTAAATGAAATAGTCCCACGTAACAGGCGCGATAACAGTAGGATATGCACGCATACTGCGAGAACTTCCCTCATGCGTAAAAGTATTTTCTGTATGGCGCCTGTGATATTTAATAAATTACCAAAAATTTTGAGAGAACTACCCTTGACACATTTTAAAAATAAGCTGAGAAGGTTTTTAGTTAATAAAGCCTATTACAGTGTTCAGGACTTTTTGAATGAGAAAGACTTTCTAATTCAGGCTTCGTATAACATATTTAATGGTGAATAATAATAATAATACAATGTACATTTTTTATAAATTTTTTGTATACCTACTGGACATAATAATATAATTTAGTATTGATTTGTAAATAAATTGACTTATTGTAAGGACCACTATTTGACTGCGTAATAATGAATATAGGTATGTACTGGACGTAATTTATTTTAGACTATCATATAAGTAACTACCTAATTTAGAAATATTATGACATCAAATTCAAATGTTTATCTCTTTAATGTAATTTAATAATGACTATTATAATGAAATTGAATATAATCTTTATACCTATAAAATTTGTATGCCACTATTGGCGAAACATGGACGCACAACATATTATTTAACATCTTGCATGTCTGATTACTCGATTTATGTATACGTATGTTTTACAAATAAACAATCTTTCTTTCTTTCTTTCTAACGCACTACGGTGAAAGAAAAATTGTGAGGAAACCTGGGCATATCAATTTCTAACTATGAGTTTGAAATCGCCAACCTGCATTGAGCAAAACATGGTGATTAATGCTAAAACGTTGTGTATAGAGGTCTTAGTTCAGCAGTGGGCACTTATAACTTGTTGAAGATGATGAAGTATAGTTACTCGAAGCAGGTTGCTTCCAACCGGTTGATCTGAAAATCAAAGGGGAGGCCTATGTTCAGCAGTTGCCGTCTTGTGGCTGAAATGATGATAATAACCTTGATAATAACGTATGTCCATTGAAATTTGTGCGGAGTATCTTATGGTTGAGTATGAATTCTTATCACGATGGTATGGTAAGGATATAAGATCGACGTTAAGACCAAGAGATGGCGCTACGTGGTCTATATAGCGCTAGATAAATTTTGTTATATTTTTTGTCACAAAACTCGAGGTAATTCACGAATTATCAAACACTAGCGGCCCGTCCCGGCTTTTCGAGATTTTTTACATAGTTTTACGTTTTTAACTGAGAATAAATATAAATTATTTATTCTCAGTTTTTTTTTTATTTAGGAAGTATTTACCTTTTGAAAATATTTTTCCGGACTTCATTTACTTATTTCATTTATTTATGAACAATTCATCTATAGAGCATTTTTGTATAACTTTAACTATATGCTCAGCGCACGCCACGGAAGGCCTCAGAAACGATACTTTTCCCCCGTTTTTAAAACATTTTTGGTTACTGCTCCACAACTATAGGACATTTTTTTTTTTAAGGGGGGAAAATCATCGAGTGACTGCTCCCGCCTGGGTGAGGCGGAAGGGAGTGTCAGACTCTTACTGACTAAAAACCACCCCGTTCCTTCTCCTGCACGTCGAGCCGGAGCCCCGGTTACCCGTTAGGTTCTCCGCGACTCCGAATCGGCATCAGCCCTATTGGGCCCCATCTGTGGTGGTCTGATGGCTCTTTGAGGCGCGCGCGGAACGCGACGCGCCGTACGCTCGGGTCTGTTTCTGGTCGGACGGGGAGCCACCCATGCTCGCCGTCCGCAGGCCCGCGCTTACGGTGGCCGGAGATCGTCTCGCGATCCCCGACGCCCAGTGTGTCCTTCGCGATGGCTGGGTTGCGAGGAGGCAGCGCTTCGCTGCCTCACGCGTCCCGCCTCCTCCTTAGCTAGCATGACTGCTTCGCAAAAGGAGGAGACGGCATCCCAATCCCCCTCGCTCCGCATCATGGCCCGCACTAGGCCCGGACGCGAGAGGTCGCCATCGCCGATCACTTCCCTGAGGGCACTGCGGTGTTCAGCCCACGCAGGGCATTCTCCCACTGTGTGTTCCACCGTGTCCTCAGGGCGGTCCTCGCAGTGATGACACCCGGGCGTTTCCTCCCGCCCCATCAGACACAGGTACCTCCCGAAACTTCCATGTCCGGTGAGGACCTGCGTCAGGCGGTAGGTGAGGACGCCGTAGCGTCTCTCAAGCCACTCCTCAAAGAGGGGACTTACCACTGCAATGGCAGCGAGCCCACACACCCACACACAACTATAGGACCTAGCGTGATATTATATATATAATGGTGAAAATATTATTGCAATCGGTCCAGTAGTTTTTGAGTTTATTCATTACAAACATACAAAAATACAAAAATACAAATGTTTCCTCTTTATAATATTAGTATAGAAATATGCGATAGTAGGTTTTTGAAAAAATAAAATATGCATGTACAGAAATAGAAAGCTTAAAAATTGTAAAATAACATACCGATTCAAGCAAAGTCACAAGCAAAAGTCAGTTTAAATGCGGACAGAAATTAATATGCAATATTTTTACCTTCGAATTTCATGAAAAATATTATTTTATTTCTACTCGACCTAAACTAGACTACGGCTCCATATTTTTCTGAGTAAAACTTAACTTCGAGGTGTCTAATTAAAAGCGTCTACGGAAACTGCACTTTATACTACTGGTTTTAGAGCATGGTTTGCGTTGCGGATGTTTTTATAATTTTATTTCTTTAAGATATATTTAATGAGCTGGATGCACTGAGATATCGTTGTTAATATTCAGTGATCTGAGATTCAATAGTGGATCTCAATGCGAAATAATAGCTTTTTATATTTTGCAGTTAAAGAAATCTCACAATAGTTTTCTCCTTGCTATTTTAAAATCTATTACCTAGAGTTTAATAATCATATGTTTATTACCTGCCTATATATATTTTTTGCAGTTTTATCTTAATTCCTTGTAATTTAAAGAATACTCTGGTAGCTCTGAATAATTGGGGAACTTGAGATCCGATTCGACCCGATGAATATAGGTACTTACGTTACGTAGAATAATATTCACAAGGTTGAAATATAAAATTATAAATAGTAAATTTACGCATAGCTAAAGTTTGTTGGTTTCTGATAAAATATAATTTCATCTTAGAAAAACATAACATAACATAATATCAGGCAGAGGTGCATATTACATCACTTAATGCCACTGTACAATGTAACACCCACTTTTCACTATTTATATTATAAGTCCCATGTAATAGAGGGTGAGCCTATTGCCATATACCAGGCACAATTCCAGACTCCGTGCTACTACTGAGAATTTTTAAAAAACACAATAATACTTTGCCCGACCCGGGAATAGAACCCGAGACAAAATTGCCCGGCAATCGCACTTGCGACCACTCGACCAACGAGGCAGTATGAGAAAAAACATGTTTTTAAAAAGCAGATGCCTCTGTAACCCACCGCAGAATTCACCAAGCTATAAAATATAAGGAATCGATCAAAGTAGTCGTAAAAATTAATTTAAAACGTTACTTTATTCATAAACAGATCGTGTAATAAATATGGCGATGTTATGTTCTGGTTTATATAGTGGTTTGAAAAGATTTATTAGTATTACGCAGTATTTTTCTTGCTCTGAGTTCTTGTATTAGTCATTCTGTGTATGTGGTGATCCAGGCGTGATGTTGGCTAGGTCCAGGGGCGTAGCTAGCGCCGTATCTGTCGTAACAAGTTTTAGGGGCCCCGGACTACGGGGGCCGTGTGTAAGCAAAAATATAAAAACTTCTCAATTTATATTTTATTTCAGTAATCACAAAATGCATGTGAATAGTGTCTATTCCATAGCAGAAACTTTGGAAAAACTAAAGTAATCATTGTCCGATAATTTGGGCAGGGGCCTGGCCCGACCTGGAAATTTTTCCAGTTTTAACACAAATATTAGTATATTATGTAAAACAGACTGCCTCGTTGGCCGAGTGGTCGCAAGTGTGTCTGCCGCGCAAGGGGTCTCGGGTTCGATTCCCGAGTAAGGCAAAGTATTACTGAGTTTGGAAATGTGCACGGAGTCTGGAAATGGGCCCGGTATATGCCAATAGGCTCATCCCTCCCATCACAAGGGACTCATAAGATAAATAGTGAAAAGTGGGTGTTACTTCTGTGTGTACCTCTGCCTACCCCTTCGGGGATAAAAGGCGTGATGTTATGTTATGTTATTGTGTAAAAAGTCTGTTCTGAGAAATTTTTAAGTAATTTTCATAAGGGCCCCAACATTTTTTTATGCGGGGCCCGCCAAGATACGCTACGCCACTGGTTAGGTCGTAATGGATTAAATAGTTTTGTATGTAGTTTTATGTTTGGTTAGTGGTCCAAAGGGCGTTCTCAGTTCGTGAATGTTTTCTCGATTCGCAAATGATGGCAGTTAATAATTACTAGGGTTTTTTTGCGTAGAATGTTTAACTTGTCGAGTACCGTTTTGTAGACACAATTATAGAACAATAGGTTGCGGTCACCGGTGACCGCTTGGTGTTTGACAGTTTAATAAGGTCAATATTCTGTAAAATTTATTTCGTTTTCGTCTCGAAGTAAAATAGTTCTATCTCGTTAATACAATAGAAATTGAATGTTTAAAACAAAAAATGACTTGTGAACTATTGCTAAATGCTACCTTCGAAAGCGCATAAAATCTCATAGTACATTATCAAAACATCACGCCATGTACTTCTCGAAGAGGTATTTCTCGTCAGGTGGTACGTGTGACGTGAATAGTGCCTACAAAACGTACTAAACGTCTACTATTTCATGTGCCTTCCATGAATATTTCTCGTCGGGTGGTACGTGTGATGTGAATAGTGCCTACAAAACGTACTAAACGTCTACTATTTCATGTGCCATCCATGAATATTTCTCGTCGGGTGGTACGTGTGATGTGAATAGTGCCTACAAAACGTACTAAACGTCTACTATTTCATGTGCCATCCATGAATATTTCTCGTCGGGTGGTACGTGTGATGTGAATAGTGCCTACAAAATGTACTAAACGTCTACTATTTCATGTGCCATCCATGAATATTTTTAAACTGAAAAGAAAATGACATTTATTTCTTTATTGTTAAACTTTTTACATCGAAAGTGTTCTTTACGGCAAGTTGTTTCTTAGCGAGACGAAAACGAAATAGATTTGACAGTATATACAGGGTTACAAACAATAAACAATTGACACCTTCGAAATGTGGTGCTGGAGACGTATGCTCCGTATTCCCTGGACCGCTCGTGGCACCAACGTCTCCTTTCTCAAGGAGATCGGAATTACTACGAGGCTGTCCACCGTATGCCTGCAGCGAATACTAACTTACTATAGCCACATTGCGCATAGAGACCCCAACAATCTGGAGAAGCTTGTGGTTGTTGGTCGGGTTAACGGGAAAAGACCTCGTGGTCGCTCACCTACCCGGTGATTGGATGCTGTAAAGAACCTAACCGGCCTGACAGTTCCACAAGGCATAAAGACCGCAGAGGACAGGGGCGTTTGGAGGAGGGTTGTGCATCAAGTGACGCGTGCACCAGACTAGACACGACTTTCAGTAATGAAGAAGACGACTAGGAAGAAGGAAGACAGGGTTACAGGGTAAGTCGACTTAAATCCATTCCATCCAATCCATCCATCCATGTACCGTGATTATCTTCCACGAAATATATAATTTATCCGTACTCTACTTGACTAATCTACAACCCTGAGAACTTCCTCTAGTTATTTTCATCTAGTTAGTTAACCTCTTTCTACTAATTTTAAAGAACACTAGCGTAATATTACATAAGATCTAGATCTACTGGAGATGACAGCAATAAAGGTAAAATATGGCGTCGAAAATTCTAGAATTCTGGTCCCATATTTAGAAATGGCGTCACGATAGGAATTAGTTTAGCTATGCGAGAGATCTATCGCAGGAATAATATTCATTTAGATTATATCTGCAGAATTAAGTTCAAGGAATATTTTGAGTTCTTAATGTGGCGTCTTCGAGTTGAATTCGTAAGGAATTTATTTACTTTAGGTGGAAGTTTAAGGTCATTGCTTGGAGAACAGTAATAAAGTCAGTTCAGGGCCGCCAGTTATTTGTTTTAGCATGGATATAGACTTATTATAATTTGTGTATCATTGTGCAATTTTAGATCTTATTAGCCGCTGTAAATTACCTATAATAAACATCTTTCTTTTACCATTTCTATTATGTACATTGTTTATTTATTTATTTATTAGGTACACAAAACAGAAATACAGCACAATACACAACAGAGTAACAATACAAAACTGTAAATGGCAGACCATGCTTCCACAAGTATGTGCACACAACATGACATGCAACGACTAGTATTTATTTGTTAACAATTATTTATAATTAACTATAATCCAGAACAAAATTAGAGATAAATTGTAATAATAAAGAGAATTAAGAATGCAATTAGACAATAGATACATTATTCAATATTGTCCTCATTATCGGACCGACCAAATAACAATTTCTTAATAATATTTTTAAATTTGTGAAGCGAGGTATTGTGGATATCAGGCACGCCCATTGTATTGCGTTGACATGAATATTATGTATTTTAATTTTTTTAAGGGAGTAGGGGTATCGTCCAAAATTCTCCCGCTTTGCGTGAGACTAGAGAGAGTGTCAGACTCTTACTGTCTCTGCTGCTACTGCTCTTCGAGCCGGGGCCCCCGTAACCTGTTAAGTCATCGGCTCCAACAGCCCATTTTAGTCAGTTAGACTACTGGCATTTAATCAAATCAAATCACACCAAATCAATTTAACCCTTTGAGTACCGTCATTAACAATAGGTTGCGGTCACCGGTGTCCTCGCGGTATTTGACAGTTGAAGTATCTAGAGGTATAGTCTACATAGTGGATTACAATTATAAGATACACAAACTAAAGGCCGTTTTGGGCACAACAAAGTTCTTAGGTACATTGTTTTTTATTTTAGGTCAAATATTTTCAATATAATATCTTCTATATAAGGTATATAAAAGAAAGTCGTGTTAGTTACACTATTTATAACTCAAGAACGGCTATATCGATTTGGATAAAAATTGGTGGGGATGTAGCTTAGAACTAGGAGACGGACATAGGATACTTTTTACCCAATACTTATTTTTACTTTTAACCGAAAATCAAGAACGGGTACGGGAAATATCGGGATTGCGCGTACGAAGTCGCGGACAAAAGCTTGTTTTTAATAATTATGAAGACACTAATTATACCTCTATTTTTACATTATATCTGCACACTTGGTAGGAGGTTGGATAACGAAAAACGTTTGTTTTCTCAGAGAAAGCAGCGGCCAGTCTCTGTCAAATAGTATTAGTGATACATGTGCCTACAAATCTCAAAAATGTACCTATCAATCCAAAATAATAAATGTAAAGAAACACGAATGTAATTGGATAACCGAGAAATTAATATCAATGAGTAATAGAAAAAAAGAAACATAACATAACATAACATCACGCCTTTTTATCCCCGAAGGGGTAGGCAGAGGTGCACATTACGGCACTTAACGCCACTGTACAATGTAACACCCACTTTTCACTATTTATGTTACGAGTCCCATGTAATAGGGGGTGAACCTATTGCCATATACCGGGCACATTTCCAGACTCCGTGGTACTACTGAGAATTTTTTTAAAAACCCAGTAATACTTTGCCCGACCCGGGATTCGAACCCGAGACCCCTTGCCCGGCAGTCGCACTTGCGACCACTCGGCCAACGAGGCAGTCTAGAAAAAAATAACTATTGAAAATACACTTAAGCGACACAAACAAAAAACAAAATGAACTAGTATACAAAAGATATAGAAATAAAACTAATAGGATGTTAAACAAGGCTAGAAATAACTCGATCAAAAAGGATATATGTGATAATTTTAAGAACCCAAGAGAGTTATGGAATATTATTAATAAATTGACCGGTAGAATTGTTAAATCGATTGATGACTTGCTACTTAAATATTTCAAGCTACCCGCAAAAATACTGACAAATAAGTTTGCACGCGATTTTGATAACAATGTTAAGAATGTTATTAACACTTGTAATGAGCCATTATTGAATGAGAAAACATACATAAATACACCGATAATGTCGTTAAGACTTAAGAAAATTAATGAAGAAACTTTACATAAAATAGTCAAAAATATTAATGAAACAGAAGTCCAGGGCACGACAAAATAAGGGCAACAGACATTAAATACGTATCTGACAAATTGACCCCAGTGCTCACTCACTTAATTAACACATGTATTACTCGATCAATATATCCAGATAGGCTAAAGATAGGTCTCATTAGGCCGATACATAAAAAGGGTAAACATGATGATACAAATAATTATAGACCAATAACAATACTATCATGTATAAATAAAATAATTGAAAAATACTTTGGGCATTTAATAAATAACTTTCTTACAAGTAACAACATTCTGCATGAAAAACAGTACGGATTTCAAAGAAATAAAAATACTTCTCAGTTACTGGCAACTTTTTCAGACGAAATAAATAAGCACTTAGATAATAGGAACCATGTTTTAGCTGTTATGGTTGATTTTAGCAAAGCGTTTGATACATTGAATTTTGAAAAACTGTACCAAAAAATGGAACAAAATGGTATACAGGGACCAATGTTGGAATTGCTTAAAAATTATCATACAAATAGATATAATGCTGTAAGTATAGCCGGGGAGCAGAGCGACCAAATACGAACACAATATGGCACGGCCCAAGGATCGGTACTAGGACCGACAGAATATCTATTATACGTAAATGATATGTGTAATGTATTCCAGCATGGCTCGGTGTACCAATTTGCCGATGATACATGCTTGATCTCTGCTCATAAAGACATTATCAAGGCGCAAAGTATGATGCAGGAAGATTTTGATACATTGTGCAAATGGGCTCATGATCTAGGATTATCAATTAATTATAGTAAAACTAAATTAATATATATACACTCGCCTTACAAAAAAGCAGCTTCATTGCCGATGATCGTCGACCATGAGCACAGTTGTATGCATATAAACAATAATGCCTGTAAATGTGGGAAGCTTGAAATCGTGAAAGAACACACCTACCTTGGACTAATAATAGATCATAAGTTTAACTGGAGATCACATGTTAACCTAATATGTAACAGGCTAAGAGCAATTTTGACTGCACGGTTGGTGCGGTGGCTGGGCAACCGGCTGCCGTGCAACGTGTCGCGGGTTCGATTCCCGCACGGGACAACACTTTGTGTGATCCACAAAGTGTTGTTTCGGGTCTGTGTGTCATTGTGTCTGTGAACTTGTATGTTTGTAAACGCACCCACGACACAGGAGAAAATCCTAGTGTGGGGCAACGCTTAAAAAAAAAAAAAAAAAAAACTGAGACTTATGTAGAGGTATATGTCTTTAGCTGATTCGGTTATAAGTTATGGCTTAACTAGCTATGGAAGAACGTATAAAACATATCTAAATGATATATATAATTTGCAAATTAGAATTTTAAAAACAATTGTTCCTTTAAAAGTTAAATTCAAGAACAAAGATAACTATCACAACTTGTTTCATTATTGTAAAGTTTTGAGTAGTTATATTTGATAATAGAGATTTAGCAATTGTAACTCAGTACAGTAGTAACATGTGTAAATTGAATACAACAAAAAGATTAAACACATTGCGTGAAGTGGACTATCTCCCTACCTTTGAAATACCAAAATGTCATAACGATTATGGTGAGAGAGTATGGAATGTCAGTCTTGCCCGAATACTAAACAAGTTGCCAAAACACATAGTTTGTAAACTGGAAAACAAAAATAAAAGGCAGACCTATAACATATTCAAGCGACAATTGTAATGAAATAGCAACTCCTTAACTGTAAAATCTTTTCTATTTAAGTTGAAGATTAAGTTAAGATTTGTATAAAACTGTATTTTACGAGAAATAAACAGCTTATATATTTATTTAAAATTCTCTATCCATATATTTATTGAAAATTCTCTATAAATTACATTTTTAAATACTACTTATAAAAAAAAATAAAAAATAATATTTAAAAATATAAAAAATAGGAGCCGACCAGTAGCGGGAGCATGGTCCAAGCTACCGGTGGTTAGGGCTCCAGAGACAGAAACCTCCTCACAATGCGCGCCGTTTCAAGGAGAACTGCCTTCTGTATCAGGCCCTTGACCCAACTGCCTAACACTAGCCTCCTAAGGTGGTTGTCGAGGCTATTAGGGATTAACCCATTGGCCGACACGACTATCGGCACAATGATTCCACAATCCCTTCGCTTTACATGCATGACCGCACACTTGTCCACTCCAAACTCCATTCTGATGGAACTACTAAATTTTTCAGTTATATTCAGTAGTTCCATCAACTGTTTCTTGTTTGGAGCAAACAACTTATTATTATTATTATTACAATTTGTTCTTGAAACAATAACTAAGAAGAGACGGCCCTAAAATCTTGGACTATAAGGAATTGATAAAATTTATTTATCTTAGATAGAAGTTTAAGAACATTCTGTAATGGTGGTAGAACACAAACTTCTGGAATAACTATTGTATTAATTGTAGTTGCGAAGTCCAAATACTCTTATGTATTGAGTTTGTGAAGCGAATGTCTTAATAGTTTTTTAAATGAATTTATTGTTGGATTCATAGCACTTTATTATAGCACAATGGTTTTTTTATAGGCCATAGAAATATTTCACTGTCTGGACAATAACTAATCTGTTTTGAATAAAAGTCTTTTTTAATTCGAATTATTACCTTATGAAGTTACGACTGCCTCGTTGGCCAAGCGGTCGCAAGTGTGACTGCTTGGCAAGGGGTCTCGGGTTCGATTTCCGGGTTCAGCTAAGGTTGTTTGGGGTTTTTAAACAATTGTCAGTAGTAGCACGGAGTCTACAAATGTGCCCGGTATATGGTAATAGGCTCACCGCCTATTACATGGGACTCATAACATAAATAATAAAAAGTGAGTGTTACATTGTACAGTGGCATTGAGTGCCGTAACGTGCACCTTTACCTACCCCTTCGGGGATAAAAGGCGTGATGTTATGTTGTTGTATGTCGTACCTTATGAACGTTTCCACAAACCGTCTCTTAACTAAACTACTTAGAGTCACGTAGCACCTAAACTTATCCCTTACTTGTATTGTTAGGTGTTACTTATAGACTGGTGAAAACCAAAATGTCATTAAATGTCACCTACCTCAGCATAGGAGTTTCTTAAAATTCAGGAGAAATAGGTAAAATTAGGCTCTCTCAGATAAATTGAGATGGCATATACGTTACTCGAACTGAGTGAACAGAAAAGTCAATATAAGTGTAGTACTGTTTATCCCATTCATTTTTCCGCCTAAACCTAAACAGCTATTCATATAAATCAGTCACCAACAATCATATTGGTGACAGGTTGATGATGATCACATCATCACCAACAGTCAATAAAAGGTCACAGCTAACCAAAGGCCTCTCGCACGAAGAAGATTTGAGCATTAATCACTACGCATGCTCAATGCGGGTTGGCGATTTCAAACTTACAATAAAAAATTACAAGCCCAGGTTTCCTCACGATGTTTTCCTTCACCGTTTGTCAGTGGTGTCTAAATAATCTTAGTAAGTACATATAACTTGGTATTTGTAATAAAAATGTAAATTAGAAACCATAGCAATCAATTTGTATTAAAAAGTTTTACCCCTCGCTCGATAGATGGCGTTGGGATCGAATTAGATCACGCTGTGGTTTCGTTACACGAGTTTGATAGAGTAATTGACCAACTACAAATAAATGAGCAGTTTTAAAGCATCTATCGAACCAGCAGATCAGAGCACAATAGTCGTTTTATTTTGAACCCTATTGGTGTTTCCATTAGACCGCTTATTACTTATAGTCAAGCTCGGCAATAATCATTTGGAATAGACACACCTTTGTTAACCTACCTACAGATTAATCCCACAAAAAGAGAAAGAGACAGCAACAAAAATAATCTCCGTAATATTTCCTGATAAAATACCGTGAGTATAATTAACTGCATGTCTTAACTCGTCGAGTACCGGTTTTGTAGACACAATTATAGAACAATAGGTTGCGGTCACCGGTGACCGCTTGGTGTTTGACAGTTTAATAAGCTCAAGCCAGCTAACTAGGGGGCCCGTGCAAAGAGATACGCCAATGAATATTAATGTTGGTCTGTCCATAAGATATTACGTCAATAGATTGCTAGGATTATCGAGTTAACTCGACACGGCCGGCCGTCTAACCGTGTTAAGGGTACGGTGTGGTAAAATGTTGCTTTGGCTGTGTTTCGTTTTTTTTTAAACCAATTTATTTTCTGCTGTGGTCGAAAGTGTGACTGCCGGGCAAGGAGTCTCATGTTCGATTCGGTCGGGCAAAGTATTACTGGGTATTTAAAAAAATCTCAATAGTAGCACGTAGTCTGGAATTGTGCCCGGTATATGGCAATAGGCTTACCTACTTACTCTATTACATGGGCCTCATAACATACCTAAATAGTGAAAAGTGGGTGTTACATTGTACAGTGGCGTAATGTGCACCTCTGCCTATCCCTTTGGGGGTAAAAGGTGTGATGTTGTGTTATGTTATTTACTTTGTGAATGATGATAGGTGATGTGCTGATGAATATATATATAATATATATAATACAATAGTCACATCAGCGCTGTTTCACCCGCTTTGCTCGGCGATTATTTATCGTAGCGTGATGTTTTATAGCCTAGAAATTCCCTCGATAAATGTATTATCCAACACAAAAAAAATATTATGTTTCCGGCTTACTCACGTAATTATTTGACGAGGAATTCGACTAGTTTCAAGCCTTGCTAAAGGCTCATATTCATGAGCAACATTTCGCGACCTGCGACGCGGCGGCGAAAACATAATAATTTATTTAGTATGGATTCACGAAAGTCATAATACAAATAGCTACAAAAAAATTCAAATCAGTCCAGTAGTTTCTGAGATTAATGCGTTCGAACAAACAAACAAAGTATTGAGCTTTATTTTGCAATGGTGTAAGATAAGAGAAGTTTTTTTAGTTGAAATACAATCTCGGGCCTCTAGGTCGCTGTCCAGTCATAAATTGAATCAGAAATAAATTTAAAATTAAATTTAAATCTATTATTATATATTATATATGTCCAGTCATAAATTGTTTTTTTTCTACCTTGACATTTACTTTTTATTTTACAATTGTTAGTGCTAGGACCGTGCGAGATATTTCCTCGCCATTTCTTTTCTAATTACCCATATTCTGACAGTTTGAGTATTTGTGCGACCCACGCAAATGTTCTTTAGGTTGGTGTTGTTCGTCGAATCAGTCAGTCTCACCTGTTAATTGAGCTGATTGTAAACCGACACATGCGTAATGCCTTCAGAGCGGGTCCGCTCAAACTGTTGTGGTTCTTTCCTCAATAGGCCACTACAGAAAGAACTTGCACGGTTCTTATACATAATCTTTTATACACATTTGTCTGGACTTTAAAAGAGACAGACCTCTGAGTTTATTTCGGCATTTCTTCTCAGAGTAGTCAGTTAGGAAATGTCGGCCTCATCGTTTGCTTGATAAAATTGACGTGTAAAAGTGCTGCCTTGTAGCCTATTTGCAAAAATAATAATAATAATATATGCTTTATTGTACACCACACTATTGTAATACAGGACAATATTTCCTAAAACAAAATAGTGTACAATGGGCGGTCTTATCGCACAAGGCGATTTCTTACAGAGAACCTTTGGATGGAGCAGCAAAAGGAGTCTGAAATGGGTCGTCAAGTGTACATCAATTAATATCTGTATAAAATATATACATACATACAAGAATACAAAAAAATAAATAATGGTGTGTGTTGGTGTATGTGTGTGTGTGTGTAGGTGTCTGGTTAAGATAGGAAATAAAATTATAAAGAGAGGTAATGCTCTTTAACAAGTTTTTTAAATTGCGATATAGTTTGAGCTCGCCTCACTGTTATCGGTAAAGCATTCCACAACTGAGCTGCTTGTACTGTAAAGGATTTGTCGAAAAAGGAAGTGGAATGCAAACAAATATTTAATTTCAGACTTTCCGATGATCTCAAAAACTTCGAATGTGTGTCGCCAAGGTACGTGAAACGATGTTTTAGATAAATAGGGGTAGTGGGATTAAAGAGTATATTGTAAAAAACTGAAAGAATATGAGTATTCCGGCGAAGACGAATAGGCAGCCATTTGAGCTTGTTGCGGAACTCGGATACGTGGTCATATTTGCGCAAACCAAATACAAACCTGATAGAAAGATTTTGAAGTCGCTCAAGCTTGTCTAATTGTTCTTGGGTGAGATCAAGATAGCTGGCATCAGCGTAGTCGAGAATTGGTAGTAGTAGGGATTGTGCTAATGCAATTTTTGTAGTAGTGGGCAAGATATTCTATGGAATGCGCTACCCACGGAGATTAGGATGGCCACCAGTCGCTTATCTTTCAAAACCAAGGTTCGCGAGCATTTACAAAAAAAACTGGCAGATTCGATTCAACCATAAGTTGTCTCTTATTATGTTATTTAGTTTTTACCTGGGTATGTATGTATGTATGTATGACGTATGTATGTATGTATGTATGTATGTATTTATGTATGTATGTGTGTATGTATGTATATAGTACTATTATATGATATAAGTATTGGATGTATGTGTACATATATATGTATGACTGTATATATACCTCTAAGTATCTAAGTACTTAAGTATTTATATATAGTTATTTATTTTCAACATTTGCTTGCTTAGTCACCTGCCACTTTCATCTCTGCACCACCTTAAGGTCGACTGTGAGACAATGCCCAAGGCATTAAGTCCGCCTGTACATTTGTTATTGTACTAAGTCTTAAATATAAAAAATAAATATTCCGAAGACGCCTCAAGGAGCCCGCCGAGGCAAACACCCTGCGGCTGACCTCCTGCATCTGTTTAGACCAGGACAGAGTGCTATCAATGTAAATCCCCAAGTTCTTAACCTCACTGGAAAAAGGTATCTTGGTGTTAAGTAGACATACTTGGGGAAGAGTGGACCAGTCTATTTTACAGACAGTCCTTGAACTGCCGATAACCGTCACTTGCGTTTTAGATGGATTGATACGCAGCCCGAACTTCATGCTCCAGTCACTAATTCGCTCCATGTCACGGTTGACCAGTGCAACAGCATCGGGTAATTCATGCAGCGAAGCATGTGTGTAGATCTGTAGATCATCGGCATAAAGGTGGAAGGAAGAAGAGAGAAAATAAATTCACTTGTTTCACTTGTTTCACTTGTTTCACTCACTTGTATTTATGACTGGACAGCGACCTAGAGGCCCGAGATTGTATACTTGCTAAGTATTGGCGTTCTTCAGGAGTTTTTGTATAGGTGATAGGTTGAACAAAGCCGAATCGAGATTTTTAGAACATTAAATTAATTGCATATAAAAACCATTAGTAACATGAGATAATATTATTAAAAATAATAAAAATAATATGAAGGCAGCTTTGTTATGTACACCTCTTCTGAATTCAGCAGTATCACATTATTTTGTTGCGTTTATAGATATAAGTCTTCATTTCATTTAAGTTTTTAGTAACAAGTAAAATCTAGTAAATAAACTCTAACATTTTAGCGCCACCAATTGACTTGATAACACAAGTCGATGGCAAATCTAAACAAATACGTTTATCGAGGAAAACTGCCTTTTGATCTTACCACCGAAACATTTTCTGTGGCTCAGGGGAGTGACGTCACACCCCAGTATTAACAAGGATGTGTTATAACATCATAGACACAAGACCTTGGTGTATAACATCAAAAGTGCCACAATTAGGCGCTTAATTGTTGAAGTGTGCGAATAAGGTCATTTACCAACCTTTTGAGGATTAGAATTTAAGGATTGATAGGGATCCAGGGATTGGAGAAGAATGGGTTGGATAATTGGGTCTCCGGTAACCTCACTCACACGATGAAACACAACATAAGCGTTGTTTCACGTCGGTTTTTTTGTGAGGCTGTAGTATCACTCCGTCGTAACACAATTTGATAAAACGTGGAATATAGGTACAGCAGCCTGGTGTATAGCAATAATAATTACACGTAATTGCAGATGACTCTTAAAATGAAAATTTGGAAAGTAATAAGTAGGACTTAATACTTGACCGAAATATGGAAATTCGCCAAAGAACTAGAGTCACCGACATAGCTCGCAAAATCTGCAGACTGAAGTGGCAATGGGCAGGCCACGTCGCTCGAAGGACTGACGGCAGATGGGCCAGGAAAGTCCTTGAGTGGAGACCACGGACTGGAAGACGAAGTGTGGGCAGGCCTCCCGCTAGGTGGACTGACGACATCGCCGAGGTTGCGGGGAGCCAGTGGATGCAGGTGGCGAATTGTCTATCAACGTGGAGGACTAAGGGGGAGGTCTTTGCCCAGCAATGGAAGTCTTCCAGCTGTTAATGATGATTTTTAATGAAAATACTTATTTGCTTATGTCAAGAGAAAACAATCACAAAGCTGTAACAAATTCCATAAATACACAAAGTATGCATCTGGCTTCACTTTCCCTCATCGGAAATTGCATCTATCGGATCATTTTATCCGATCAGACCTATCTGTGCTTCGTCACGGCCCCGCTGGGTTTTGATTAGATTTATATATAAAAATAACTCACAACCCATGGTTTATTTTTATTTTATTTTATTGATTTGGCTCACCAACAATTGATTACACTTATACAATATAGGGTTACATTTACGAAAACTTAAGTACTAGTGCATCGATCTATTATAGGTAAGCACAACATGCGGTATATACTTAATGGTTTACAAATCACTATGATCAGGCAAATCCAACCATTGACATGGATTTAACATTCAAAATAACTAAGAAGAACTAGTATCGGAGACAAATTGAATATTATAAACTTAAAATTTAAAATTTACGGCACGTACAATAAAGACAATTGATACTTACAATGAGAACATAAATAGTGGGCAAAACAAAAAGTGAACATAAAGACAAAACAAATAAAAATAGTTACATTCGGGCAACATCACCATAAAGAATCAACTTAACCTTCACGCGAAACTTGCCAAGCGAGTCCAAATGCACATCAACAAGGTCACTATAGCTATTCAGCAACCTGCATAGACGAGGGATCGGAGAATTAGCACCAAGTACAGTCCTGCGTAGTGGAGGACACAATGGAGTTATAGGCGCTCGTGGATTTTTGGAGGGTACACGGATTCTGACCTTGCTCAAAAGCTGGGGACAGTCAATATGATATCGCAAGATTTTGTATAAAAATAATAAATCTAGTGAGTCTCTTCGTTTTTGTAGGGATATCATTTTGAAGTGACTCAGCCTCTCATCATATGACGGCTTCTTATTAGCTATACCAGAAGAGTACGCTAAGTGCCACAAAAATCTTTTTTGAACCCGCTCCAGTCTCAATGTGTGGGTGGCATAGTGTGGTCTCCATACAACGCTACAATACTCCAGAGAGCTACGAACCAGACAATTATAGAGAAGTATTTTAGTCTGATTCTGGCGAAAGCAAGTAACATTTCTGATGACAAACCCCAGCATTCTAGATGCTTTTTCAACTGTATTTTCAATGTGAGGAACAAACGTTAACTGACCATCAAACATAACTCCCAAATCTCTCATCTGAGTGACTTCCTGCACCAAGCTTCCACCGATGTAGTATGCAGATCGCATATATTTAGTTTTTCTGGTGAACTTCATATGGTAGCACTTATTAGTGTTCAAATTCATACCATTGTCATCACACCATCTTACCAATCTATCAACATCCCTCTGCAGCAACTCAGCATCAAGATTCGACTCAATCTGTCTGCAGAATTTTAAGTCATCCGCATACATGAAAGTCTCAGAAAACTTAAATTCCGCTGCGAGATCATTGACAAATAAGTTAAATAACACTGGGCCGTCATGTGATCCCTGAGGAACGCCCGATGTGACGAGGTAGGAGCCAGATCGGTAACCATTGAGAGCGACAAAGAAGGTACGACTATCGAGATATGACTCAAACCAATCAAAGAGCGAGCCAGTGATTCCGTAAGATTTCAATTTATACAAGAGTATGTTATGAGCGACACGGTCAAAGGCTCTACTAAAATCGGTGTAGATCACGTCAACCTGTCCCCCCGCATCAATGGCACCCACCAAGGTCTCCGTGAACGACACTAGGTTCGTACATGTGGATCTGGAGCCCACAAACCCGTGCTGAGAATTTGCAAGGTAAAGCTTTAAGTGAGACTGGATGTAGGGTGTTATCAGCGATTCGAATACCTTAGCGAATGTAGACAATATCGAGATAGGTCTATAGTTGCCCACAAAATTACTATCACCACATTTGTGAATCGGTACTACTTGAGCCACCTTCCATTTATTTGGAAACATGCCAGAGGTAAGCGAGTGGTTTATTATTTGCAGTAAGGGGGCTGCGAGAGAAGAAGCACACTTGGAAATAAAGTAAGGAGGAATTCCGTCGGCTCCTGCACCCTTTCGACAATCCAAAGACTTCAATTTATTGAGCAAGGTATCTATGTCAATTATTGGTGCCATCAAAGGTAAACTGTAAGTTGACAAAGTCTGCTAATACTCTGTGGGACGTGAATGATGAGTTACATCTTGCTCGCTGTACATTTTAGAAAAATGAGCAGCAAACATTTCTGAGATGCTCCCGCCATCTGAAGATGACGCAACGCCATCTGAAGATGACGCAACGCCATCTGAAGATGACGCAACGCCATCCGTCATTGTTACAGGATAAGAGCTGGCACCCCCTCGCTTGTCTTTGATATAAGCCCAAAATCGTTTGGTATCCTTGGATATCACGTTTTCCAGGTTTCATACCTATTGTAGCAAGAGGTAGCCATAGCAGAGCATCGTTTACTCAGCAACTTTAGTTCAAGCTCATCCATGGGGTTTTGATACACTTTATATCGCCGGCGTATTTTCTCCTTTTCTCTCAGAGTTCGTATTAGATCTTTGTCGAACCAGGGAGGTCGTAATTTATATTTACGTACGGTGGGGGGATTTTGTTTTTCAATGGCGTCGTTGATTTTGCTGTAGAATATATTGAGCATGTCATTAACATCCAGAGTGCCACCAAACAGATGGCACCAATCGATCTCATTCAGATATTCACGAACCTTGTCGTAATCCAACTTATAAAAATTGAGTCTCTTGTTACCATTATACGGCAGACTAGCTTCACTGTAAGGTCTAAAATGTATTTCAATGGGAGGATGGAGAGGGTCAATTTTGCTTAGGGGATTAGGAGCGGAGCAAACAGAGCTGGAAGTCAAGTTAGTCAAAGCAAGGTCAAGTATACGTCCTGACTTATTTGGTATATTATTCAGTTGAGATAAATTGTTCAAATTAAGAAAATCAGTCAACAAAAGACCAATGCCTGGTGCAACATAGCCACTATTAGGCTCACTTAGCAAGTTCCAATTGATGTGACCTAAATTAAAATCACCAATTATACACAGTTTCGTACCTGATTGTTCAAATACAGAGTTACATGAATTCAAAAAGTTTTCCAAGGTTCCATATAGTACAGGCGGAGGCAGATGAACACACAGCGCACAGAGCCAGTTGACGAACAGATTTAGAAATTGAGATATTCACGATCACCCATACATCCTCGCAGTGGCTTTCCCACTGGGTCATGCGCACCGAATGTATTCCCTTACGTACCGCAATAAGTACACCCCCTCCATCTTTCCTTCGATTATTCCTATCCCGCCTATAAACTGCATATCTACCATCAAATAGCTCTGAACTCATAACAGAATCATTCAACCAAGTCTCCGTTAAGATTATTGTATCGTAATTTTCACAACAAACCTGACGATAAAAGTTATGACATTTAGTGCGTAGGCCTCTAGTATTTTGATAGTATATCTTTAAGTTTGAGAATAATAATGAATTTTACGTACAGCTACATTAACAAATACAAAAGTAAAAAACTAAAAACTAAAACTTAACTCAGGAAAGCTTATTTAGCGTATCCATATCCCTAATCAGAATGTGTTCTGATTCTTGTGCTTTTCGCATGAAAATCCGTCCGCCCCTCACCCAGACAAATTGATATCCAGTTTCCTTGGCTTTAATTCTCGCAGCAGCATGGAGTGCCTTGTTGGTGGTAGACAGGTGTTCCGCAACATATATCGGGGTTTTGGTTCCTGTGTATCCTAAATGTGTTGTATTAAGTTTATTATCTGGATTAAGCTTATTAAATTTTACGGTAGCTGCGATAAGTTGATCCCGACAACGTGGGGAAGCTAGTTGTACCACGATAGCACGCGGGCGGGTATTGTTGCTATTCTGTTTTGCGACTCTTGTACAGTACTTAATGTCGTCGTCTCGAATACCGCTTTTTACCACTTTAGATATCTGTGACACAATTTCCATCAAGTTTTCCTGTCTTTTTTCGGGCAGGCATTGAATTTCAACATTGTTTGCTCGGGTATGCTGTTCCAGTTGAATTAGCCGTGACGAAAAATCGCTTACAAATCCTTTTACTTCTGAATTTTCCTTGCGTAACTCCTTTAAATTTTTCTCCGAAGCAGTGTACTTTTTTAAGAGATCTTCGTACTGTTGGTTCATAAATGCCATGGATTTTTCCATATTCTCCATTTGATCCTTTATTGGTTTCAGTAGGTGGCTCAGGGTAGATTTCATACTTTCCGTGAGCCTAGATAACATTTCAGTTTGTGCCTTTCCAACTACTTCCTCTATAACTTGACGAATATCGTCATGTGCTAATGTAACTTTTATTACTTCTGGTTGTTGAGGTGTTTCGTAAAGGAGTGTTATCAGATTTGATACGTTTTGGGCCCGAGTTTAAGCACTCAGGGCAGTGCCACTTGGCAGGTATATCATGATCATCAGGTAAGGAAAGACATGTATTATGGTATGCTTTAAGACATTTAATACATTTAGCATACGGGAAGTATTATCCTCCGATTGGTTACAGCATCCCCATAACAGTTTAGAACACGCTGATTTAACGGATTGATAAGACATACTAGCGGAATTCGTTTGTGTATCAATAACACCAAGACAAAGGATTAGATAAAAAAATAATAATTATGAGGTATATTCTTAACTTGTCCGGTACTCTGTAGCACAGCGCGCACTCTCGGTCGCGAGAAGAAGGTCGTAAGCGCCGTGCGCAGCTTGTCGCTTACGCGTTTCGTTGGTACACCACTTAATTATTATCTGAGACGGTGGATTGCAACTTTATGCAAACGTATCTTACACTTTCTATAGTATTTAGACACTTCACTATTAGAGTTTATATATCACTAGTTCACAAATAACTGCGACTTTGCAAGTCCGATAATAGATAATGATTTATGCATCTATTAGTAATTTTTATGCAATAAAAACACGGAGTGATTCGTAATGCGACTTGTTGCTATAACATAACATAACACGAACAC
>JAZHFQ010000491.1:0-17901 GCA_038387885.1 Spodoptera picta
AAAAAGTACACAAAACACCGTTAATTAGTTCGCAGCGCTACACATCGACACTAGTATGACTACACAATATACATGTGTGGGTAATTTCATATTAATAGATATGTATATAAACATTCGTCTATCACACACATCTTGGTATTTAAATATCATTTTTGTGTCGGTATACGTAATTATTTAGTAAATAAGTTTAAATAAAAACGAGGGTAAAGATAAAAATAACTTATAACAAACTTTGAATAAATCGAAATCAAATAATGAGCAATCGAGCTATACAATACCCATATAAATATAGTGTTTTCTCATCGTATTTTTATGTTACTGAATGGTATACAATATTTCGATGATCTCATTCACAGCGCGTTTGGCGTAATGGTTATCACCTCCAGTAATGTGCCGCCGGATCGATTCCAGCATTCACAAGTTGATTCAAGAATTCATTAATCAAATATTTAAAATTTGAAACAATGTTTTAATCTTTTCTTTTTTTTCTATCCTATTTTTCTAAATCTTCTTATGTTAATTTTAAAAGTATAAACTTTATCGCATGATATTTCCCAATTCGACTGTAAGGTTTATTGGCATATTGATTAATTATTATTTAAAGAACTTTAAGAACTTAACTGTGGTATGATAATTAATTATTATAAATATTGAATATAAAACCACTTATTTGTATAATAAATAAATTAATTGTAATAAAAGATAGTATTGTTTTATTTACCGACTTATCTGCTTCTTTTATAGCCTGATCTAATATTTTAAAAAACAAAAAAAAAATAATAAGAAAAACTACATAGTAAAATAAAAAAAGAATCTTTCAGCTGGAATAGAACTCACATCATCATTGATCATTGAAAGACAATAAAAGCGTGTTCATTAACCAGTCGACCACGAATACTACGTTAATACCCGTCAAAATGTCGGGTCATATCAATGATTGTAAATAGTTTTAACCTTACCCGTGAATTAAATTATAAAAATACATATACCGACACAAGAATGAAAATACCAATGTGAATGGGACGAATATTTTTATACACAGTAATATGAAATTACCCACACATGTTCACTGTGTACCTAAAAGATAGTAGTGTCGATGTGTGGCGCCGCTAACTAATTAGTGGTGTTTTGTGTACATATAACTTGGAAAATGTCACATTGGTGCTTACTGTTGGTAGGTTTCGAACCCGCACCCTCGTGCATGATAAGCAGGCGTCTTCAACCTCCGGGCTACCACGACTAGTAGTCGACTAGATAGTAGGGTCTAATACTAGTTTGACATAATATTGGCCACTACAATGTTCAAACAAAATTGAAACATACGTACTTTTGAATTTATTTTATCTATCATGACGATGCAACTACATAGAACTCTTAATGAAACATTTTAATGAACCCGCTTAAGTTCTACTTCAACTGAACACAATGCTACACCTAACCAAGTACATAAGGAATTAATAATAAATGTTTCATTTCATTTCATTTCATTTCATAAATAATAAAGCACCCACAAAATTACTTCCAGCCAACATACCGTGCACAATCCAAATCCCGCTACCGGTTACTAAATTAAACTCATAATTAATATTCTGAAGTAGAGTTGCATCGATTCGCGCCCAAATATCGTTCGCTGTGAATCGCAAATATCATTTTGCTAATTACAAAATGAACATTAGCATCTAGATTAGCCAGTAATAACGTTTTGATGGTAATGTTCTAATATTATTCATTCTTTTTTTTTCTTGTCTAATTAGGAAAACATGTATAGATTAATGCAAATTACCGTTTTTGCGATTGCAAGATGGCGCCATTGGCAATTATGGTCTTGTTAGTCTTTTCAATATCGCTGCTAGTAATTTTATTAGAAATACAATAGATGAATAGAATTTAAATTATTTAGTTTCTTTAGACGTGGTTATCAGTAACGAATAAGCTGATTTTTCAATAATAATTTAATTAACTAAAAATCACGGGTAACTCACTTGAATATACTGAGAAAAGCTATACTAGTTTCAAACCACAGAGGGGTTCTTCCTCATGAGCAGCGTGCGCGGTCGCGGCGATGTCGCGCAACCTATAATAGTAGGCTGCTATTTTCATGTAAGAAACCCGCGATTTTTAGTTGATTTAGTATGTTTCACGATAGTTATTATTAATTTAATGGTAAATAAATAATATTTATTCTAATTTTACCAGTCCCAGATGAAGAGGTGCCACTGGCGGATGCTGGCGCGTCGAGTTCGAGTGACGAGTACTTCTCCCCGCCAACGACGCCACCACCTTCACGCCGTCGCCGGGGAGGTCGTCGGTCATCGAGTTGCTTAGGACCACGAAGCCCATTGGCTTCGGGAGGGGTCCCAGCGCCCGGTGGTAATGTGTCGCGCATGAAATGGACACGATCCATAAATGAAAATGTCATGCGCGCATATTTTGGGGCAACAGAGGCAGGAAGTAACCTGACAGCGTACCGTGTCAGAATGCTTGCTATGTTTCAGGTGCTCGAACCAACCATCAACGTATCGGCGCAACGACTGTCGGATCAGGTACGGGTCATTCAGCGTAATCGTATGTTGGATGATATCGTGCTTGATCGACTGCGAAGTGAAGTACTTAGGAGCCGTGTCATCATACCGCTATCGCAAAATGTACAACAAGGACAAGTGGATGTTGATTCTGTTGATACGCCGAATGATGACAGGACTACGGAAGTAAGTACTCACAAATGCAGTGAACAATTGAGGAGAGCTTTGGAGGATGCAATTCAGGAATACCGGTTCGTATCACCCTCTCTTAGACCACACTTACCTCGTTTACCCATGCATAAAAAGAATAGGGCGCTTATGTGTGCTTTAGATGCGGAGTTATCAAATTATTTTGATACCAGCGAAGATCTTCTCGATACTCATTCAATTCTGTACTGTGGAGCAATAGCAGCATGTCGTGTGGCACATGTCAAACTAATCAAAAAAGACAATAATGTCACGCGGCAGAAACTAGCTGTACCAGCTTGGCAGTGCAGGATTGAACGACGTATCGATGAAGCTAGAACACTCATTGCCAAATTGGTCTGTTTCAGGGAGGGCAACACGCGCCCAAGAGTTATGCGCTTCGTGAGGCGGGCGTTCTCGGGGACTGATATTAGGCCCCAGGATTACGTTTCACACATTACGGAGCGTGTTGACTTCCTGAAACAGAAGATTTATGCATGGGCGAACCGTATTAGACGGTATAAGAAGAGAGTGAAACGATACACCCAGAATCGCACATTCCAAAGGGATCAAAGGTGGGTGTATAGAACTTGGGAGCAAAAAGAACAGACTAGGACTGATGAGTGCTTACCAAATGTTGATGCTATGAATTCGTTCTGGCGCAGCATTTGGTCGGCACCTGTTAGTCACATCGAAGGGGATTGGATTGAGGCGGTCGAGGAAAAATGCGAACTGATACCAGAAATGGAACCAATTTTTATTACATCAGAAGATGTGTCCAAAGCAGCCAATCCGTTGGCCAATTGGAAAGCTCCAGGCCCGGATGGGCTGCATAATTTTTGGATAAGATGGTTTATCAGTTCGCATAGTTGCTTGGCATCTCAATTCCAGTCAGCTTTGGAGTCTGGATCTTTGCCCCAATTCTTTACGACAGGGTTAACCCACCTTTTTTTTTTTTTTGAGGGGGGAAAATCATCCAATGACTTCTCCCGCCCGGGTGAGGCGAGAGGGAGTGTCAGACTCTTACTGACTAAAAACCACCCCGTTCCTACTCCTGCACTTCGAGCCGGAGCCCCGGCAACCCGTTAAGTCTTCCGCGGCTCCGTATCGGCATTAGCCCTATTGGGCCCCATCCGTGGTGGTCTGATGGCTCTTTGAGGCGCGCGCGGAACGCGACGCGCCGTACGCTCGGGCCTAGTTCTGGTCGGGCGGCGAGTCACCCGTGCTCGCCCATGCTTACGGTGGCCGGAGATCGTCTCGCGATCCCCGACGCCCGGAGTGTCTCTCGCGACGGCCGGGGCGTGAGGAGGTTTGTTCCCTCACGCGCTCCGCCTCCTCCTTAGCTAGCATAACTGCTTCGCAAAAGGAGGAGACGGCATCCCAGTCCCTCTCGCTCCGTACCATGATCTGAACCAGAGCCGGACGCGAGAGGTCGCCGTCGCCAATCACATCCCTGAGGACACGACGGTGCTCAGCCCACGCAGGACACACCGCCACCGTATGCTCCACCGTGTCCTCCGGGCGATCCTCGCAGTGATGACACTCGGGCGTTTCCTCCCGCCCAATCCGAAACAGGAACCTACCGAAACTTCCGTGTCCGGTAAGTACCTGCGTCAGGCGGTAGGTGAGGACGCCGTAGCGTCTCTCAAGCCACTCCTCAAAGAGGGGACTTACCGCTGCAATGACAGCGAGCCCAAGGGTTAACCCACCTGCTCCATAAATCTGGAAGTACCACGGAACCCAAAAACTATCGGCCGATTACGTGCCTACCCACTATTTACAAACTTCTTACATCCATTTTGAGAGCAAAGCTTAATAAACATATTGAAGACAATAATATCATGTCTGCCTCTCAAAATGGATGTAGGAATGGATCCCGTGGTACTAAGGAGCTGCTCCTCATTGACATGTCCATTTGCCAACAGGTCCGTAGATCTCACAAGAATTTGTCCACATGCTGGATAGATTATAAGAAGGCCTATGACTCCGTGCCACATACATGGCTCATGAGGGTGCTGGAGCTGTACAAAGTTGATACAGCTCTACGTACCTTCCTGATGTCGTGTATGAGACAATGGAGAACAGTTCTTCGCTATCCAGGATGTGGACAGATCTGTGGGAACGATGAACCCATTAGGATTGAGCGGGGTATATTTCAGGGTGATAGTTTGAGTCCATTATGGTTTTGCTTAGCCCTGAATCCTCTAAGCACTTTGTTGGAGGGCTCGGGGTTAGGATATAGGTTGAGAAGAGGGGGACAAACTATATCCCACCTACTTTACATGGATGACTTAAAGCTATTTGCCCCAAACAACTTGCATCTAATGAGGTTACTGAATGTCACTGAAACGTTCAGTAATGCCATTAGGATGGAATTTGGTGTGGGCAAATGTGCAGTTCTGCATGTAAAGAGGGGGGAAATTGTGGAATCAGATGGGACACAGAACTCTGATTCTACAAGCTTCAGACCCCTTTCCTCAACCGAAACCTATAAGTACCTGGGTATGTCAGAAGCGTTAGGCATCGATGTGACTGTCATGAAGCAATCGTTGCGGGAACGTTTCTTTGACCGTCTGAAAAAAGTACTTAATAGTCTTTTATCAGGCGGCAACAAGGTGCGCGCCTACAACGGTTGGGTCATGCCAGTACTCATGTACTCTTTTGGCATACTCAAGTGGACTCAAACGGAACTGGACACCCTGGATAGAAAAGTTCGTTCATTGCTGACTGAACATCGAATGCATCACCCACGATCGTCTATAATGAGACTGTACATTCCGCGTAAATGTGGGGGGCGAGGCTTTTTAAATGCAAAAACTCTCCACAATAGTGAAGTGTGCAGTCTCCGAAAGTATTTTTTGAAAATGGACGTGGGGATGCATAGAGATGTTGTCGCTGTGGACAAAGGGCTTACTCCGCTCTCCTTGGCTAACGAGAACTGGAGAGAACCTATAATACTAAGCACTAATGATCGCAGGAATGTGTGGCAAAGTAAGGAGTTGCACGGACGCTACTATCAAGCCTTACATGGGCCAAATACGGATTTCTTAGCGTCCGTATCCTGGCTACGTTTCAGTAACTTATTTGGAGAAACGGAAGGTTTTGTCTGTGCAATTATGGACGAAGTTATGATGACGAACAATTATCGAAAATATATTATAAAGGATGGAACTGTTGACATTTGTCGGGCATGTCATCATCCCGGGGAATCCATCCGGCATATAATTTCGGGTTGTTCTCACTTAGCTAATGGAGAATACTTGCATAGACATAATCTTGTAGCCAGGATTATTCATCAACAACTTGCTTTAAAATATAAACTTGTAGAATCTGAAGTGCCGTATTATAAGTATCTGCCTGACCCAGTTCTTGAAAATGGAGATGTCACACTGTATTGGGATCGAACTATCATCACAGACAGGACAATTGTTGCAAACAAACCTGACATTGTGGTGATAGATCGACCAAGCCGTCGCACAATGATAGTTGATATAACAATCCCACATGACGAGAATCTAGTGAAAGCTGAGAAAGATAAAGCAAGTAAATATCTTGATTTAGCTCATGAGATTGTCGACATGTGGGATGTGGATTCAGCAGTCATTGTGCCGATAGTCGTATCTGCCAATGGCCTCATTGCTAAAAGCCTCGACCAACATCTGAGTAGGCTAGCGTTAGATGGTTGGGTCAAGGGCCTGATGCAGAAAGCAGTACTTCTGGACACGGCGCGTATTGTTCGGAAATTCCTTTCTCTGGAGCCCTGACCACCCGTAGCTTGGATTTCTCCCGTTACCGGTGGGCTACTGCTTTTTATATTTTTAAATGTTTTTTTTTTACATATAATGAAATATTTAAAAATATTTAAATCAAGTATAAAAATAAATAAACGGAATAATAATAAATATAGTAATAAGTATAGTCTTTATTAAAATACAGTTGTTTTTGTGTATCCTAGGATGTAAATATCTGCGATAAGTTATCATTGACATTAAGAAAATTATGTGATAGAAAAAAACATTTTTAAATGTGGGAGAACCATGCTTCTGCACGAACGGGCCGGCTCGACGAGAGTGATACCACGGCCTCACAGAAAACCGACGTGAAACAACCCTTGCGTTTTGTTTCGTGCATAATATATAACAACTTCAGTCAACAAAAAACACATCAATGCGTAGCACCCACTCCCCTCTTTTAACCTTTTACATTTCATTCAATAAAATGGTACGGATCTATATAATTTTATTTCCTTTTGTAACATGACTCCTGTTCCCAAAAACATGTAAATAAATAAATATCATATATGAATACCTGTCAAACTTTTTTTTATTCAACTTTCTGAAACTGACAGACAATATCCTGGAACATCATATTTCCAACATTTCCTTGTGTATGCGTAAAATAGCCGTTTATACTAACAGACACCCCATTTTTATTATATTAGTGTATATTATAAGATACCGCCCTCGTTGGCCGACTGGTCGCAAGTGGGACTCGGCAAGAGGTCTTGCTTCCCGAGTTGGGCAATTATTACTGGGTTTTAAAAAAAATGTTACTAACACGGAGTCTGATTTTGTGCCCGGTATATGCGAATAGGCTCATCCCCTATTACATGGGACTCATAACATAAATAATGAAAAGTGGGCGTTACATTGTACAGCGGCATTAAGCGTCGTAATGTGCACCTCTGTCTTCGGGGATAAAAGGCGTGATGTTATGAAAATGTTTTACAAGATACCTTTTGGTATAAAAACATACATACATAACATCACGCCTTTTATCCCCGAAGAGGTAGGCAGAGGTGCACATTCTACCACAGTACAATGTAACACCCACTTTTCACTAGTTGTTATGAGTCCCATGTAATAGGGGGTGAGCCTATTGCCATATACCGGGCACATTTCCAGACTCCGTGCTACTACTGAGAATTTTAAAAACCCAGTAATACTTTGCCCGACCCGGGAATCGAACCCGAGACCCCTTACCCGGCAGTCGCAATAGAATAGTTTGGTATAAAAAGGTGTAGAATAACCCCAAAATGGTCTCGAAATTGGAAAAAAGGCCGTTAATCGATAAGTCTTTGATCTTTTTTGTATTAAACATCCCTGAATGTTTCTTTTATATTTATATATCCATTTCGTTCTTAGGTTAAACCAAATTTATCTCGTGTATCGAGCAAAAAATTAAATGTTAATATTTTAGGTTTTTTTTTCGTTTCTAGTTATAACAGTTGTTAGTTACGTTGCCGTAAAAGCGGATTATATCTTATTGGAAAACGTTTCCATCGTAACTACATACAAAATATATGTCTTGATAAGTTTTAATTATATTTGGTTGAAGTAATCATAACTTCAAATGGTAAATACTTCTCGATTTCCCAGAAAACCGTCTGTGAAATTTTAATCACTTTTCCACAAGATGTGAATGTTACAGAAACATACAATAGATCAAACGACTTTTAGTAGGTTGCGTGGTAACGACAACAGTTTGTTAAAGCTCTAGCTTTCGAAAGACGGATATTTGAAGTTCTTTTTTGCCATATTTATTAGGACAGCGTTTCGCAACCATCTCACCTGGTGGTAAGCAAAGATGTGGCCGACGATGTAGCACGCCTACCTATGAGTCATCTCATCACTCGGAACGTAAAAATAATCAAATTGTACCAACAAATAATTATATTATAAACTACGTTTAGAAAATAAAGAAAATCGACTTCAACCCCTCTTTTGAGGTTGGTTTTCTCCAAAGTGTAACAAACACTTTTCTGAAAACCGCATCAAAATTGGTTCAACCAATCACGAGTTAAACGCGCATAAACATACAAACAGGTCGAACTGAGAATCTCCTTCTTTTTTTGATGACTGGTTAAAGAAAACCAAAACCTATTCGAACTATGTAACCATATATAGTAAAATGCTCACCCCTAACCAAAACACATGAGATTAATAACATAACCGGAGGAAAGTGGCCATATTATAACCACACCTCTGTCTACCCCTTGGGGGTACCATAATAGGCAAAGATCAAGGAAGTGTCCTTGATCCTTGCATAACTTACATGAATAAATAAGCAAGTATGTAACAAAACACACTGCATTACTTACACAGATCGATACAACTAAGTGCTTCTCAATTACCAACAAAAATTCCTCACGCTCACGCCATTCCCGCCTATAACTATTAACATATAAAGATTAAAATCGCTCGTACATAATAGGCTACAGCTGAACCGACGTAACACTGTTACGACCCTCATTGGTACGAAATAAAGTAGATTCGTGTTCCTGTTGTGACCTTTGTGAAGAATTTCGGTACAACTAGTGAGGGGCAGTGCGGTAAAAATTGGGTACATGTTGGTCTACCTGGTAAAATGTTTACTATATTTGAAAATGTTATACATTTTGACTGCCTCGTCGGTTAAGTGGTCGCAAGTACGACTGCCGCCAAGGGGTCTTGGGTTCGATTCTCGAGTCGGGGAAAATATTACTGGGTGTTTAAAATAAATGTTCAGTAGAGCACGGAGTCTGCATTGTGCCCGGTGAAACCTTGATGTTACATTTTACAGTGGCATTAAGTGTCGTAATGTGCACCTTTGCCTATCCCTCCGGGGATAAAAGGCGATAAACTATGATTCTTAAATATTTTCACATAATTGAAAGAAGTAATTAAAAACAGAACTGGCACTTAACCGACAAACACAAAGTCGATTTAGTTCATATCCTACAAAACACCAAAACGTAAGAAGAATTAGAAACTATCATCAACTAACCACACCAAACAACATTTATTTCAACATACTAAAATATTTGTAATGTTTACTTAATAAATTTTCTCCACTATAAAGTTTAAAACAGGTAAAAATAAAATTTACCCATACCCTGAAATTGTTACGGGATGCCCATCCCTAGTGGTAGCTAATAAAAGAACATAGGGAGTAAATAACAATGGTTGACGTATGTCAACCGTATGCTTCAGCGGTTTGATGTACACCATTGAGAATTTTCACCTTTGATTTTGTGAAAAGCTTTTATGTCTGTTTCAGACCTTCAGTGGTGTGTGGAAGTGAGATCTCGAATGACATGGTTCCGGGATCCTGTTCTTTGCTATTAAAACAAATGTGTGTTTGAAGAGGGCAACCATGGGTTGGTGATGACTTTAATAAAACAACATTTGTCGTTAACTTATTTGATCAGGAAAACAAAACCGAAGATTGTTAACGATTTGTGAATCAAGAATAAAACTTTATTTGAATACTTTAAAGATAAAACATCTCTTAATTAAAGATTAGTTACAATCTGATAAATACATTGCTTTATTTATTAACCATACATTTAGTTATTAGCAATGCGCTTGTAACCAATAAACTAAATAATCAAAAACTGTCAACAGCATAGCTCATCTTTTTAATATCACGAGCCCATTACAGCTCCACTCTCTCCTACAACACCAACCAAGTTTACAACCAAGAAAAAAGCACCAAAGAAATATGTTCCCATAATATTCGTATGACAAAAATTCCCATACTCCATTTTTTATTTCTCCCCGTCGACGGTGGTGTTGCTCTATTACATGACGCGGTACCTCATAAATATAATGACGTCTTGTGTGCTGTATTACCTCATTCCGCGCGTTACCGTGTGACGTAACCGTTGCCTGTTTTACGCTTTAGAAAATGTCGTATACTTTTGGTAGGAGGAAGAAATTTGAACAATTAGTAATATGAAGTTACGTAATTAGGTAGGATCTCTTCTGCTATCTTTAGTAAGAAGATAGTATAGAGAAAGTTGCAAGGTACTATCTGCTAAAGGAGCAATAATAGGATCGTCCACTGTTGCAATAAGACTCATACATAAGATAACTTGGCAATAAAAACCCGGCGTTCAACGGTGTCCTAAACAAGCAGCTATTCTCTTAGGCAATTTAACTTTGCTATAAGCTAATTCAAACAAGTTCACTACAACTACCACTACACTATAACACATAATTTCATACCTTTCCTTTGCGCTTTTTATAAAACCTCAGTAAGTACTCGAACTAAAATTTTTCAGAAATATATGCAAAACCTATTGAACTTGTAGAATGAGGTCAAACCGATCGCGCTGTTCTGAGGAAATTTCCTACGTACGTGTTACATTTTTTTTCTTTGAGGTGTTATTTTTTTGTCGATGTAGAGATGTAGTTAGGTCCCGTAAGTAATTTTCGACGTGAGCGAGGCGAGCGAAAAGCGTTCGTGAAGATGATCGATGACGCAACACAACAGGCGGTGACTGAAACGTAGGAGGGAGCGAGGCGGGCGGGAACACGGTTTGAAAAAAGGTCTTTTGCAGAATTTTTAGGAATGTGTATGGTGAATTCAAAATTTTGTTTCAATTCTATGATAATTGGTTTGTTTGATTGATTTTATTTTAATTTTGTTGTCTATTTTTGTGAGTTTATGTCAACGTTGTCTACCTAACAAGTGCGTATGTCTTTTTAAGTATATGCTGAGTCTTACAAGCATTAAGTTTTAAACAATTATTATGAAATTACGTCAAGCCCTCCCCTTCAGCCTCGTAACAATTATAACACGATTAATGAACACTCTTGAAGTTCATCCCTTGTGTCATCTCCCAGGAGCCCGTCACGCGATGTTTACACCAAAATGTCGTGTTGAATATTGAATTTCGAGTTAGTTCGCATTAAGTAAAGCCGTAAGAGCCTTGTCGTGAGCTCTCACGAAACTCACAACAATAGCTTTATACTTTTTATCAGGAAAACTGGATCCAATCTCTAGTGCTAACCTTGAGTCTTTTAAGGGTGAAAAAATGAGTGATATGCCTGTAAGTGCTAGAAAAAAAGGTGTCAAAAACACGAGTTTATTCAAGACCAAATAATCGTATGGTTATTTGGTCTTGAATAAACTCGTGTACTACCAAAATCTTCCACACTTAGACAGGCTGCGAAAGTTAGGAGCACACTTAAATAAAAAGCAAATGAATAAAACTAATGATACGAACAAACAAAAGCGCAAGATCCCCCAACATTTTCAATTCATAGGGCAGACATAAAAACAGTGTATTCACAAAATAACGGCGTCCGAACACCGCCCACTTCGCCGTGCTAGATAAATAAAATAAAAAAATACCAACAAAAATTCGGGAAGCACTTTATATGAACCCCGTTTATCCGCGTCTGGACCGGCCCATGAGCTCGTAAATTACAACCGACCAGCCATTTTTGGCACCCATTTTTGTACGGGTCTGTATAGCCTGGAGAATTTTACTGCTAAAATTCAATAGATAGTAGATCTGTACGGCGACAAAATGGCCTGGAAGACCTGTGACATATCGTTTGTTTTACTATCTTAACTTATGAGGAATTTAGGAGTCATTTTTAATATAATTGTTCATCGGTTTCTTTCATTCATCCTTTAACGCATTGGCTGCCATGTCGGACAATGTTGTCCGACGCTAGCGGAGGATTAGCCTTTAACAGTTTTTGTCGGCAGTTAAAGGCTTAAACTATGTTAGTAGACTAACTGCTAGATAGGGATTTTGATTTTCAGAAGTAGTTTAATGGCTTCTGCAAACCTCGATGACTTTATTTGAGACGACAATTATATTCCACTGGTACAACTGCAACTACGGTGGTTGTCTCCAGCATTAAATAATTCATTCTCCAACGTAACAGTGGGCTTTTGTTAGTAATTATCTAGTTCAATTATACGTCCATACAAAAATCAAACGATAGCCGTATGACAGTTGCCATGTAAGAATGGCTTATAGCTGAGAACAGAAAACAAATCTCCATTTCAGTCCCTATTTAAATAAGTAGTTTTTGGATGGCCAACCGTAAACAAAAAATATGTAGGTCCTACACTCTTCTACCTCTATATCTGAATACTAACTACACAATAACTGTGATCACAAATCTTCATTAACCACTTTAAGCACAGAGCCATGCAAATACGGTATCATAATCCGAACACTGGGTACATGCATCAGGGGTGTGATCGATGACGTCACGCGATACTTCAGGGGATTATTTTATCACCCCCTTTGGGGCTCAGGTGCTTAGCGCGTCTAATTTTGAATGGATTATGTATCAATCATGTAGATGTTCGGGATGAGGGGATGTAACCGCTGATCACTGTAATATTTGGTGCGAAATTTAGTTCAAAGGCTTTAGATATTGGTGTTACGTTGATATATTGTACTAGAGGTAGTATTGAAATGGATTGATTATTTCAAAGGATGATATCTACTACTGGTACTACTTGATTTAAATTCAATGCATATCGTTTTTATTAATCTTTCCAGTGTATCATTAGAACTAAGGATTTTAAAATAATGAAACTTAAATAAGTGTAGGTAAGGACTATGCCTCTATGAGTAAAAACATAACAAACAAAATGTTTCTAACTCCTGGATAATTTCCTCATTTTTACTAATATACAGTAATTCGTTTTTTCCTGCAAAAACAGACAATTTTCCTGCTAAACATGTTGGATTGTCCAGAAAAATTGTGCCCGTAAATGATGGCGAGTTGCCAGTAAGCCAATAAGCCTAATGGAGTCCATCCCGGACGGGACCTAATCGTAATGTGCGGGGATAACTAGTTGGTGCTTAGATGGGTACTGAGTTTGAACTTATCATTCCATTACTATGATATAAGGGATAATGGTCACTTATTGTCAAGTGTTATGGCCGTTGTGTTAAGTATTGGAAATGAATAGTTTTTATTTTAAAAATTATGTTGAAAAGTCTTTACTGTTAGGTTGCGTCCATATCCTGGCGAATAGTCCGCGAATGTGACTGCACGTACATTTGCGTGTGAGCGGCACATTCGCAGCGCATTCGCCAGATGTGTGCGCACCCTTATAGATTTGACAGCCATGCGAAATGTGATTCACAGATCGGGAAAGTAATATTGGGTGTATGGATTTTTTTCATCATCAACAGCAAAGCAGTCTAGTACTCCACACGTTGTAGTTGACATACTCTACTTAAGGCATGATTCATAAAATACAAATCAAATTACCTTATACCAATTTTTACTACTACATTTTCACCAAAAATAGAGCTAAACACAGAAACAATACATAGACACAATAAACTACGTTTAAAATAACCGACTTCAACTATATACCTCTATTTTGAAGTCGGTTAGTTAATAACTAAGACCTCCTATGTCTAATTAAAGCTATTCTGAAAACAGCACCTCTTAGAACCACAATCATTTTAATAATTAAGGGGCATACCAAACGTTTCTTCTAGCAGATCATTGACTGTCTGCAAATTAGAATATTTTTAGCCATTTTAAGTGTATTCGGAGCAATCCATCGTGTGCTTAATGAACTTTAAGTGATTTTACACGCTCACTGAACTCAGGGAGAAATATTTAACAATTTATTTTTCATATTACGGTCTATCTGTTGCGGAATATCAATGTGAGGTTCTAAGCTGTTGGTTGGTAAAAATAAATGTTTTCTTTTTAATAACATAAAACCTTTTTTGTGTATTCCTTTGCTTAATATCTAGTTGCAGTTATATCTGCATAGTATATTCTATACCTAAAACGGTGCACGTAATTGTCTTATCAGAAACCTGGATAAAAAGTGACTCGGAAGCAGAAACCTTAACTTTACAAGGTTATACACATTATTATAATTATAGAACCACCTCTAGAGGAGGAGGTGTATCCATGTACGTACACAATAGCCTAGCACACAGCTTCATAGAAGATTTACACGATAGCGACAATCACTTTTTGTGGGTGCATTTAAACAGGTATTCTATTGATGTCGGAGCCGTCTACAAACCCGAAAGAACTAATAACTCAGATTTTCTTGAAATTTACTCGCAGCAATTACAAAGAAGAAGAAGAGCTATCGTCTTTGGAGACTATAACTATAACCTGTTAAACAGCAGCCGAATAACTACCCAATACAAACGAACACTACAAGAAAACGGTTATGCAATACTCAACAATATAGACAAGGAATACTGTACGCGCGAAACATCAGAGACACAAACCATCCTGGACCATGTCAGTTCAAATCTGAAATACCACAATTTCCATCTTGGGGTCGTCGAGTCTGCTATGTCAGATCACAAGCACATCTACTTAGAAATCCACAAATACAAACCAGACAATATTAAAAAAACCGCATACGATGCTATAGACTACAATAAATTAAACGAAGCCGTAAAGCAGTGTATGACCGATTACACGCAACTCCAATTTGAGGATCTAGAAACAAAACTTCTTCATGCTATAGAATGCAACAAAGTAAAGAAAACGAAAATTGAAAACCGACCACGATCTGATTGGATCAACAAGGATATATTAGATGCAATAAATGAAAGGAACAAGATGTGGTCTTCTTGCTTGAAATCGTCACCTAACGGAACAAACAACGAGAAACTACTATCAATTAGAAACAATGTAAAAGCAAAAATTCGAACTGCTAAACATGAATATTATTACAAGGCCTTTAGAGCCTGTGATAAAAAACCTCTTAAAATGTGGAACTTAATTAATTGTCTATGTTCAAATAAGTTACAGCACAACAATGCCCCGTCGAAACTCGAAACGCATTTGGGACCTATTACAGATTTGACAGATATATGTGAACATTTTAATACTTTCTTTTCTCAGATAGGCTACACTCTTGCTAGTAAAATTCCGCAAAAATATCACGATATCACCAATTACATACACTCTAATGGCATGTATATCAACGCAGCATCTAACGAACTAACCCAATATACCCCTACTACGGTAGAAGAAGTTAATAAAATAATAGAAAACTTAAACTCTAATACAAGCACCGGTCTTGACGGCTTATCCTGCAAGGTGTTAAAATCTATAAAACACCATATTTTAGAAAAACTTACATGCACAGTAAATATTTGTCTCGAAACTGGTTACTTTCCAGATTCCTTAAAAGTTGCAAAAGTTAGCCCGATTTTTAAGTCAGGAAGTAAAACAGATCCTGGAAACTATCGACCCATCTCTGTTCTACCAGTAATGTCCAAAATAATAGAAAAAATCCTTCATAATCGCTTAGATAAGTACTTGACTTCAATTGACTTTCTTAGTAGCAATCAATATGGCTTTAGGTCTAAATCTAACACTTTGTCAGCATGTGCAGATCTGATCACCAAATTAAAAAGTAAACTGGATAAAAAACAAATAGCTCTTGGAGTCTTTATTGACCTGAAAAAAGCCTTCGATACGATATCCCATAAACTACTACTAGATAAGTTACTACAAATCGGTATTAAAGGCACTGCACTCAATATGATTCGGTCTTACCTTACCAACAGGTATCAGATTGTAAAAATTCTTGATACCCAAAGCTCACCTCAGCTCATCACCTACGGTGTACCACAAGGATCCATTCTAGGGCCGTTACTATTTATCATATATATTAATAACATTCATGAGCTGGGTCTGTCTGGCGATGTAAAATTATACGCCGACGATACAAGTCTCTTTTACTTTGGCACTGATATACAAGCTATGACCCACCAGGCTCAGGGTGATTTGGATATTCTCAGTACATGGTTCCAATATAACCTCTTAACTATAAATGTATCTAAAACAAACTACATGATTTTCAGGGCGAAAAACAAGAACATAACTAACTACCCGACATTATCCATCAATAATGAGTCCCTAACACGAGTAGAATCAGAAAAATACCTTGGGCTTATACTCGATAGCCAAATTACTTGGAAGCCACATATTGAAAAAATTATATCAAAGCTGGCGACGTTGATGGGCCGAATTCGTCACACTGTTGGCTGCTTTCCGAAATCAGTTTCTTATATTATATATAATTCCCTAATAAAATCTCACCTCTCCTATCTTATTGAGCTCTGGGGTACGGCTGCTAAAACAAACTTAAATCACTTGCGAATTTCTCAAAATAAAATAGTAAAATTGCTCTTCCGCTTTCCCTATCTTACATCGACAAACACAGTATTTCAAAAAACTGCTCTAATGACCGTAGACCAAATATACATTTACAGTATGTGCATTCTCATACGGAAAATACTAAATAAGTCCATACACACAAACATATCCTTCACAAAAAAATCACAAGTCCAACAACGTTTATTGAGAAATGCTAACAATATATGCTTGCAACCACCACGCACTGTCAATTACGGAAGTAAGAACATCAAATACGAAGGGGCTCAACTATATAATAAACTACCAAATGATATAAAGGAAATAAAGTCATTTCCTTTATTCAAAAAGAAGTTAAAGTACTATATATTAAAACTACCAAGCAAATAATCTTTATCTTTATAACTAAACCACATAATTTAAATTCATATATCTAATTAACAAAAGGGAAAGAACATGCGTACATAGTTATACTATAAAAATAAAACAAACAATACTCCATAACCTCTTGCATACATTGCGTAAATACACACACATACAATACATACATACAGTGTTAATTATTATTTTATGATGACTGCAAAAAAAAAAGTAAATAAATAAAAAAAGTGTGGCACGGTATTGATAGTTGTCCATAACATAATTATTATTGTACATCTGTGATAGCAACTAATGTGTTTCGAAACTTCGATACGTAATAAGACCATTGCTATTGCAAATTCCTATTAGTAAAAAGACAATGTTTGATATTCTCGACCCAATATTTTTAAGATTACCCTCGGCTACTCAAAGTAATTTTATTGTGTAACTGGATTTGTTTTAAGTATGTACTCAATGTAATTTTTTGATTGTTCATAAATACGGATATATTGTTTCGGGCACAGGTTCGCATTCTGTACCTACTTATGTATATTTTGTATTTCTCAGTCAAGTCAATGTAAAATTGTTTTTGAGAAATAAATATCTTAAACCGTAACCGTAAACCGTAATATCGTTTGTATGTAGCAGTTTTGATGGTAATTTTGTTTTTTGAATTCCGAAATTAAGATGTGAAATACCAGATATATAACTTACTAGCAGCCTGTCCCGGCTTCGCATGGGGTAGACAATTATTTATTTTTGGAAATTTGGATTGTTGTAGTGACATAACAACAATAGTTGGACATGTGGTACCTCAGAGTTTTTCGTAGACAGTATGATGTTCTTCAATATTGTTGTACATTATTTTGTTCTATCGCTAATAGTTTCGGCAGCGCATTCGACGAAAGACACTTTAAGACTCATTTTTCTACACCTTC